>CM038039.1:31312574-31645074 GCA_021397845.1 Areca catechu
CATGAAGGTCCTAATGGAGAAGGGGCAGGAGATGAAGGAGGCCAACAAGTTCCTTTGTCGTGACCTGTCCTGGGTCGAGGGGTGTATCAGGGAACTCGAGGCATCCCTGGTCAAGGAGAGGGCACGAATGAAGCACCGCGAAGAGGAGTCCGTGGCGAAGATATCCTGCCTGGAGGGGTGATCCCGAACCCTCGAGGTTCGAGTGGATGAGGTCCTTGCCGAGTTGGTGGTGGCCGACGACAAGGCAAAGGGGGCATTGGCACTGATGGAAGCTGCTAAGAAGGAAGCCCTCGAGGTCATGCCCAAGTTTCGGGCATCACAAGAGTACGATGATGAGGTCCACGGGGCAGCCATGGACTCCTTCATCAAGGGATTCGAAGCCTGCCGGGAGAAGGTGGCGTCGGCCTTCCCGAAGCTCGACTTGGAGGGCATCATCATTGGCGATGCGGGGGAATAATCTGAAGAGGTGGGGGCCCCGTTAGGAGCAACAGAGGCAGTGACCGTCGAGCAGCTGGCTGAGCGGATGGCCACACCGGCGGAAGTCCAAGGGGTTGCTGATGCACCGGCGCACCGGTCTGGGAAGGAGCTGGCAATGTAGTGACCTTCTGAGGGCCTTCACCCCTCTGGCTTTTATACTTAGTATAGGGTTTTTAACTTTGTTTTTGGGATTACCCGGCCTGTCAGGGGTCCTTTCAAGTTGTAAAACCCCTTGAGAAATGAAATTTCCTTTCTTCATGTCCTTTTGCCTTGCATTTTAATCTTCCATTCCTTTTGTGCTTCATGTGTCTTCCTGCAATTCCATGAACTTAGGTCTTGTCTAGGTCTAGCCGTCCGGGGCTCCAGATTTTAGGCCTCTCTAGGAGGCCTCAATCGTAGCAGATGACTTAGGAAGGGTCTGGAAGTCCCCAAAGGGGTCATCTGTGCTGGACTGGGGCACCTGTTAGAGGACTCCGGGAGTCCACCCGGGGTCGGCAGCCTATTTAAGGATCCTTCCATCCATGCCGGGAGTCGAGGTGAAACTTCAATGGGGAGCTTGACCTCATCAAGGAACTTGGCTTCAACGAGGAGCTTAGCCTCATCAAGGAGCTTGACTTCAGTTGGGAGCTTTGCTTCAGTGAGGAGCTTGGCCTTATCAAGGAGCTTGACTTTAGTCAGGAACTTGGCTTCAGAGAGGAGCTCGGCCTCATCAAGGAGCTTGACTTCAGCTCTCAGTTTGAATGCAGAGCTTTAGAAGCTCCCTGGTTCGAGGGGTCGAACTGTGAGTTCAGGCGACAGATGGCGAGATTCATGGGGTTTCCCGGTCGACGCCCAGGACTGTGAGTAGGGTCGCAGGTGCTGGACTTATGGAGTTTCCCGTCTTGAGGTGCCGGGCTTCGAAATTTTTCGATTTTGAGGTGTCGGGCTTTAGAAGTTTCCGGTCTTGAGGTGTCAAGCTTCAGGAGTTTCCGGTCTTGAGGTGCCAGGCTTCAGGAGTTTCTGATCTTGAGGTGCCAGACTTCAGGAGTTTCCGGTCTTGAGGTATCGGGCTTCAAGAGTTTCCGATCTTGAGATGCCGGGCTTTGCAAGTTTCCGGGCTTGAGGTGCCGGGCTTCATGAGTTTTTGGTCTTAAGGTGCCAGGCTTCAGGAGTTTCCGGTCTGGAGGTGCCGGGCTTCAGGAGTTTCCAGTCTTGAGGTGCCGGGTTTTAGGAGTTTTCGGTCTGGAGGTGCCGGGCTTCAGGAGTTTCCGATCTTAAGATGCCAAGCTTCAGGAGTTTTCGGTCTTAAGGTGTTGGGCTTCAGGAGTTTCCGGTCTTGACTTCATCGAACTGGGTTCCAGCGGATTGTTTGCGGGACTTCTAGGTCTCCCATATTCGATCGCCAGACCTGGAGTCGGGCGAAAGCATTCCTGCAAGACAAAAGCAATTGTTGTGCAAAAAGAAATTTTATTATTGATGGGAGGAAGCCTTACATCATTGGTAGTACATCCTCAAGTTGCTGGCATTCCAAGTTGGTGGGAATCGGGCTCCATCGAGCTTGACGAGGTAGTAAGCCCCATGAGGAAGGGCCTTAACTACTCTATACGGGCCTTTCCAGTTTGGAGAAAGTTTGTTGCATTCTCGAGATTGGGAGGCTTCTGCCCGCCACAAGACCAGATCGCCTAGACGGAAGGTCTTTGGCTACACCCTAGAGTTATAATATCGGGCCACCCATTGCTAGTAGGCCACCATCTGGAGTCGAGCCTTGTTCCTTGTTTCTTCAAGGAGGTCCAAGTTGAGTAGGAGTCGAGCTGGGTTCTCAGCCTCATCGTACTGCTCCACTCGTAATGTGGGTAGACTTAGCTCCACCGGGATCACAACTTCTGCGCCGAAGACGAGGTTAAAGGGTGTCTTGTCTATGGTCATTCGGGGTATTGTGTGATATACCCACAGGATACTGGGGAGCTCTTCGGCCCATCTACCTTTGGCCTGGTCTAGCCTGGTCCGGAGTCCTTAAAGGATGGTCCGGTTGGTCACCTCAGTGATGGGGGACAATGATGAGATGATGCATTTCAAACGAAATCAGTAATAATTAAATGAAAGATGAAGTAAATAGATGCAGCTACTCACGTAATGAACTAGAAATTCAAAGATAGGATTCTAAAATTTAAACTTAACTAGAAGAATAAACCATTCAAAGAAATAAAGAGAGAATGACCTTCATGGTTAAGAAACCACTCAGATTAAGGTTTAGTTATTCTAATAATTGTAGATCTGAAAGTCTATCTAAAGAGGGTTATCCGGTAATTAATATGTATAACTTTAGCACTGGGAACACTCAAAGAAGAACACTCCAGGATGACAGGGAGATTTCATAGGTTGCAAGGCTTGTTGTATACGGTTCTTTGGCATGGGAGACCTTCTTCTTAGGAATCTGGAAGCCTGGGGATCCTGCAACAAAAATGTGGAGGGAGATTAGGGAAAAAAGGTTGAGATGGAGAAGTGAAGGAAGAGATCTTTGAAAAATGAAAGGATGCCCAGAGTAGTCTTGTTGAAGATCTTCTATGGCTTCATTTGGTTGACAACTCCCAGCTTGATCTTGCAAAGAACTCCCTGGATGGTTGGCTTCATTATAGATGATGGAGATGTGGACTCTTGAGATGCTTCTTGTGTTGGTCGAATGGACTGAGAAGGATGGGGTAAATTAGGTTGAAGAGGGGAAGTTGGAAAGAGGAAGAACTCTAGGCCTCACACCCACCTTCTCACAAGGGACCAAGCATTTAAGCAAGGGAAGATTCTAAGAAAATATTTTCTTCATTGATTCAAATTTCATGATTACAAGAAAGTTTGGAGCCCTTTGTTTTATAAACCACCAAGCCTTTTCAAATTTTGAATTCAAATTCAAATTACACCAAAATAAAAGGAGAGAATAATGGGCATCTTCATGAAGAGGGGAGGTGATCGTGGAGGAAAATGTGGACTCATTTGAATTTGAATTCCTTCTCCTCTTGGGCGACAATCAATGGTGAGGTGTCTTGGTGATGTGGCAAAGTGGAGTGATGAAGTAGCTTCCAAGTTGGTGATCCCATGGTCCATGCACCCACCTTCCTTATTTGGACTTGTTGTACTTGAAACCAGATTGGACTTGTTGTGCTGAAACCAAATTGGACTTGGACTGAACTACTCTTGACTCAATTACAATGAAGAACCCAATTGAGACAAATACAGGACTCAATTATCAAAATGAAATAAATACAGGACTAATAGACCCAATTAAAACTTATTACAGGACTCGAACTCTCAATTTTCCAACCATAGAGAATCTTGCCTAATTTGTATCGGTTGAAGTCTCTTCCTGAATCTGGTGCCCGCACCAATTCTTCTTTGGGTGGGAGGAACTCGACCTTGTCGAGTAAGGATCGATCTGACTATGATATATTTCTCGTAGGTCCGGGTCAATTTACTGCAGATCCTCTAGGATGATCCAAGAGTTATCGGAATCTGGTCGGCCTTGTCAATGAACCAGATAACATTGATAGCCCTTACTTCTAGTGGTAATCACCTGGTCATCCAAGATACGTTCAACTTTATCTCTCTGGTCTGGTGGAATTGCTGGTGGACACTCAGGTAGGGTTTTGCTCTCAAAGGCAGGATAAGGTCCAAAAGACTCGCTAGGAATTAATGCCGGCTCTTTATATTCTTTCAGATCAGCAATATTAAATGTTGAACTAATGCCATAATCTGATGGTAACTCTAATACATATGCATTAGATCCAATCCTCTTAATTACTTTGAAAGGTCCAGCTCCCCGGGCATGCAGTTTCTTCATAGTTCCCGGTGGAAACCTTTCAGGTCTAGGTTTAATCATTACAGAGTCCCCTTCATTAAATTCTTTCATTCATTTACGTGAATTAGCCATATGCTTATAGACTTCATTGCTCATTTGAATTTTTTTACTAATTTCCTTATGCAATTCCTTAATGTGCTGTGCATATAATTTTGCGGACTCTGAGACTCATGCTGACACTTGACAAAAAAAACATACTCAACTATGTATTCCTATTGAGAGGAATTTTATTGGACTCTCTAGGGCCTAAACCTAACAGATTATTGACTCTCTAGGTTTGACCCTGGTCTGGTATGCACATGAGAATTTACCATAGGTTCCTAGCAAATGCTATAAGGTCTTCCAAAAGTAGGTCGCAAATGGGATGGGCTCTAAGGGTTCATGTAACCTGGTGATTTCAATAAAATGTAACCTAATGGCTTTAAAAACATATGTAGACCTAAGAAAGGGTAAGAAATAGGAATTAGAGTCTTGGAGCAATCTATGGGAAACATGAGATAGACCTTGGCTATTCAAGATGACCTTTAGATTTGAATATTGATCTATGGGTGTCATAAGGTCAAATTGATGGATGGAGAATTTAGTCATTGTAAGTACAAATTTTTATGAAAGGAGACTTGGTCGGTTCCAAAAAAAGGTTATCAACTGGGGTTAGAGGAATGAACTCTTTACAAGGGAGCTGAATGAGGTCTTGGATCGAGGCTAAAGGAGTAGGCTTTTCCTGAGGGCATAGACTTATAGGAACCAAGTCCTCACTAATTTCCTGTGATTTTGATGCTTCAGGACTAGGCTCAACACTCTTATCTTCTACAAGAATTTCCTCAGGTAAGGTACTAGAGTTGTCCTTCTCGAAGTCTTCTCCTTCATATCCATATTCCAAACTCATGTCAGCCTCATATACTTCTATCATGGGTTCTAATTCTTCCTCCTTTAATTGTTCTTTCAGTATGGCTTCATTCTGGTCAACTAATCCTGGGTCGGCCATACCTAATTCCTTTTCAATATCATCCTTCAGGGTTGGAGGTGATACAGATGAGGTTTGATCAACAAAAATCTGGTTCACACTAGGTGTCGGACCAATAGGGATATGATTCATGCTGGCAGAGGTCGGATTTAGGTCTAAAGTACTTGATCTAGCATGCCTCAAGGATCTCTTATAGTTTTGGACTACTCGGTAGGCTTGCTCCAAACTATAGATATTATGTCTAAACAATTCTTTCGGATATCTTCCCTCAAACCCTCTTCAAATCGGATTAGGATATCATATGGATCTATTTTTATAATATAGCGCATTAGATGCTCGAATCTATCAATATAATCACTGACCGATCCATTACCTTGGATCAACCTCTCTAAGTGGTCTGGGAGATTTTGTTGGTAGGACACAGGGATATACCTTTCACAAAGCTTGCTCTTCATTCCTTTCCAGGTCCTAATGGGTTCGTGTCTCTCATATGCCCTCCTTCCCTGAACATTGTTCCAATAAGACTCGGCTGGACTCCAAAGATGCACTCGGGCAAACCTAATCTTTCCATCCTCAAACATTTCATTCCACTTAAAATAATCATCCATATCTTCCTCCCAATCTATATAAATCTTAGGATCTAGATTTCCATCAAAAGTGGATGCTTCCAACCGAATGTTCCTAAGGGTTCGGTCATCATGGTCCATTTGGCCCTGATTGGGTCTCCTAGGATTTGGCTCATAAGTTGGGTCATAGGGTGCTCTCCTAGGATTCGGGTCATGGACTCGATCAGGGTTGGGTCTCCTAGGATTTGGCTCAAAGAAAGGGTCTTGATGAGGCCTCCTAGGGTTGGGTTCGGGGAAAAGGTCTTGGTGCGAAGCCCTTCTAGGGTTGATGGATGTACCAAACTTTAGTTCAGGCTCTAATTCAACCTGGACTTTATGGGTTCTTCTAGGGGTACGAGCCTCTAATTGGTCAAGCCTAGTAGTGATGAGGGCCATTTGATCAGTCATACTTTGGTTGGTCTGGGTCAACTGGTTAGTCAGGTCTTGGTTCAGTTGGGCCATTTGATCATTCATAGTTTTCATAAAGGTCTCAAAGATTTGGTCCATGGTTGTACTAGTTTGAGCTTGGGTTTGCTGGTAAGGTGCTCCTGATCTAGTTACCATGCACACACAGACTCGAACTCGGGCTAGGGGTTTACTAGACCTAGAGTCCAAACCAAATATTAGGTCAAGATGACGACCTTGGTTGTAGTAACTTGGCACCTGGCTAGGTAAGTGTAAGATTGATAGAGGTCCCTCTTTGCTTACCTTAGACACCAATAAGAAAATTGGCCAGGTAAGCGAACCAACCCACCTTCCTTCGGGCTCTTATCCCTGAACCACTTGCCTAGACACCAAGCACACAAGCACACACAAACAAGTTATCAAAATTGGCTTGACACTTGGTTGGACCCGACCTCGTGGGTGTCCCTAGCTCACTATAGCAAGTTAAATATCTACTCAGTTTTAAGGGTTGGGTTCGCTATGCAGGTTGGTGATTTTCAGGCTAAGGATAGGTAATGAAATCCTGACCCTATGTCATATTGATGCCCTTAAAATAATTTATCATGAGATGAATGCAAGCATGCATATGAACCCTAATTTCAGGTGCAGAAATTTAGTGTGTTGTAGTTCTGAAGTGGGGCAGAGAAGTGCTATGAATTAATCTTAGAAAATTCTGAAAAAATAAGAAAAACACTCCTAACTTGTAGAGCGTATACCAGATAAAAGGAAATAAAACAATAAAATCTATGCTTTGCTGGACAATTCCTGGAACTCAGACAATGCTAAAAGAAACATAACATAACATACAGGAATTTCAGCAATAGTGATGGAGTGTAAGAATTTTCATTTTTTCTATGATTTTTTTTCGAGGATAATTTTTTTGTGCTGATAGATAACTTAATATGGATTAGGAAAAAAATTATTTCAATGAAAAATTAACTAACTTTTTTCAGAGTTTTATATGAATTACAATCAGCCTACTCAGAAATACAGCAAATAGAAAACTGAAAGTCTTAAGTGCAGAAATTTGAAAATGTGACCTAACATGCTCTTTGTTTTCTTTTTCATGGGTCAATCACAATGGCACCCCTACACGTCTTAGGAGATCCCCGTGGAATGGGAAGAGAGGGTCTTAAAACCTTACTTTTCTCCTAAGACCAGACGGCCTGGTGAAGCACCCGATTCAAGTACTTAAAGAACTTAACCCTAACATATTATATTCTGATACCAAGATGATGGGGGACAATGATGAGATGATGCATTTCAAATGAAATCAGTAATAATTAAATGAAAGATGAAGTAAATAGATGCAGCTAGTCATGCAATGAACTAGGAATTCAAAGATAGGATTCTAAAATTTAAACTTGACTAGAAGAATAAACCATTCAAAGAAATAAAGAGAGGACCTTCGTGGTTAAGAAACCACTCAGATTAGGGTTTAGTTATTCTAATAATTGCATATCTGAAAGTCTATCTAAAGAGGGTTATCCGGTAATTAATATGTATAACTTTAGTACTGGGAACACTCAAAGAAGAACACTCCAGGATGACATGGAGATTCCATAGGTTGCAAGGCTTGTTGTATCCAGTTCTTTGGCACAGGAGACCTTCTTCTCAGGAATCTGGAAGCCTGGGGATCCTGCAACAAAAATGTGGAGGGAGATTAGGGAAAAAAGGTTGAGATGGAGAAGTGAAGGAAGAGATCTTTGAAAGATGAAAGGATGCCCGGAGTAGTCTTGTTAAAGATCTTCTATGGCTTCATTTGGTTGACAACTCCCGGCTTGATCTTGCAAAGAACTCCCTGGATGGTTGGCTTCATTATAGATGATGGAGATGTGGACTCTTGAGATGCTTCTTGTGTTGGTCGAATGGACTGAGAAGGATGGAGGAAATTAGGTTGAAGAGGGGAAGTTGGAAAGAGGAAGAACTCTAGGCCTCACGCCCACCTTTTCACAAGGGACCAAGCATTTAAGCAAGGGAAGATTCTAAGAAAATATTTTCTTCATTGATTCAAATTTCATGATTACAAGAAAGTTTGGAGCCCTTTGTTTTATAGACCACCAAGCCTTTTCAAAATTTGAATTCAAATTCAAATTACACCAAAATAAAAGGAGAGAATAATGGGCGTCTTCATGAAGAGGGGAGGTGATTGCGGAGGAAAATGTGGACTCATTTGAATTTGAATTCCTTCTCCTCTTGGGCGACAATCAATGGTGAGGTGTCTTGGTGATGTGGCAAAGTGGAGTGATGAAGTAGCTTCCAAGTTGGTGATCCCATGGTCCATGTGCCCACCTTCCTTATTTGGACTTGTTGTGCTTGAAACCAGATTGAACTTGTTATGCTGAAACCAATTGGACTTGGACTGAACTACTCTTGACTCAATTATAATGAAAAATCCAATTGAGACAAATACAGGACTCAATTATCAAAATAAAATAAATACAGTACTAATAGACCCAATTAAAACTTATTACAGGACTCAAACTCTCAATTTTCCAATCATAGAGAATCTTGCCTAATTTGTATCGGTTGAAATCTCTTCCTGAACCTAGTGCCCGCACTACTCAGCCTCTCCGTTGGTCTGAGGGTGGGCCACCGAGGTGAAGCGATGGTAGATGTTGAGGCCATCGTAGAACTCCTCGAATTTTCGATTGTCAAACTGTCGTCCATTGTCGATGATGATGGTATGAGGGAGTCCGAAGTGGCATATGATTGATTTCCAAAAGAACTTGCTGATGTTGGCCTCCGTGATCCGTGCTAACAGTTCGGCCTCGACCCACTTAGTGAAGTAATCGATGTCGACTATCAGGAACTTACGTTGCTCGGACATGGGAGGAAAAGGACCAAGGATGTCCATACCCCACTGGGGGCCAGGGGGCAAAGAGCTGGGAGAGTGGTGCAGCTGGCTGACGTTGCACGCTGGTGTGATGCTAGCAACTGTCACACTTCTTTATGAAGTCGGTTGCATCCTCTTTCATGGTTTTCCAGTAGTACCCCTATCGGAGGGCCTTGTATGCCCATATCCTGCCCCCCACATGATTTTCATAAAGGCCTTCATGTATCTCTTGGAGTACGAAGGCCCCGTCTCCGAGGGTTTCAGGCACTTTAAGAGTGGGTAGGAGTAGGACCTTCGGTAGAGTTGCCCGTCCATCAGCATGAAGCGTGTGGCCTTCCTCTTGATGAGGCCGGCCTCTATGCGATCTTCAAGCAAGGTATCGTCGGCAATGTACCTGACATACTTATCCATCCAGCTGGGCTCCGGGGTGACTTGCTGGACTTCTCCGGATGCCTCGTAGCTTGGGGCCTGAAGATGCTCGATATAGGTGCTGAAGCCCGCTACACTTGTGCGTACCAGCTCCAGGTACTTCGACATTTGAGGGTCCTAGAGCTCAAATTTCTCCGAGACCTGCCGGCCACCAACTGTGAGTCGATGAAGACTTTCAAGTTGGGTACGCCCAGCTTGTGAGAGACTCTCAGTCCCGTGACGAGCGCTTTGTACTCCACCTGGTTGTTGGTGGCTGCGAACTGGAAACAGAGTGCACATTCAGCGATGACTCCTTCGTTGTTGGAGAGAATGAGTCTAGCTTCGCTTTCCCCGGCATTGGATGCTCTGTCCATGTGTAGGACCCAGATATCCCCCTCCGGTTCAGGTCATGTCTGTTGCTCCTAGGAGATCTTCTCTAGCTCCTCACCTAGGCCTGCACACTTGACCAGGAAGTCAGCCAATACCTGTACCTTCATGGATGACCTCGGTCGATAGGTAATGTCAAATTTGCTAAGCTTCAGTGCCCACTTTGCCAGACGTCCAGATGTGTCGGGACAGCTAAGTATGGCCTTCAGTGGTTGGTCTGTCAAAATCGCGATCGGGTATGCTTGGAAGTAAGGCTTAAGGTGCTGGGCGACATGATGAGTGCAAAAATTAACTTCTCGGAGTGAGAATACCTGACCTCGACATCATAGAGGAGCTTGCTAGTATAGTATACGGGCCTCTGGACTCCGTCCTTGTCCGTGCAGACCAAAATCGAGCTGATAGCTCCTGAGATGACCGCCATGTAGAGGAGGAGCTCTTCTCCATCTTTCGGAGGGGAGAGCAGTGGTGGGGATGCCAGGGACTTCTTCAGCTCCTCGAAGGCTTCCTAGACCTTCTTTGTCTAGGTGAAGTCATGCATCTTTCGCAGTCCTTGAAGAAGGGTTGGCAACGGTCGGCAGATCGCGAGATGAATCGGCTCAGGGCCGCTATACAGCTGGTGAGTCACTGGACTTGCTTCTTGGAGGTGGGATGCTCCATATCAAGAATTGCTCGGACCTTTTTTGGGTTGGCCTCGATCCCTTTCTGCGTGACCATGAAGCTAAGGAACTTCCCAGCTGCTATGCCAAAAGAGCACTTCGCCGGATTCAATTTCATTTGGTGAAGGCAAAGGTTACAAAAGGTCTTTGCCAGGTCATCAACATGGTTCGAGGTCGGCCTGCTCCTGACGAGCATGTCGTCCATATAAACTTACATGTTGCGACCGATATGGTCTTTAAAGACCTTGTTGACTAGCTGCTGGTATATGGTGCCAGCATTCTTCAGGCCGAAAGGCATCATTCTGTAGCAGTACATCCTGCAGTCCGTGATGAAGGCAGTGTGCTCCTCGTCCTTCGGATGCATTTGGATCTGGTTGTACCCAGAGAATGCATCCATGAAGGAGAGTAAGTGGTGCCCCGAGGTGGCGTCCACAAGTTGGTCAATCTTCGAAAGTGGGAAGCTGTCCTTCAGGTAAGCACGATTGAGGTCGGTGTAGTTTACATAGATTCTTCACTTCCTGTTGCTCTTCTTGACCATGATCATGTTCGCCAGCCAGCTGGGGTACTGTACTTCACGAACGAACCCGGCTATAAGGAGCTTCTCCACCTCGTCGTTGATCGCCTTCTGTCTCTTCGAGGCAAAGCTTCTTTTCTTCTGCCGAACTGGGTAGCACTTCGGGTCAACATTCAGCTTGTGAGTGATGATGTCAGGAAAAATCTCTGGTATATTAGCCACGGTCCAGGCAAACACATCTACATTCGCTTTGAGGAAACTCAGCAGGCGAGCTCATTCTTCTTCTGGTAGCTGGGCTCCTACCTGCATCATCTTTAACGGATTCGAGCCGAGGGGATACGTCAAAAGGCATTCGATGGGGCCATACCTAGGGTCCTGCACCCTTTGGTCGAGGTCGTCAACACCGGGATCATCCTCGGCACTCCAGGCGCCGGGGATGGCTTGAAGGCAATGTTGGACCGGCTGAGATGCCCCTCTCATCTCTCCTATACCGTAGGGGGTCGGGAACTACACCAACAGTCATTTGGTGGATATGACCGCATCAAGCAAGTTAAGCCCGGGATGGCTAAGGATTACATTGTAAGGCGATGGGAGCCTAACGACAGTGAAGGTCATTATGACCGTACTCTATCGGGGTGGTGACCTGGCTATGACAGGGAGAGTGATCTCTCCCTCGACTCCCATAGAATCTCCAGTAAAACCCATGAGAGGGGTGTGCACTGGCCTCAGTCGATCAGAGGACAAGTTCATCCGAGAGAAAGTATCATAGAAAAGGAAATCAGTCGAACTCCCACTATCGACCATAATCCACCTTACAGGATGCCTGGCAATGGTCATTTCGACCATGACGGTATCATTATTTATATTTTCTTCCTCACTTCCTTTTTCCTTCATAAAGGGGAGTACATTTTCTAGACTCTCTCCCTCTCGGGCTCTCTTAGGGGTGCGTTTTATCCCCTAACATATCTTACCCACAGGCTTCTCGGTGGGTTGATTGTCAACTGCAGGGACAGGGGGAAGAGCTGCAAGTGGCTGATTCTCCGCCGGGGCCTCGTCCCTCATGAACTTTCTGAGGTAGCCTTTCCTTATCAGGTCTTCGATTTCCCTTCTCAGGTTATGGCAGTCCTCGATATCGTGGCCGTGGTCACGATAGAATTGATAATACTTCATCCTATCATGACCACTTGACGACTTCAGTGGGAGAGGTCGGCGTAGGTAGCGCTCGCCCTCTATTTCCATCAAGATTTTTGACCTTGGGGCGAGGAGGGGAGTGAAAGTCTCCTCCGGGATGGGACTGTCCTTCGACTTTGGTCCCGACCGAAAGTCCATGGATGCCCTAGGTCTCCGTATCCCAGGTGCTTCTCTTGGGGTCAGCTTCTTCGAAGGCTTCCCGTCCAGTTCCTTTCTAGTACGGTCGGCCTCCTCGGCACGGATGTACTTATGGATGCGAAAGAGGAGGTCAGAGTACGTCTTCGATGGCTTTTTGTCCAAGGAGTAGGTCAAGCGAGAGGTTTTGAGCCCTCTCTTCAATGCCAGCATGGCGAACGAGCTCGTCTAGACTATAGATCTCAAGGGCGACAGCTTTAAAGCGAGTCATGTAGTCCCGCAGGGGTTCATGATGTTGCTGCCTGATAGAGAAGAGGCTATCCACCTCTCGTGGCACCTTCCGACAGGCATTGAAGTGGGCCACAAACCTCCTCTCATGCTGCGGGAAGGAGTCGATGCTTTCAGGCTTGAGATGGGTGAACTAGACTCTCAAGCATCCTTCCAGAGGGTGGGCGAAAAAGTGATGCACAGAAAGGCGTCCGTCACTCCCTAGATCCTCATGAGAGCCTTATAGCTCTCTAGGTGGTCCAGGGGATTGGTGTTCCCGTCGTAGGGATCCACCTGAGGCATACGGAACCGACTCAGGATCGGTTCCTCTTGGATTTCCCGGGAGAAGGGAGGTCGGGCATCATAGCCCGCTGGCTCCTTGGAGGAGCCCTGCATGTTGGCATACTGGCGGAAAAGCTCCGCCAGCCTGTGTTCTTGTTCTTCTAGGCGCCGCTCGGCCATGCGCCTAATGGCCTCGTCAGTGGAACCTTCCACTGAGACCACTGAAGAAGATGTGGTTGATAGTTGAAGATGGTCGTGACGGGGAGCCTTGCCTCGATGGCGTTTGTCGTGCTTGACGATGGCATTGCCGTCCACTGGGGACAGGCTCTCCCGGTCAGCAGACCCAGAATGATTTCTTTTTGCGGGGGTCTGGTGATCCCCCAGGGATCAATTATGGCCCACGGATACGACGGCCTGCCTTGGATAGAGCGCAGGCTACCGCGAGGGCTAGTGACTCGAGCCGCAGGTGTCCCTGGCTGCGGTTGGGTGACCAAGGAGCGTTGTTGGTGCTGCAGCTGCCTCACGGCGACGGCCAGAACCTACATCTGCTGGGTGAGCATAGCGTACTGATCATCTACCAGGGCCGCTGTGCTGGAGCAGGAAGCTCCCTTTTTGGGCTACATGGGCCCACGGGAGAAGGGGCATCCCCTACTCGGTTGGTGGAGGCTTCTCGCATGCAAGTTACCTCCATGCTTCGAGCAGAGCTGTTCTTAAAGTTGCAGGGGGCTTGTCTGGATAGGGGCTTTCCCTCCTTTCTGGCATGCCAATCTGTTGCCACCCTTACCGTCGTAGCCCGCAGCTCGGATGTGGCATCGGACGACAGCCTCGTTTTCCGGAATCCAGCGATACTCGGTCCTGTAAAATAGAGTTAGAGACCTGGGCCGGGAATCTCGGCGAGGGCACTTCGATGACCAAGTCAGCGGACGGTAAAGAGGAACAGATCCTTCAAGGCGGCTCCCTCTTCGGTCACCACGCTTGAAGGAGAGTTTTTGTAAAGAATGTAGTAGGAAGGGTATGAGAGGAGTAAGGCTCGAGTCGTGATGGCCGTGTCTGTCGGAACTCTCTCCGGAAGTTTTGCGGTAGCCTCCGTGTGCTTTCTCTGCTTCCATCTCCTTCTCCATCTTTTCCTTGCTTACCTTGTTCTCGTCCGCTGGGTCCTCCTTTTAGATCATCAGCTCTCCCCCGCTTCTTGCCTCGATTTTCTCCCTCTTGGGGTGCTCGAAGGTCAACGGCATCCGTCGGTCGTGCTCCCGAGGTCATTTCCCTTTATAGTAGGGAGTTATGTTGCGAGCTATGTTTTCCCGGTGGGTTATCATGGCTGGAAAAGTTAGCATGACCTTGATTTGGGGATAGCCATCCTCAGGTCTGAGGTTCCTAACGCAGCCTTCTCCTTCTGGATGGTACAGGTCGTCGACTGCAGGACCTGGTGCCTCGATCATGGCACTCTTCTCGAACTGGTGCAAACGAGGGTAGGCGCACCTCTCTAGCTTTGGGGCATCGTACTGGACATGCCGCTCTGCGCTTCAATGGCAAGCTTGGTGCTGACGCCTTTGTCCTTTTCGTGATGCTTATGAGGAGCGGGCTCGACTTCGACCAAGGTGGGCTCAGTCATTGTGGAGCCACCTGGTGAAAGAGCGGAGGGAGCTCAACTTCGATCGAGGGGGGCTCTATCCTTGGAAAGCCACCTGGCGAAGGAGCTAAGGGAGCTCGACTTCGACCGAGGCAGGCTCGACCCTTGGGGAGCCATCTGGTGAAGGAGCGGAGGGAGCTCGACTTCGACCGAGGTGGGCTCGACCCTTGGGGAGCTACCTAGCGAAGGAGCGGAGGGAGCTCGACTTTGGCTGAGGTGGGCTCGACCCTTGGGGAGCAACCTGGCGAAGGAGCGGAGGGAGCTCGACTTCGGTCGAGGTGGGCTGACCCTTGGAGAGCTACCTGGTGAAGGAGCTCGGAAAGAAATCTGACGTGGTAACATCTACCCACTTCGCTGCCAGCTGTATCCAAGATGTTCTCTATGTCAGCGATCTTGCTACATCACATATGTTTGGCAACCCTTTATAAATATGTTCAAGTGAGATTACATTCGCTGTCCTAAGCTATTTTTCTAAAATATATATTTCTTCTAGTACTAATATTGGCAGTTGTTATGTGCTATGCTTATATTCTTGGCAACCCTTAATGTTTCGGTAAATTGATATCTCGTATGGACAGCAATACGAAAGTGGTAATTTGATGAAATACCTGTATTTTGTTGATTTTCATCTTCTAACCAAGACTATTATGTTGACACGTCAAATTTCAGATTACTTTTATCGATTGTCATAATGAAATTTTATTGCACATGTTAGGTATTTGATCTATCTGAATTCAGGTTGTTTATGTAAATTGTATATTTTACACTACAGACAAGTATTTATCATTAAAGGTAAGTGTTTATCTTTTGTTACAAGGGATGTAATGCTTCAAAATGGTCCGGAGAGCAATTTGCACAACCATATTTAATACAAGTTGGTGCTGATGATTATGGACTGAAGTGTAGCGCATGAGACAAAAATTATTTTTGTAGTCAATTGTATCAATTTTTTTTTAATATGTGGGAACTCAGTTTTGTTTGTGTATTGTTTGGACATGTATATTATATTCGTGTTCTTGTAACAAGTACTCATCTTGTATGGACTTATTATGATAATTCAGATTAATAATAAAATAGACACTGTTCTTGGAATATTACAGAGTTTGCTCATATCATAGGACATTTTCTACTTTTATTATAAGATATATGAATTGTATATTAGCCCTTTCGTACGCAATTTAATTTGAGAAATCAGGAATCAAATATATGTTGTAGCAGGGATTCTTTCAATTAATGTATTTGTTCTGTCAACAATAAATTTTTTCTTTAACAATATCCATCGCTAAATATTCAAATTAATCTGAGTTAAATAGATTTATTAGTTGTTTTCATAGATCATAAAAAATAAATCAAATTGTATAATAAAATTTTAATGGATCATAATAATAAATTAAGTAATATATCTTAAATTAGCGACATTAATTTAATAGTTTGTAATAATAAATTAATTTATATAACACAATTTTAATACATCATAATCATAAATTAATGTAAATAAATTAAAAATAACTGCTTATTTAAATATACCATAATAATAAATTATTTAGTATAATATATTTTTAATAGATCATATTAATATATTAATATGAATAAAAATATATATATATATATATTTAAATATATAATTAAAAAGAAATTTTATAACTCATTTTATTTTATTAATTGATCAGGGATATTATAGAGATTTTATAAAAATTCTTTTACGGGCTTATTTCCATATCATCCAAATATTATTTAAAATAACACCATATTAATTACATTGAAATAAGATACGTCATTTGGGATAACACCATATTAATTAATTAAAATAAAATAAAATACTAGATTTGATCAAACAAAAATTAAAATTAATAATAAAAATAATTTTTTTTAAAAAAATATTTAGTTTTATTTGAAGAATAATTTTTTATCGTCCAAACACTTCCTAAGTTGGATGTTAATCAAAATAATGGGCGCTCTACTCATAAGCTCAAAGATTTTTTCGGGCAGTTTCGGAAATATACCCTGATCTCTCCGTTCCAGTGTTCCGCTTGACATGCTGTCCCGCAAACCTTCTCGCCCGAGAAGCAAGGACAAACTGGCGACGGCAACGAGTAGCGAACCCACTTCCCTACCCAAAGGCGAATCTTATAAATACCCCTTTCCCTCCCTTGTCGGCGTTCGACTCCCTCGCTAATCTGCCCCGAGCTCGTAACCGTGATCCGTCGCCCTCCTCCTCGGCCTCCTCGGCGATGAGGAGCCTCTCCCCTCCTTCTCCTAGTTCTCTCTTCTTGTTTCTTCTCTCCGCCGCTCTCCTCCTCTCCACCTCCGCCGGCGCTGGGGGCGGCGGCAACGCGGAGCGGAGCAACGCGACCGAGGCGTCGAGGGCGGGGCCAGCCCACGAGAGCTTTGCCGACATGATCGACCAGGCTCTCAAGAAGGAGTTCCCCGAGAGCGATCAGATCGATGGAGGTCCGCAGATCTGACACTACCTTCTTTCTTGCGCTCGAATCTCTCTTTGTTTTCATGGATTGATCTCTTCTCATGGCAATGCGATGTAAAAGAGGGAGTTAAAATTCTACCATTAGGGTTCTTGATCGTAGAATTAAGGGTTAGTGGGGATCTCGATGCGCACCGATCCAGATCTTGTCTGGCACTTTCTTTCTTGATCGTAACAAAAAAAGTATTTTACATGTTATATTTTTTCTGTATCTAGTGCTAATTTGGAAAAAGATGAACGAAACTAGTTCTTTATAGAGAACTTCTTGGTATTTCGCTTTAGTCGATGCTGAAAGAAGTATACGAGGTGCCTAAAATTCTAGAGCAAATTTGGGAATAAGATTAAAGAAAACTTTTCTTTAAATAGCTTGTCTGTATTTTGCTTTATTCGATGCTTAAAATCGTATATGAAATGCCTAAGAAAAGAGATCTTAGTGAATATTTGGATTTTTTTTTTTTTTGGGTTACCCAAGCGGGTGCGGAGACCCATTACATACATCCTGAATATGCCCTTCTTGGTTTTATGAGGATTGTCTCCCGCTGCATTTAATATTCTTCTTGGCAAATGATATGATTTTTTTTCCTTTTTTTTTGGTTAAAGATATGATTTCTTTTCCTTTGGGGAAAACTTAGGTGAAAACTCATTATCTCTGTTCATAGAGCTCACTAGATTTTTTTATCCAAACATCAGTATACAATGGATTGAAAGTATTCAGACATTGCATCATTCAGGCAGGATATTCTATTACTAGCGTTTCATAGTTGGACTATGCACTAAAAAATAAAATGAAGGCAAGTATTTCACAATAGTAATAAATTTCTTACCTGCCCTGCTTTCTAATGTTGGTCTATTTCACAGAAACTGATCCAGGTGGCTTCAACAACAGCGTTGCTGAGAAACAGGTTTACATCTTTTATTTTTGCATGCTTTGCATATTCTTTCTTTCTTTCTGTTTGCATAAGTGTGAGATGAGTAAGATGAATGGCATTTCTTTGCAAAGGATGAAGGATGTTATAGGCATACAGCCTATCTTTTTTTATCATACATATCAATGTCATTGTCTGGTGACTTGTACACAATATCCTTTCCCTTTCTTGAATGGGTGTTGCCAGCTATCTATTAGGCTAGATGTGGTAGTTATAGGCATTCATAGGACACTATATTTGTCCACTATGCAATACCTTTTTGGTCTTATTTTACACTCCAGATTTTGCACTATCATTTTTATGGAACTAAAGGTTACCTGAAGTTTAATTTTTTCCTTGCTGCATGCATATATCTGTAAGCTGATTTTTTTTTTTCCTTTTTTTTTTGAATTCATAGGCAGTTCTCGAAACTGTAGCTAGAGTTACATCAAAGAAAAATGACACCAAAGAGAAGTACGTTATACTGTCTTGTTAATCCCTGCTTATATTAGATTAATCAAATTCTTATTGATGGTTCATATATTTCTAAATTATTATATCAAGAATTTTTGACAGTCATCAACTTGTTGATATATCAGATGTCTATATTTGTTATCCTAGGTCGTTTCAGTTTCATGATGTTTTCAATTTAGACAATGAAAATCAGGCAGAAGACACCCCTACGTTGATAGATCGGAAGGTATGCTATGATCATTTCATATGGAAAAGCTCCTCTTTTTGTGGGATTTTTTTTTTTTGATATTTGAAATAGATGCATTTCCCCATTTAGTTTGATTTTGTAGATTATTGTGTAACATGTCTTATTAAATGCATAGAATAAATTTGTCATTTCAGGATAATGTTTTTATTATATCAAATCCCAAGTCAAAATACCCTGTACTACAGTTAGACTTGAGGTATGTCTTCTGCACCTTGTCCATGATCATGAGTGTTATGTTTACTCAATATAGATTGCCGATATCTCGTCTTTTTAGCCAATCTCTTTCTTAATGAATTAGACCTTAGCCATGAATTATTCACCATTTGATCCTATCAAGGGCTTCCTCCCTAGTCAACTATGCATTCTGTTGCCTCACTTCTAAGTAGGTTTATCTTGTATTTTAACCTTTTTCACCTTGAAGTGCAAGCTCCTCCATCATAATGCCACCTATAACTTTTGGTATAAATTTCCTTACGATTAGTTAGCTTTCCACCTCTCAACCTATGGTTTATACTTTTATTTGGGACTTTTTGGCTCAGGGTTTTCTTGCAAGTCACATGTCAAATAAATTGGTTCTATATCATCAATGATTAAAATTTTGGCTTTTGTTTTATATATGCTCTGTTTGTTATTGCACGCATGCGTTCCTGATACTCATCAAACCATATATGTTAGCATGAGACTGATTTTGGTGGGAACAACATGACTTCTGTTAGTTTCGACTCAAATGAGACAGGTGTTTTAGTGAGCGAACCCATTAGTGGTTGCTTCAATAGGTCATGACCCCATGGTTTTAGGAATACACTTTTGTTGTGGACCTTGGTTACCAGATGCAATTGCGCATGCATGAGTGCAAGAGGCTCTCATAAAAAAGAATTATAGAAATGCTTAGGAAATAGGGGTAAGTGTATGAATTTCTGAGGGGACATAAAGCGGATGAGCCACCATAATGGGAAGACTCATGCTACTAAGTTCTAAACACTCAAAATGGTCTGAAATAACCAAAGTTAATCAGAAATTTCTGTTTTCCATTGGATTAGTTGTGGATCATACAAAGACTTGCCCCAGATGAACAAGCAACTTTTGGTTATTTGCTTTGCATTGCCCAATGGCTGTTTCTTGGTTCTTGTCATAAACATGCATAGGAACAATACTATTCTTGATTTTTATGCATAATTATTGTCTTATTAACATTACATGTGTTAAATTAGTAATATATTATTCTTTAACCTTCTGAATATTACAGCATTGGGTATTTTACATAAATGGCTGCTCACATTTTCAGATTTGCAAATATTGATGTTATCATTTCTTTTTGCTGAATTGGCCAATTTTTAATTTTTCTGACCCAATTTCCCTTGGCCACTTATTATGTATGAGAAAATGGGACCGGGACCATTTTGGGACTCTAAAACGCATCCATGAGGGGAGAGAAGAGGATAGAGGAAAGAAAGAAAGGAATGAAAGATGAAGAGAATGAATAATATGGGATATATACTGGGATGCATGATTTGGACTGCTGCCAAGACAGGATAATAGGGCGTCCTGTTCTATGGAGAAACCACATCTTCATTCCATGGGATTTAAAACCTTAATGTAATGCACAAATTCAAGGGGTCTTGTGCATATATTATCTAATGCACACATTTAGACCAACCAGTGCGTACCATTTAGGCTAAGTATGTTTTGTTCACATTAAAAATGATTGGCTGCACATGTTTAGGCTATTCGGTGCACATAGGTAAGCAGGTAGATAACCGGTAGTTAATCCACTTAGACAAATTGGTACATTGTAAGTGTGATACACATTCATGCCAACCATGTCAAATATTCATTGATACATGCACAAAAAAATGGAATATTATGTGCACCTTTAGGGTGCATGTGTTTTTGCTGATCGATGAAGCAATATAGAGTGCAAAACTTGACTATTGGATGCACATGGTTCATGTTGATAGGGCTAGGGGGGCAGTTTGGTCAGAAAAATCATAATCTGGCGGATCCTGTAGAGGAAATAAAAAATGGCCATTGCAAGTTTGGTCAGAAAAATCATAATCTGCTGGATCCTGTAGAGGAAATAAAAAATGGCCATTGCAAATTCCCTACAGCATTTTATGTTCTATAACATATAATGATCTTCGAGGGTTTTTATTTTTTTTTAACCAGTAAAAAGAAAACATAATATAGCATTTCAATTTTTGATTTGCTTTTTAGGCAATTTTGTGATGACAACAATTGTTGTTTTTTTACTGACCGCATCTTTAACTGAGGCAACTTTTATGCCTCTTCTGATGTACGTGTTGCTTCATTCTCCTATGACTAGTGCAAAGACTAAAGGGATTTGAATTTTGGCACATAATCATAGTCAAAAAAAATCTTATACCAATGATTCAGTTTCCATCTTGTGAACTATTCTTTGTGATACATTCTTATTGGTACATGTTTTGACTAATCCTTTCACACAACTTCTATCCTGGCCATCTTAGATTTTGTTTATATCTTATTGCATATGTTGCTATCAATCTACTGGAAATGATGAAACACTAAATTGAATATGTTTGCAGGTTGATATCTGATCTTGTTCTGGTCATTGTGTCTGCAGCCTGTGGTGGCATTGCATTTGCTTGTCTTGGACAACCGGTCTGTCCAAATAAGTTACTTTTTTTCTTTCTTACTATTAGCTACATTCATCGAGGAAAGTTTGTTTTGTATAATGATGTCTCTTAGTTTTGAGGAAATTCTAAAAACATTACACCATATTTTAATTTCTGTAAGTAATCGGAAAAAACATGTATTTACTTCTTTGTAACAGTTTCAGGTTATTGCAGGTTATTACTGGATATTTACTTGCAGGATCTGTCATTGGACCTGGAGGTCTAAGATTTGTCAGTGAAATGGTGCAAGTAAGGTGCTTGTACTTTTTTAGAACTGTTGTTAATCCAGTTCTTCATGCAATATTATCATCAATTTGAAAACTCTTGGATAATGCTAATTACTGAACTTACATGTTTGAGAAACACCTTTATGTTTTGTCTGGGCTATAAAAAGCATGCTGCAATCATCTAGTGTTGAACTACAATTCTCAGTTGTCTTTCTTTCAGAATCTATTTAAAATATATTAGACTTTTGAAAGAAAAGGGGGGAGGGGGAGGGGGTGGGAGGGGGCGAGGTGGTGGGATCTGTTAGGCTTGTGGTAAATGGTGCAGCCTGTAGCTAATTTTATTGTGGATTTTCTTTTTTTCCTAATTCACATGAAGGTAGACTGTAGCACTACAGTTCAATCTATAGAATCAAGGTAGTGCGTAATAAAGGATCCTTAGTTTATTGTATTTTGCTAGTGACCCCTACGCTCGTATGATTATTAGAGTATGTGAATGTTGATAACCTTCTATTTTTCCATTAAAGAAAAACAGCTAATATGTTAATATGGTTGTTCTGAAGGCAGAGAAAACTTATTGCTCTTCATATATGTCGTTGAATGTGTGTGAGCATGCTAAAGTACTACAATTATAATGCATTAAACATTTGCTTTTGTCAAGATAATAATAAACAAAAAGGACTAAAAGAACTTGATCTCTAATTTATGTGATTAAAATATCATGTTTCTACTATCCCCAAAATCATCTCATGCTTGTCATGTACACACAAAGATATTTGTGTCAGTTTGCTTACATTTTGATTTATTTGTATATTGGCTGCTAGTATAAACAACAGAAGCGTTTGAAATAATTTTAAGCTTGATTCATTTGTTATATTGATGTTCTGAACTGTGTATTACTACATCTGTATTCTGAAATGCCAGTTATATGAAAATTAAGCAATAAAAATCGTTTCACTTGTCAATGATTTTTAGAATATATAATTGATGTAAATCTTAAAAGGTGATTTGTTAAAATTTCTGTAAAGGAACAGTCTTAGTTGTGGTGGAGAAATGAGTGGTTTATCTACATATATAAATAATATTATGAATGTAAATATAGATGTACTTCTATATGTTTCTATGTTTGTATTTATGTATGCATACAGCTTTAAATATTCCTGTGCTACTGCCTTTCTTCATTGGCCATCTCTTTTATAGGTTGAGACAGTTGCACAGTTTGGGGTAATTTTTCTTCTTTTGCGTTGGGCTTGGAGTTCTCTGCAGCAAAGGTTAAATTCTGTATCCTTGTAAATGTTTTTGCATAATTTTATGACAGATGGAATCTTGCCTGTTCAACAGAGCTGGATATTGATTGTGACTCTCTCAAAATGCATTGCAGCTTCGGGTTGTTCGTGCAGTTGCTGTTCTTGGGGGTTTGCTCCAAATTTTTCTTTTCATGTGCTTATGTGGTATTACCGCTTCGGTATGTCTTGCTTCCTTGTTTATAAGTTTTGAGATTACCTGCATTTTTTGCTCTATAGCTAAACTAGAACACCCTGCTAGATCTTTAGTCCCTTACTCCCTTTGTCTGATATCACAGGGAGGGCTTTACTAAAGCAAATATATATGTTGTGGGACAAGTTCACTTCCAATATCAATCTTCTAACAGCAGCCATCATAACCATCATATACTGGCTAAATTCTAACTTTTCGCACTTTTATGGAAAAAATAAAACTGTTATATGTACAATTTGCTCATTTTCTTTACTACCTTATGATGGTTTCTTTGTAGTTATAAACTACACTAATTTCTCTTGACAAAATTAAAGTTGATTGCTTTGATTGTTTACTTGTTTACCTGTACCTTGTGTTTTACATAAAAAAACATAGTCATGCTATCTGAGTGAAAGGTCGAGGAATCTGTCAAGTTTTGTCTACATAAGATATTTTGCATTGTTTCAGTAGCAAATTTTTATTATTTCATAAACATTCGATGAGATTTCTAGATATTAGATCATCTTTTATATCATATTTCCTAATAATATAATTCCTTGGGAAGTGTTCTTGATTGTATCTGAAAAAATTTGCAAAATAGACGGTATGACCTTCATTATTGATACCATGTTTAACTTGAGAAATACTCACATGTAGGGTTATATTATCGTTCCCTTCGTTTTCTATTCTGATGTATATTATTCTTTTTTTTCTATCTTTTTGGCAGTTATGTGGAGGTAAACCTTCAGAGGGCGTATTTGTTGGTGCATTTTTGTCAATGTCATCAACGGCTGTGGTACGACTCTAGCACTTGGTTAAAATATGATCTATATTTAAGTTGTGAATTTTTGATAATGCCATAATTGTAGCCACCAAGATTTCCGGTACCAGTATCGAGACCTGTACCGGTGGCCGGCCGGTATGGTACGGTACCGGTACCGTATCGTATCGACACAGGGTATGCCTGGGCGTGCCGGTACAAATCGGCATGCCCCTTTTTTTTTTGGTTGATGGATTTTGGCTTTTTAAGATTTTTATTTTGTTTTTTTAGGGTTTAGAGTTTAGGATTTTGTGTTCAGGGCCTTTAGAATTTGGAATTTAGAGTTTAGGATTGAAGACTTCAAGGTTTAGGGTTTAGGATTTAAAAAATGCTAATATATTAATTTTAATTAAAATAAAATATAAAATGATAATTAAACTAAAATTATCAGCAATTAATGAAAGTGAAAGATAACATATAAATATAATTACATACCAATGTCTAGAATCGGATAGAGTATCGATGTCGATAAATATATGGATCATTTATATACTGTAGGAAGATTAGCATATCCCTCCAGCCAGGCAGCATGATACTCCTCTAAGATCATCCCAGGAGGTATGCATGATAGATCATAACTCATCGCAAATCCCTTGCTGATCTCCCGACTCTGAGAGCTATCTAGAGGCTGATGATATGGTAGTGCAGAGATCCATTCAAATATATCAGCATCAAAATCAGATCCATAAGATGCTCTGGACTGTATAGGATAATAATCACTGGAAGATGACGTCTCAGATATATCATATGGACCATATGGATCAGAAGCTGCTGGTAGCTGCGAGTAAGAGGATCCTGAATATGAGGATGATCCTGATACATCCATGGATCCTACTTCATGTGCAAGAGCTGTAGCTACATCGTGTCCTGAACGACCTTGCGGAGCCCGTCGCCTATATAGAATCGTATCACCACGAGGTCTACCGGATGGTAGTTTGTATCTTATATGGCATGGCTAAACTGCGACTTTTCAGTGAATCGAAGATAAATAGGTGGCTGCAACTCCTGTCCTCTGGCCCCTTCCTAATCACTAGATCCTCCACTATCTAAGAAGCACTATTACTACTCTCTCTGGTATCTGAATCTGAATGGATCGAGTGATCCAATAGAGATGTAACTGCCTTTTTTTTTTCTGTTTCCGGGCCGAATAGATTGTGGGAGGGACAATGTGCTGTATTTGCTGGAGCCTTGTGAGGAATATGGCTTGTTGTCCATTGTCCAGCATCCATCCCAGCCTTGTTAGCTACAAAACTAGCTGATCGAGGAGGCGATCCTGGCTCATCAAGTTCTGGCTCCTGCTGCTGATTTATGATCCATCCAATCATTGGATCTTCATCCTCATCAACATATGAACTCCCACTTGCAGTGGGATAGGGATATTTCAATTCAACTTCTTCCTGAATGCACTTTAGCCTCAACCTTAAATTATAATATACATATATAAGATCGTTGAGGCGTTTGTTTCAAACGATTCTTCTGTTTGGAGTGGATAATGCCAAATGTAGACCAGTTGTGCTGACATTCATTGGATGACACCGTCTAGGAGAGGATCTTGATTGCAAGAACTTTTAAATTTTTTGCAGATCCACTAAAATGCATCTACCATTCAGCTGCAAAATACATTACATCATTTAAAATTTTAGATTTGTAAAATCAAAAATTTAATGTGAATATAATATTATACTTACTGCTTAGTAGTACATACCAGGATTCATCTTTGATTTACTTCTGATTGCTACAGTGGATCCAAATAAATCTATGCTCTTCCTAAAAAATTGTCTGCCAGAAAAAAATTATCATGTACTACTAGTTGAAATTAATGTTAATAAAATCACTCAACAATTTCAACCTAACTTACTTCTAGATACATGGCAGCGATATCTAAATCGGGCTCCATCTTGTAGATAACATTGTGTAGGGCAGACATAAGCTTTTCATCCATGGCAATGTCCGGTATGGAGTATTGGAATATCGATTCAGATAGTAAGCTGCACATATATTTTAAAAATTAGTCAAGTATACTTGTACAAATTTAATTGAATTTAAATATTTAGGGACTTCATAAATTACTACGTACCTGCTAGATGCAAATCCGAACTCATTTAGTAACTCCATCTATCAATGATCCGGATATACTCAGAAGCATGTGATGGATTTGTCTCTTGGATCTTTTCTTTTATCCTTTGTATCATGTAATATAAGAAGCCCATCTGAGCAAACCTCTTAGAGTCCACGGTGCGAAGTACCTCATATAGAGGCTTGATAGCCTCCACTATCCTCAGTTCGTTATCAGAATGTCTGTTTCGTCACTAAATTCTCTACATTGTTTATCTCAGTATTTGTTCTAGCATATCTGCTCTGCTGCAATTCATGACGAACAAACATCTGTCGCAGTTCTGCTTTTTTTGCTAAGAAGACTATCACGTGCTATGTAATTAGTAGCAAACCGTGACTCCTGGTTTCAATGTTTCCTCCCTGTAAAGCTCCTCATCAATGATAAGATCCATGTATAGTTATATATGAATCTGGTGATGGACTATGCTAGCTCAACTATCTTCTGCATCATGCAGATTTTTTCAATATTCATCAACATGAGGTCTATACAATGTGCAGCACAAGGGATCCAGAAAATATGCGGTCGCCGTTACATCAAGATCTGCCTTATGGTCATATACCGTGGTCCATTATCTGTGATGATCTGCACAACATTATGCTCTCCCACCTGATTAATCTCCTCCATCAATCTAAGGATATAACTGGCATCGTACACCTGATCTGAAGCATCAACAGATTTCTGAAAAAAAGTCTTTTCATCATAATAAGTCAAGAAATTGATGATGCTCCATCTAGTAGGACCAGTCCAACCATCACATATCACTGTCAAACCATACACGGGCCACTTGCTTTGATAGGAGGCTATCTATTCTTCTAGCTCCTTATTGCTGTCTAGAAGTTAACCTGGAGGATTTACACCTATACCAGCAGTCTGTATAGATGAAATAGCAGAGCGATAATATGGATTGTCTGCTGCATGCACTAGGATATGACTGAAATGAAACCAGGAGGAGATGGCCCGTCACATATCCTTCTTCTTATTCTTTTTCAGTATTTTGTCAATCCTATGTTGTTTGGAATTTTTGCTGGGAAAGGCATGTGGATCGACATCATGGATAGTGGCTCATACTGAATGTTCCTAAAAGATTTCCTTCTACCGCCAAATGCTCCAAACATGGATGCAATACGGCTGGTGCCTTTCTTGACGGGCTCTCTAATTGAGGTCGGTCATCCTAAATTGTCTCAGACTCTCATGCAACACTAGCAAAACCAGATCTCGATCCCAATTCAAAAGCTGATAGTCCAAATCGCTGTCTATGCTTGGCCATTTTCTCTAGCTGCCTCTACTCATAAAAGCTCGCCTGAATAGCAGCCTCCATCCGTACCTCCTCATTAGAAGGAATAGATGCTCCCTCTGACTTCCTGGAGTAATAAGAAGGTGGTTTCACGGCTCTACGGTCCACCTCTGCCTTCTTTTTTTGCTGTTCTTTCCTTTTTAGCTTTGAAATCAGTAAAATATTTCTTCATCAACTGACGGACTTTCTACCGATATTATCGGTATGCAGATCATCAGGATAGCCGCCAGTCAAGTGCTGCTTCAATCTTGTTACCCCCATCTTTGAATTTGGTATTGCACTATTTACACCTCCAGTAATGCCGACCCGAGAGCATCTCTCTATGCAACTAACCAATGTCGGGCTCCAGATTCTTATTCCTTCTCAATGGATTCATACCTAAATATTTAAATTGCATATAAGGTCAATAATAATGTTTATTAATTAATACTTTATTAATCTAATTTTTTAAATTTAAATTATTTTTTAATTTTTTAATTTAAAAAATTAAAAAAATAAAAATATTATAAAAAAATTTGATCTTAAATTCATGTAGGATTTTATCATATATATACTACACAACTTTTTAAGACCCTCGAAATGCATTAAAAGTCAATTTTTTTTTAATTTAAGACCTGGAGCACTATTCATAAGACGCATCAAAACTTAAATAAATCGACATGAAATTTATAGTGAGAGTAGCTTACGAGTCCCAGATTAATAATTTATAATTATAATTTTTTTTACTAATTATTTTTTAAATTAATTTCTTAATCCAAAATTAATTTTTAATTTAAAAAAT
Organism: Areca catechu; assembly: GCA_021397845.1. Lineage (NCBI taxonomy): Eukaryota > Viridiplantae > Streptophyta > Magnoliopsida > Arecales > Arecaceae > Areca > Areca catechu. The sequence continues at coordinate 31,340,667 of CM038039.1, forward strand.
TATATACTTAACAAAAAATCAAGATCTTAGTATCATTGTGTAGATCTATCCTAAATCTACCATATACTCTAAAATCATAGCCAACAAAAAAAAATTTGACAGCATTTTTTCTTAATTTTCTATTTTGCATGAATCTCAACAAAAAAAAGAGGGGGAGAGAAAGAGGGGAAAGGAAAGTTATACATATCTTGATTCTACCTTCCTCTTCAATTTCTGGACATCTGATTGCCTTGAAAAGGAGAGAAAATCGCCATTCGTTTAGTCGTTGAGTTGAAGCATTAAACACACAGAGCTCTCTGTTGGTTTTGTTAAAAAGCTAGCCAAATGATTCCCTCCTCACCCCACCCCCACATGACTACAGTAGCCAACAGGGAAAACCAAAAAAAAAACCCAGTGAGAACCGGTTCGAACTAGATCGAACCGTCGATTCGGCATGGTTCCAACCGGTTCAGGTCCGGTTTGGGCCGGTATAATTTTTTTTTTAATTTTTAATGGCTGGGAACCGATTTCTAAGGCCGAACCGTGCCGGCCGGCCACCGGTCCAGTTCGGTGCATCCCGAATCGGCCGGTTCGGCAAGGTTCGGCTGTCCTTGGTAGCCACTACTTGGTAAGTGTGGCATGACTTTGTGCTGTCATCATGCCATTGCCAGGAGCATTGCATGCCAAAATGTTTATCCTTTTCTTGTTTGGCTTGAAATTTAAATGGAGGCTAACCACTGTTTTGGAAGATAAAGTAAAGAGGAGATTATATTTCAAAATACAATTGAATGGAATGTGGAGTCAAGATCAACATAGTTCTATGGAAGGGTGAGAGAGTCTTGATAGTGGGGCAGTTGCTTGCGGTATGACATTGTAAAAGCCACTTAACCCTTGTAAATAAGGGTAGCGTGACGTAGGGGTATCCATTGCTATACCCTAAACAATAATGAAATTCATCTTCTTAAATATGCTATCTTTGGGAGATAAGCTATTGACTCGAAATTTTGATATGCAAGCATGAATTAATATGTTTATTTTGAATCTTCTTGAATTAAAGAACTTGAGTGTAAAATTCTTGTGTTGATCATTTTCAGAATTTCTTTTCAGCTATAAATCTCTTTTCCCTTGGAGTCAATTCCACCACTTTTTTTTTCAAGAACTGTCATATATGATAGCTTTTATGCACTTGCGTTTCTTTGTTTCATCAGGATTTTAGCGAACATTGTTTTTGCAAGAGTCAAGTAATTTCATAACTAGTCAACATACATGGCCAAGAAATAGATTCGGCTGTCATAATTATGGAAACGATTAAATTACAAAGCTGCTTCATAACAAGCTTCATCACAAATAGTCTAATTAATGTGGTTTTCTTTCTATTGTCTAATGGTGCAATTTTTGTCTCCATCTTATCACCATTTTCTTTTTCAATGAAATGATACCCCCCCCCCCCCCCTCTCATCTTTAATTTGGTCTACATGACTATTTCTCTAATCTGCAGTAAAAAATCTTATCTTGGAACTTTTATCTCATGATATATATATGCCAAGAAATCCCATTTTCCCTATTGTAGAATTGGTAATTAAATGCCAATAATCATTTCTCACACCCAGGTTTTGAAATTCTTGATGGAAAGGAACAGTACTAATGCTCTTCATGGCCAAGTTACAATTGGTACTCTTATTCTCCAGGTAATGAGGTATTTCTGCCAATATCTTTTCATGACTCACTGTATAATGTTATCATGGCTAGATATTTCTTCAGATTCTTCTCATTTTTAAACATAATGGCTTTTATTCTGGACTACATTGTGTGTGCCTCAGGATTGTGCCGTTGGCTTGCTGTTTGCATTTCTTCCAATCCTAGGTGGAACTTCTGGTATTCTTCAAGGGGTTATGTCCATGGCCAAGTCGTAAGTGGAGACCCTGTTTTTGTGCTACTGTTATTGTGAATGTTCTTTCTAAAGCTAATATAAGCTTCCATTGTCCTTTCCAATTGAAATGGTTTAAGAATGCAATATGCTAATTTCAATAAAACATCTAAAGACATTCTTTAATTGAATATAACTAGCATCTTGGAAGTGCATTCACATAGTTGAATATATGAGAGAGAGAGAGAGAGTGGAAAAGCAAAACTGGGTGAGTCTTTAAAAAAAATTCTTGGTAGTATTGGGGGGAGGTTGAAAGAGAGGATTAGAGAGAGAGAAATGGAAAGGAGTGGAAAGTTGGATGTCCCTTTGCTTGGGAGGGCCATGAACGAAAAGAAGAATGTGATTAATTGGAGTTTGGCTACAAAGGGCAGACCAGCTATTCTTTTAAGTTTTATCATGAAAATTTTTCTCATTAAAATAATAAAGATATAAAATAAATTAGTTTTATAGTAATAATCATTAGTTGATGAATTATGACACATGTTTATATTACTCAATTTTGTATATTTCTCTACCGTTGTTGTAATCATGGTTTTCTGAACCGGTACTAGTACTCGGACTGGTCGCCAGCTGATATGGTATGGTAATGATTCGGTACTGTACTGACATACGGTATGAGCAGATGTGTTGGTCAAACGGCATGCCACATTTTTTTTTTCCTTTTTTTTTTTTTTTTTTGTTTCTTAGAGTATATAATTTTTTTAGAATTTCTTAAATGATTTTAAATCCAAATTGATGCCTTTCATCTTGTTGTTTTTCTAAATATCTTCATGCTTTTCCTTCTTCATATAACGTGCTTTCATCTATTTTCATATAATAGCCATAATTGATAATTATAATGAAATATACTATTATGGTATGAATTGACTAATATGATTTTTTCTCGTACTATCTTTGTTTTTCAAATGTGTTGATTTTTTTCTATCTTTATATAACATATATTTTTTTATTTTCATATGATAGCACAAGAAAAAATATAGTTATTTATTTTTTCAAATATCTATTATAGTATAAAATGGTTAATATGGTTATTTATTTTTTCAAATGTTTTTATGTTTTTCTGTCTTTATATTATGCTTTCCTCCATTTTCATATGAGAGCCATGGATAAATCATCATGAATCAAGGATTAAATATACTATTATGGTATAAAATTACTAAATACGATTTTTTTCTTATACTAACCTTTTTTTCTGAATGTGTTGATGCATTTTCATCTTTATATAATCATAGTTGTACTTTCCTCCATTTTTATATAATAGCCATATGATATATTATTTTCCTAGAATAATGGCCAGGGTAGGATATTCGTGTGCATCTACTAGCCAATTTAAGCAAAAAAACCCTATGCAAGTATTTTTCATGTAAAAAACATACAAATTTTGATAAATATGGTGCTTGTAATCGAAAAATCTACTAAAAACTTTAAATGAAAATAAGTAGTAAATTATTGCAAATCCTTCTAGATGAGATGCATCGATCTTCATCAATATTGTTCTACGAAATTAAGAAACAAATTTTTGTTTGACAAAAATCAACTTAAAAATAGGGCACGATATGCAATCAGTCATGTTTGGTAGATTTAGATTAAGATATTATTGAGATTTTTGGTAAATTAGTCATCCAAAATCAAGTATTTCAAAAGGTTCATATTGGATGAACAATATATTTATAGGCTTTTACAAGGGCAAAATAAGAAAAAAAAGGTCTTCTATAATTTTTTTTTGATTTTTTCTATTTTTTTTACTGTGAAAACAAGTTGGAAGAGAAGAAAAGTCTCCTCTCATCCTAGCCACCTTAAAAGAAAAAAAAGGAACTGCGCCCGGTTCAGCTTGGAATTGTGTTGAACCATTCGGTTCGGTGTGGTTTCAGTTAGTCTGGAGTTGAAACCAAAATCCATGATCGAACCGTCCCACTTCAGCCCCTGTACAGTTCGGTATGGGCCGCAAGCCATAGCCAGCAAGGTTTGTTAATGTTTTTAGGGTTTGCAGTGCAAGTTTAATTAAAATTTGATAGTTTTATAATATTTGCCAGGTTAGACTCCTATGTTTCTTTAGAGTTGACTGGAGTTGTAATCAAACGTCGAAAAGTTATTGACTGGATGGTGAACATTCTTTATTTGCCTCTCTCTCTCTCTCTCTCTCTCTCTCTCTCTCTCACACACACCACACACACACACACACACACACACACACAGAGCAATTGGGTTGCAACCTTCTGAAATTCACCTGGACTTTGGGAGAGTCCAAACGCACAGGGAAGAGGACAAGGTTTGTTATATGGGCCATGGTCATCTTGGAGGCAGAAAATTGTAGACCAAACAGCCAAAATGTAATCCAATCTTTTCTCGCCATATATGTATCTTCTATTAACAGATCCAGGTGTACAGCTCTGTCATCATGCGATATTTGATCACATCTTAACAAATGCATTTTAAGACATAACAACTTTCTGCAAATTACTCATGGTAGATTGTGGTATTTACACAAGTCATCGAGTATCTAGCTTCAAACTAGGAAACTGAGCATCAAGAATTTTCATTTATTATCCAGTAGCGTGTGCAGAATATTTTTGGTAGTAATCGGTGTCTGACATGGCTGACTTATCTTTCATCGCTTCTGTATTAGAACACTTCTTTATTTTCATTTTCATCAAATTTTCAAGCAAGTATCCATATTATTCCATTATTTGATATGTTCCATGTTAGTTCAACTTTCCTCTTAAACAAAAACAAAGTGCTAATGGTTACACTAACTGAATCATCTTGCTACCAGGTTGATTGTGCTGTTTGCTTTCTTGGCGATACTTTCCATACTCTCCCGCAAATGCATGCCTTGGTTTCTTAAGCTAATGATGAGTCTTTCATCTCAGGTATGTTTTCTTTTACTCAGGTTTAAATGCCATGTGCCGGTGCTAAGCTGGCCTAACTCTGGCATGGTGTGATGCATCATGTCTGATGTACCATTCTAGTTCTTGGCATGCGTGGGCACTGTCATGCAACTGCACCATATGTCAGTCCAGACCAAGGTTCGCCGTCTCGGTACCGGATTTCATACCGGTGCCATCCTATTAGAGTGTCAGTGCGTGGTTTGGTATGGTATGCATACAGGTATAGTATGATACAGGATGTACCGGGTGGTTCGGCCCGGTACGGCATTCAATGGTCTGGACCTGGCATTGTGCATACAAAGCTGTGGCCTTTGATCTTTGTCTTTAATTGAGCAAGCAGTGTTGTGCAAAAATGCTTTCTTATAATGCATTGAATGATATGTCATTCTATATTACAATTTCTGTATCTGCAATTCTAACCTGATTCTGCATGTTATTTGTGCAGACCAATGAACTTTACCAGCTGGCATCAGTTGCTTTCTGTTTACTTGTCGCTTGGGTTTGTATCTTGTCACTTCATAGTACCAATAATTACTTGTTTCACACTACTTGTGCACAATCACTTCAAAACTATAGTCCTGGTGAAAATCCTGTGCATCTCCATTTAGTGAGCTTGTTGATAGAGGCACCCTTTCCAATGGCCTCCTTTCCAGTAGCCTATAAGGATGTCTTGTCATTAAATTCCTGAGCATTAGGTGAGTTTGAACATAAAACTTTAAAGGGGAAAAATTCTGAGAGAAAATATCTGATGTTTCAACAGGTAAAAATTCTAAATCTCAAATATCCTATATTAAGATCCTTTGACAACTCAGATCAAATAAAGTGAGAAGAAGTGCAAATTGTTATCATCTCACTTTATTTGGAATTGCTTCATGGTTATTCCAACACTTTTAGACTGTTAAAGCTTTGCCAGATATGGAGTTATGAAATCCAATGATTCTCTTTTTCTTAGTTGGACTATGAAGCAATGAAGACTCTCCTACAGGTGTCTCAACTCTCATTGACATTTGAAACAGAATTCTTACCTGGATGTGGCAATTACTATTACAGAATAAGAATTTTCTATTGTCTTCTTGCTGTGGATATTTTATGACATTTTTTTTAGCCTTTTCATAATATACTATAAAGTGGTATGGTGACTCTTCAACATTTTACCATTCTCTGCACTCAAGTTTTATAACACCTATTGTATTTCATGAGCATCCATTTTTAACTTCATTGCACTATATTTTCTTTCAGACATGGTTTAACTTTTCATTTTTAGATTTTTTTTTTGCCTTCTAATATTCCAGGTAGACGTAAAAAGAAGAGTTTGGTAACTAGTTCACATTTTCCAGCAAGGCATGATTGAACTTGAATATCAATTCCTGATCTGTTCCATATTTCATGATTTTTCTTTTTTAAATCTTTGCGAGGGTACAGAGGCTGGATATTTTCAAACGATTTCAACAATGAAGCATTATTTTTGGTGGTGTCATAAAATCGATATATTTTGAAAATTTTCATATATATAAATTATCTTACATGGTTGTTATTAATATTTACAATCAATGATAAGAAACAAATGTATTTTCAGTAAATGGGTTGACTTGATGCTAAAAATTTGATCAACCGAACCTCTCTCTCCCACTCTATTGATCGGTCGGTCTCTCAGCCACCTCTCATGCCCAAATTTACACATGCATCCATCCCATAAAAGTGCATCAAAACATCTACTTCCATGATGGTTGATGTAAGATGAGGGCAAGCATCGGAATGGTATGAGAATTAACTTCTAGTATATAAAAAAACCACATATATACAATTCAGGACTCAAACCCTTAAATATGATGCCCTCAGGTAACAAATGAGCAAATGATGCACTAAGAGAATACATGAAACAATAAGATGGACCCATTTTATGCATGTATACAACTGAACTTCACCATACCCTTTAGCTTGTGGCAACCAAGTTTCTAGATACTTTGTTGTGATGAGAAACTTCTCAAGGGAAATTCTATCTCCCAGATAATTTCCAGAATTTTTTAATTTCCAAATAATTTTAAGAATGCCAAATCTGAGCATTGTCATAATGATTTTATTTCTTTTAATAAAATTGATTTTGATGGATTAAAAAGATAGATTGATAATACTAATGATTTAAGGGTAGGTAGCTAAATCATCAATTGACACATTTAGAAAAATGTTATAGTTCTAAGTTACGAAGAAATGACAAAAGAACTCAAAGCCTAGTGGGCCACCTAATAGAAGTGATCAAGAAGCTTGTCTAAAGTCTGGAATCCCTTTGGAGCTTTCCAAATCAATGGGGTTAAACTAGGTGGTAAGCAGGTCTTGTAGGATCAGTGACATTGATCATCAATCTACTGACGACCATAGATTTGACCATCTGGGTGGAAGGGATTGATGGGGAAGGTCAATAAATTATAATTCTAATCTGAATAAGCCTTAGTTATGATATGATATGCCACTGAAGAAAAAAATCTAAGGATCTGTTTGGCATTGTTGTTTTTTATGTTACTGTTTCTCTATAAGTAGTGAAATAGCAGATAGACATTGATGTTGAAGATTGTATTTTCACAAACTTCTGCTATTCCTTGTTCTCATTTTACTCTATCTTGAAAGCAATAAATCTCTGTTTCCGAAAAAAATTATAGATTTGAGAGAATTTTGAAAAACAAAAGGTTTCCATCATACATGCTGTTGTCCATTTCATTTTTCTTCTTGGGTTTTGAAATCAAAAATAGAAAACAAAAGCAATATCAAGTCGGCCCTGAACATTCACCTGTGCCACAGAAGGTTATGTGATCTGCACTATGTGGGTGATTTTAGAGCAAGGATGGAACCCCCTTGTTGAGATAAGTTGAAGTCATTGTGTCAAATGGAAATTCGAAAATAACATGGAACCATGCTATGAAATATGGTCGCTTTTCAAAGCTGGTCCCGTGATGGAAGTCTGCTGATATATTGACTTGAAGAGCATGATTAGATGAACTTTTGCTCAGAATTTTATCACTCAAGGCCCTACTTCAAAGATGGTGAACAGACCTTGAGGATAGGGGAATTAACACTCCAAAACTTGAGAAATAATAGCTAAGTTCAAGTAATGGTGCATTGAGCTTCTATTAGCATGCAATAACACAATGTGTACTGATCCATATGTCCAGACATATAGTTATGGCAGGCCACTGCTCCACATATTTAACACTCTGTTTAAGGTATGACTGCTCTGGCAGAATAGCCCTCAGAGATAGAGAGAGAGCACAGGGAGGCTGCAGGTCCCAAACCCTGCAGGAAAAGGGAAAATGACCTCACGAGGTCTTTTTTCTGCTCTTGTGGATTGCCGCCCATGACCCTGTATGCTCTATCTCTCCCTCTTTGCTATGTTACCTTCTCTAAAGATGTCTTCTTTCTGCTCTCTCCCCCCCCCCCTTCTCTGCTCCTTTACCTTCCATCCATGCACCACTATGCCTCCACCTATCCTGCCGGATCCAGCAGGATGTTGCCAAACAAGCTCTTAATAATATTTCTGTTTCTTGTTTTTCCTTCAAGAATCAAAATATAGGAAATTAGGAATACTTAATTTTTCTCAGAATTTGCAGGCAAAACAACTTAATTTCTTTCAACGGCTTAATTTCCTTCAACTAGAATGTCTGTCAATCTGGTATTTTTCATATATCAATAGTTTTCTAATTGAAAAATCTGTTACCTTCTCAGTGTAGCGACAAGTTGGGGTTAAGTCTTGAATTGGGTTCATTTGCAGCTGGAGTGATGATATCGACCACCGATCTTTCACACCATACTCTTGAACAAGTAAGGTTATATGCCATAAGTTTCCGTATGAATGATGCAGATAACCCAGAAAATGATACCGACTCACCTGTAATTTATGTGAACTTTTTTTTTTTTTACCGGACCCTTCTTTTCAATGCATTGATAATAGGATTGCTTGACAAATTTTTGTTTTTCTGCCATACTGATAGTTGATAGCATTACAATGCTTGACTGAAAACATTAGAAGTAACTCTCTCTCTCTCTCCCCTCCTTCCCCACCACCCGCACCCTCTCCTTCCCCCCTTCCATGCCTGGACTCGGTATCTTTTCAATCGCATCACATAAGTTAAATTATTCTGACTCCCTGCCAGAGTTTAACAACTTTATCCATTATGCCACTTTTTTGTCCTGAGCATAGCTCATGGTTTCAAATTTTATAACTACATGATTATTCAAGCTGCTGAAGGCATAACACTCTGAAGTTCTTCAGATTAATGCGTATTGAAAATTTTATGTCACAGTAGTGAGACCACATGGTTTCATGGATGTATGTCTTTGATGTAGATTACACTGGTATTTTGTCTCACCATGCCTTGAGATGTCAAAGATAAACCATCACTGGGTACCCTTGTGCGTTGGAGAGTCTGGCTTACATGTGTATTATGGTTGGTTGCTTGAGCATGTCTTATATTTGATTTTCAATAGACCCCTAACTAACATGGTCAAGAACTTCCAGTAATGTAAAAAAAGCAACAGTCTTCCTCTACAAGGTTCCAATTGTTTTTGATATATAAGGTATCAGCATGTAGGTATGATGTTTTGAGATTTGGAAAATATCAGTGATTACACCTACTGGCTCTGAAATATTTACTTCCACGTTCTTGAATGCGAAATTAGCCAGAACTCCTCGAGTCATTCATGAAAGTTGAAAACATGTCTTGCCATCAGGAATTTACATATAATACTTGAATTTGGTTATACCAAGTGCAAGTAGACATTTGGACTACATGAGTGCACTACAGTGTTGTAATTTTATGCTGAAATGATACCTGTTTTCATGGTATACAAGGTCAATTATTGGTCACTCGACATGGATTTTTGTGTCAGCATATCTAAGACGAACAAGCTAAACCTTGCTGTAGCCTAGCAAGTCAATGGGTTTAGAGACAAAACATTTTGGTTTCATAGATGTGCATGAAAATTAGTAAAATGGTACATCAGGCAGATGAAAGACCAAATAAAAGTAAAAATACATGACACAAAAAATTGTTTTAGCTGCATTTTCACTATTTCTATTAAACTTAGTGAAAGTAACTTATTCCTTTTAGTGTAAATGATTCTTCTCAACATAATGAAATGCTTCACTTAGGCAGAGTTGCTTTTCTATGTTTTTGTTTATCATGTGTTAAGATTTGACTTCACGTATCCTCCAAAATCTTGAACTTTAAGCAGCATGGAACTGGTAAAATTTCTCTTGCAGGGCCCCAAATCATAAGCCATGATCATAAAAATAGAAATAATGCTGGAAAAGTAAAGAAAAATGTTACCTATAATAACCTAGTTGCGTGTTAAGTCTCTTTAGCATAATTTATGCATACGGATCATGTGTTTTTCTGTACCAGTACACATTATAAAATTGTCTATTTTGGTCTATAACCTACTTAATGCTGCAACTGAACCAAGCTGTTCATGAGTTGCTTTGGTTGATCTCATCAGCATTTCTGGTTTGAGGTTGTTCGGTTAGGAAACAATCTGGGCTCAATCCTCATCTAAGGCTCAATAAGGATTTAAATTTTGTAGTACAGACCAGTAATTACTGGTCATGGGCTGGTGAGTAAAGGTACATGATGGTGTGGAGTTCGTGCACCTTGGTTGTTGTGAGCAGCAAAATGGATTTTTATTTTTCTTATTTTCAAAGAAAAAAGTGGTCGGGGGTTAGTATGGCATTGATGTACATGATTATGGAATGCTTCTCCTTGATACAACTCGATACAAGGCAATGCAGGTCATACTTGCTGAAATGGGGGCTTCAGATTGTTCTTTGTGCTGGTCACTTGCCGGTATGGCCAGTGTGGGGCTGGTTTTCCCAAGTTTTAAATTGCTCAGCTTGAGTGGCTATGGATTTGTAAAAATAAGAGGAAGCTCATGCATCAGCTGGATGCCAGGTTCATCTAACCTTGTTCAGTTAGTAAAAGTGCCACACTTCAATATTTATATGAGCTTAGCTCAGTCTTGAGTTCCCGTGGAATATAACCAACCAAGCCTGAGCACCAACCAAGCCTGAGCAGCACAACTTTGCTAATCAATAGCCCCATACTTGGTGGGACAAGTAGTATTACATTGACCTTGGTGGCAAGAAATTTAATTGTATTTTACCTAAGCATCCCACATGAGTGCCTGCAGCCTGCTGCTAAATAAATAATTAATTAGAATTACGATCTAATAGTACTAGAAGAGCTGATATCTAGTGTATCCATTAGCTTGTAATTTATTGATAATGTGAAACTGCATGAAGCTCTTACAAATGAAGCCACCATGATGTAAATAACTCATTGAGAGATAGTAATACATGAATTCTATTGATTTAAATGCTTTAGATTGTAAGACTGCTACACAGGAAATTGCACTGAGAAACCATATCATTTACAAGTGTTACTTAAACAACCCATTGTTTAGGGAGACTGTCAGTAACAATGCAAATACCAAGAACACTAGGCAAAGCCTAGTTATTTTCGATGGAAGCACATGTCACCTATTCAATGTGTCTCTTTCTCATCTCTGGGGACACTATGGTGCCAAAGAAGAATCAAAGATAAGACCATTGTGGGACCAGTTTGTTCTAGCTTTATGTTGGATGATTTGAAAACAAAGGAACTCAAGGTTTTTATCCTCACAATACTTTGATCCGCACTTCTCAATCTTCAGGTACTGGCAAGTTCTCCTCAGCAGCAAGGACTAACAACTCTCTCGCTCTCTGAACTTGAGAGTTGTCTTTGACCCTCTCTTCACTTTGATTCATTGTGGTTTTCTTCTTATCTCCTCTTTGTTCAAATCACTTACTTTTTTTCTTTTTATGTTTTTCTCTTTTTACCTCCTTATCGTTGTAACTAACTTTTCAATTTTGGTTTCACAAATGGCTGGGTTTGCCCTCCCTTCCCCTCCCCACACGCCCCCCAAAAAATTTCTCTTTCTCCCTCTCTTCACTTTGATTCATTGTGGTTTTCTTCTTATCTCCTCTTTGATCAAATCACTTACTTTTTTCTTTTTATGTTTTTCTCTTTTTACCTCTTTATCTTTGTAACTAACTTCTCAATTTTGGTTTCACAAATGGCTGGGTTTGCCCTCCCTTCCCCTCCCCCCACGCTCCCCAAAAAAGTTCTTTTTCTCTTAATGCGTAATACAAGTTAGGAATTAGAGGTGGCTGTTGAGGATGCATATTTGGATTTTCCCTACTTAGAGGAAGCTTGTTCTGTAATTTCCTTTTTAGTTATTTATGTACATTTCTTCTGATAAATCTGTAATTACCTGTTGTATATTGAATTGAAGCAAAAGCTAGAGAAACTTGGCCTTTATTAGATATAACAACTTATATCATGTTTTCTTATTTTTGAATTATTCTTTCTGCAGATTGAACCCATTCGCAACTTCTTTGCTGCTCTTTTTCTTGCTAGCATTGGGATGCTAATTCATGTGCATTTCCTATGGAATCATGTGGATATTTTGCTAGCGGCTGTGATTTTGGTGATCATCATAAAAACGATAGTAGTTGCCACAGTTGTTAAGGGATTTGGCTACACAAACAAGACATCACTTCTTGTAATAATGGACTTCCATTTTGCTATTACTTATATGTTTAAGATACTTCATAATAATAGAAGTGAACCTCAACTTTATTGTGCACATAGGTTGGCATGTCTCTGGCGCAGATTGGAGAATTTGCTTTTGTTCTTCTAAGCCGTGCTTCAAATCTTCACCTGATTGAGGTTGTTACTGATTTGTGTAGTGTTATCATTTTTAGGAGAATGATGCATCCATATAATAATATCTATACCTTTCACATGCACAAACAATGTCACATGTATGCAATCAGTTCTTGTCATATGATGAAGTAACCTGACAGTAAAGGTTAGCATGATAAAATTCAGACGTGCTAATCCCTGGAAAAGGCCTTTGGTAGCTAGTGGACTTGGAAAGTCGTTTTGCATGTAGAAGGCCCACAAAATTTTTCAAAACCTGATGGCAGATGCAGTGCTTAAGGGCACACCATTTAGCAGGACTGAACTGCAGCCCTTGCATCATGCTCTCCTTGTTGCCACAATGCCCATGAGAAAATCGGTTGTACTCATGTGGACTCAGGCCCATCCCCAGCCTATATAGCATGTGGCTGTATAACATCATTTATGTTTATATATATATATATATATTAAATGAAATGGTCTTAAGTTCATCTTTTGGCATCTTGCAAAACAAAAGCCATTTAACAGATAGTTTGATTGCTTTTTACAGAGTAAATTGTACTTGCTACTTCTTGGAACGACAGCTTTAAGTCTGGTATGTTCTCTCATATCTCATATTAACTATCTTGTATTATATTGCTATTAGAGGCTTTAACATGTTAAAATTTAAAGGGTTAAGTTTGTTATACCATATGGAATTGAATGGTACGAGGCATACCATACTGTACTGATTCGATACCAATATGTGGTATGGGGGATGTATTGACATTCGGTATGCCGAATTAGTCCTGTACCAATATAGTAAGAGATTGGCATTGATGTGGAGTCCGTTACCTAGATGGCTAACCTTGGATAGGACTGCTAATGATGGCATGCTAGATGGTCTTTTGTACAAACTGTGTATATCTAAACCTCCAATAGGCCCATCTATCTACTACGTTTTTTGAAGAAGCATTAATTATTGATCTCTCTCTTTTCCTTTTTTTTTTTTTTGTTGTAATTGTTGCTCCAGTTATTGATGAGGTAACCATGCAGGTTACTACTCCATTGCTCTTCAAGCTTATTCCAGCAGTCATTCATCTCGGAGTTCTGCTACGTTGGTTCTCACCTGATAACAGTCAAGCTGATGTAATTCTCTATCTTTAGAACTATTTATCGTCACACTTATTTTAGATGTGAGAGGTAAACAATTTTTTTTTCATATCGATTATAGAATGGCAGGTAAAAATGTTTTCTTGCATGATTTTTGTATCCAGATGGGATTTAAAGGTGAAAGCATTCGTGCAGACAGTGGTAAGCGCATTACATTGCTGGTCCAAGGCTCTCACGATTCATGAAATGTGTTCAAAAAGCCAATGAAATCAATCCGGAATCGCTGGTCTACCTGATGGGCTTCTTAATATTTTGGATGACAAGTATCCACGCGAGCAAAGGAGATTTGACTGCTGACATGTTCTTGTGGAAGAAACGTGCCTCATTTTTGTCTTCCTTTCACATGTCACTCCAAAATGGCTGTTGCAATTCCCAAAGAAAAAGAATCCGAATGGCAGGAAGATTGCCAGGCATTGAACCTTTGTGCTTGATGGGATAATATTTTGCTACCACCCTCTCGCCAGGTTGTGTAAAGTAGTTTTTTACTTTGTAATTTACCTTTTATTCTTTTTTAGGATTGCTCATAGTTCGAACTGGCACCCGACTGCAAACAGTTTGTAGAATATGGCAATTAATATTATTCATTTCAAACTGATCCGAAGCATTTTCTTTATCTCATTTTCTCTTCTGCAATTTAGTTTGGAAACCATGATAGCTACATGAGCATTCGTTCCAAACTTCCAACTGCGGTACTTCAAAAGGGCAAAAAAAAACTCTTGCCATGTGGCATGAGTGGGTTGGTGCATTTCACAGGTTCGGTGGGATGCTCGGTGGGGTGGATTTTTTTTTTTCTCAGCTTAATTCGCCGCTTTTTTGGGCCATCATTTTTTATTGTGGTCTGTGGATGCCGGCTAAGTGGGGGAGGGAGGGGTCAAGGATTTGGTGCAATAGGGTGGTGGGTGAGATGATGAACCGCTGCAGTATGGTGGTAGATACGCGATCTGCAGGAGATCTGCAGCGGCTGGATGCCTGGAGAAGCGGAACAGCAAATGCTTTTGCCCACCTTCTCCCACCACGGTGGCAGAATGTGTCCCTCTCTTTATGTATTCATCGACCAAACTTACATGATTAAGAAGGAGAGCATATTTTAGTTCGACGCCGCTGCTGGACATGAAAATAAATCTTGAAACTGTCCCTCGCCACAGGCATTTTTTGCGGGATTGTCGCGTGGCATTCGCATGGACATGTGAAAAGAAGTGAAGCTCTGCAATCACACAGAGATCCAAACGTTTTGCCATTGCCACTGGGCTTCCTATCAAGCATCGCAAGGCAGCCTCTACTTCGATCCGCACATTTTTCGGTTCGCTTTGGATGGGGACAAGTGGACAACAAATCAACCATCCCAGTATCCCACCCAAAAAAAAAAAAGAAAAAGGCCAAAGCAAAGGGTACAGTCCAAAAAGGAGAACAGGGATATTGATGAGCTGTAATGTTCGATGTTGCTTACTTTTATCTAAATCCACGGAAAAATAATATGTGGGTATAGAATCCATTAAGTGGTAATCAACCATTACAGCATCATGTGCCTTTTGGCACCTCATTTGAAAGGCACTTTGTCATGTAGCAGGACATGGCCGTTCACCCGTCACCATCCTTCAAAAGTACCCGACCCTGGTGTCCCAAGCACTAGAGCGGCCTTTCATCATTTGGAGCCCGGGTTTCTGGACTCCAAGTTTATAACATGGTTATTTTTCAACCTCTTATTTAATACCTCCCATTTAATTTGCAATCTTTGGCCTGACAAATTTGTAAAGAACGAATCACCAAAATACTGTGGATATGTACCTGGTATAATATGGATGCAATAGCATTAAATGAACTACATATTTTGCATTAAAAATATCTTGATTCACACTGTATTAGATTTACTACGATGTGATTTGCTTGTTTGGTGGTGGTCTTAAGCTTACTCAAAAAAAAAAAAAAAAATCTATCTAGTGCAAAATTATGATTAAAGAACGATTTATGATAACGTTGTGCAGAAGTTTCTAATTTAGATGTGAGCTTGTCAGGATTGTTGTGGATTTGAAAAGTCTACCTTCGCAGAAAAGAAACAAGGACAGATGCGAACAAGAAAATAAAAACAGACAGGTGTGTCCATAAATGGCCAATCAATAAAGAGTGGTCCCAAGGTCTGCAAGCAGGCAACAATAAGCGAATATTGGAGCTGACGTTGGAAACATTATTCTCATTCTTGAAATTACTTGTGGTGGGCTCTCTCTCTTATCCTCCATATGAGTGATAGCAGCCAAAACTAACTATTGGATGAGCGAGATGTGACGGCCAGCCTGTCTCTTTTTACTCGATGCTTTCCACGTTTCATCGATCACCAAACTTTCAATAGCCCTCCTAAAAAACCTTGACAAAACTCCACCATTTCCATCAATTCCATTTTTATGAATTTATTCCTTATCTTTCCTTTTCCTCAAATTTGACTTTAGATTCTTGTTTGCGACTTTACGTTGCTTGATCTAAAATATGTTTACAAATTCCATTGCATATGTCTTTCAAGATCACATCGACGCACCATCATCAAAATTATTCTTTGGCGATACAGATAAGATTTATCTTATATTTTATACAATCCTTAGTGTTGAGATAAACCGATTTAAAAAGATAATTGCCGGTTCAAAGATTCAATTGATCCTATCCTAACCGGTTGATCAGATGGATTGACACATCGATACACCCGACCTCCGATGGAAGAACAGATCAATACTACGTTTCAACTAGCAATGACGTACAACTTGAGATTGGACTTCAGCAGATGACCGATTTACCATGTATGCTCCAAAGTAAACCGCTCCAAAGTAACTGGCCAACTCACAACATACGCTTCGAAGCCAACGGCTCCGAAGTAAATGGCCGATCCACACAATTCTATAGTAAATGGCTGATCTATAACCAATGAAATAACTATCGGTCAACTCCGAAAAGAATGGCCGATCTACTTTTGGCTAAAATCGTCAAGAATGGACTTGATGGTTATAACCAACCACGTGACTGATGACTATGATCTGAGTAAGACCAAAGTAACCGACCTTCGACAGTAACCATAATTAGTTGAAGGGAAGTTAGATTGACTAACTTTCTTAACAAAAATTGAGAAGGCTTAACTGCATTCCGTTACAGCAACATCTATAAAAAGCGGTAAGAGGGGACATCCGAGGTAAGCAATTTCAGGCTATGCCAAGCCATTTTATGCAAGTCTAAGCCCATTCCATGACTAGCTCGAACTATGCACACCTAACTCTCCACTCATTCAATCTCACTTTCTTTCTTTGAGCTCTCCATTCTGCGACCTAAACCCTACTGACTTAAGCATCAGAATATCCCCCACCGGAGAAAATCCGATCAGGAGTTTGTTTTGTAGGATCCCGGAAGGTGAACCGATGATCCAGACACTCCATCCGGTTCGCAGGGATCAGCATCAACAGATTGGCATGCCAGGTAGGGGGCGATTTTTGGCTGTGAAATTTGTTTCCTCCCAAAAAAGAGAGCTTTCAAGAAATATAAGATGGTTAAAGGGAGAGGCCAGAATGTCTCAGCAAGCAAGGGGCGCCCTGTATCCCAGAGGAATGAGCCACCGTTGGAGAACGATACGGTACCTCCTGCATTCATCATAGGACAGTAACAATTGGAAGCCCTCATGAATCGAGTAGATGTGCTGACTACCATGATGCAGACCTTTCAAGAAACTGCACTCCAAGGATGATACCCACCAGCGACCTCCAAATACAGTCATCAATCCAGGAGGAAAGATGATCAACATCAAGAATCCACTTGACATTCCTCTCGGGGCCGGCAATCCTATGAGCCCCGAAGCTCTCGACATCATAGGAACATGGAGAGCCGACTCGACAAAAAGAGAGCCCGAAGGTCTCTTTCAGCTTCTTCTGGTGACTCTACACCAGGAAACACTAGGCAAAGGGAAGCACATCACAACTATGAAGAAAAACTCAAAGCGTTGGAACTGCAGATTGAGAAACTCAACGACCAGCATAAAAGTGATGAAATTATGGCATATGATTCACAGCCTCCATTCTCTCGGAGAATCATGAAAGAAGTCATTCCCGCCATTTCAAGGTTCCCTAGTTGGAGGCATAGATGGAACCATTGACCCTTTTGACCACTTGGAGAGCTTTAAGGCACATATGATGATACAGGGAGCCTCTAATGCCCTGCATTGCCTCACCTTCCTAGCCACTTTAAAGAAAACATCTCAAATGCGGTATTCGAGCATTCGACCAGGTACCATTCATTCTTTTAATGAATTGAAAAAATTGTTTGTATCATATTTCAAGACTTATCGGAAGATGCCCTGCAACTCGGACAGCCTCTTCCTGCTACAGCAGATCGAAGGAGAGTCTCAAAGATTGTCGCCAGATTCAACTCCATCACTCTCGAGATCCTTGATCTTGATGAATATGTAGCTATGTCTGCTATGAAGAAAGACCTCCGATCATCCAGGTTCACCTTCTTCTTAGATAAGAAGTTTCCTGCAAGCTACGCCTAACTACTGGCGAGAGCTCAAAAATATGTAATGGCCGAAGAGCAACCAGCGAGCCGATGCTTAATTAAAGGGAGGTCATCCTCCAAGAAAAAGAGCAACAAAGGGTCGATTCCACCCGTACCCTCTAACAACGATGCACCGGCTCAACGACGCGGTCCTAAACCCAAGTCATAGGGTGGCAAGTTCGACTCCTATACTCCTCTCTCTCTCCCAAAGGAGAAAATTCTGATGGAAATAAAGAAGGAAAGTTACCTACAAAGGCCACGTCCTATAAAAGCATCTTCTACATTAAGGAACAGAAACAAATACTGCTAATTTCATTGGGACCACGACCACAACACTGAAGAATGCATCCAATTCAAGGATGCGATAGAAGATCTGATCAAAAGGGGATATCTGACAAAATATGTCCACACCCAGGACCTCCGAACTGAAGCTACTGCCCCCACGAGGGCCGTGGAAGAAGCCGAACTGTCCAACCAAAGATCGATTGATGGAAGAGTAGGCATGCTTCATCGACGGACCCATTAGAAAAGTGGAGCCGAAGAAGACGCTTTTAAAAGGTACAAAAGCAATAATACCATAAGCTTCTTCGACGATGACCTACAAAGAGTCCAAACCCCTTACGATGATCCTGTTGTAATCTTGACTGTGATAGCTAACTATGATGTAAGATGAATCTGGTTGATAATGGAAGCTCTATGGAAGTCTTACTCTACGATGCTTTCCTTAGAATGAATTTTCCCAAAAGTAAACTATAAAGATCTCCTATACTTTGACTGGGTTCAGAGGCAACCAAGTCAGAGTAGAAGGAAAAATTATGCTACCAGTAACCATCGGCACCGAACCATTTCAAAAAATACTCCCTATTAATTTTGTGGTTATACAAATGTCATCAGCATACAATGCTATCTTAGGATGACCCGCTTTGAACAAGTTTCGTGCCATAGTTTCGACCTACCATCTCCTGGTACGATTCCCCACTAAGAATGGAATCAGGAAAGTAAAAGGAGACCAAAGAGTCGCCCGATAGTGTCTTATGATACAAGACAAACAATCTACCGATTCCATGACATTGGAACAACCGGACCCGAGAGATTGACTGGAGGAATGTATAGAACCTGTGAAAAAAATCATTTCCATACCACTGCTCGAAGATGACCTAACGAGAGTTGTGCAGATCGAAAGTCTGCTAGACAAAGAAATAGAGGCAAGGCTGATCCATTTTCTACGGAGAAATGCCGATGTTTTTGCCTGGTCGGCTTCGGATATGCCTGGAATCCTAGCCGAAGTCATTACCCATCGATTGGAAGTCATCCCGGATCACAAGCCTGTCCGACAAAAGAAAAAAAGTTTACTCCAGAAAGATAGAAGGTGATTGATGAAGAGGTAAGCAAGCTTCTCAAAGCCAGATTCATAAGGAAAATATACTATCCTGACTGGCTAGCCAATATCGTAATGGTAAAGAAAGCTAGCGGCAAATGAAGAATCTGCATTGACTATACTGATCTTAACAAGGCTTATCCTAAAGATAGCTTTCCTCTACCAAAGATAGACTAACTAGTTGACGCCACTACAGGTCACCAATTGTTGAGTTTCATGGATGCTTTCTCCGGATACAACCAGATAAGAATGGATCCCGACGACGAAGAGAAGACATCATTCATAACGGAGAAGGGGCTCTACTGCTACAAAGTAATGCCATTCGGACTGAAGAACATCGATGCAACCTTTCAAAGGTTGATCAACAAGGTATTCGAAAAGCAACTTGGAAAGAACATGAAGGCATATGTCGATGATATGATCGTGAAGAGCCTCCAGAAAGCCGATCACATTAAAGATCTAGAGGAATCCTTTGACACCCTGTGATGTCATCGGATGAAGCTAAATCTGATCAAGTGCATCTTTGGAGTGACTTCTGAAAAATTCTTAGAATTCCTCATCACCAAACGAGGGATAGAGGCCAATCCAAAGAAGATCCTAGCCATCCGAAGTATGAGATATCTTTCCAGTAAGAAAGAAGTTCAATAACTGACCAGAAGAATCGCCTTTTTAAGCCGATTCATTTCCCAGTTGGCGAAAAGATGTCTACCATTCTTCAAAGCCCTCTACCAAACTAGAAATTTCGAGTGATCATAAGAGTGCTGACTCGCCTTCGAAAATTTAAAGAAGTATTTGGAAAGCCCTCCTCTACTTTCCAAACCTCAAGAAGGTGAAACTCTATACTTGTACCTTTCCATTTCGGATGAAGCAGTCAGCTCAGTACTTGTCAGAAAAGGAGCCGACAACCTATAAAAGTCGATCTATTATACCAGCAAGGTGTTGCATGAAATCGAAGTGAGGTATCATAGAATACAAAAGCTCATATATTTATTGGTAATTGCAGCAAAACGCTTGCATCCCTACTTTCAATCTCATACCGTTGAAGTGCTGATGAACCAACCCTTGAAAGCCATCCTCCAATGTCCTGATATCTCAGAAAGGATAGCCAAATGGGCCGTCAAGCTAGACGAATTCGATACCACATTTCGACCTAGATCGATGATGAAGGCACGAGTACTTTGTTGACTCTGGTCTTGATTTTGATGATTGACAAAATACTTAAGTATATATGAGTACTAATTATGTATTTTAATGTATTTATCAGATATTAGTACTCATCCATGTTGAATGAAGAAATGATTGTATTTTAGTTGAAGAAGTCCTTCAAATTCATCGAATTTCAAGTTATAAGGACTTTGGAATATAAGGAAAACTTGGAAAGACTTAAAGTTTGATTTTAGAGAAGCTTCAGCAAGTTTCAGTACTGGCACACTCAAGTGTCGACTCATGAAGATGTCAAAATGTCGACTCAAGGCCTGAGAACAAGAAAAATACAAAATTGTATCAATCCAAATTTTTGCCTTGAGTTGACCCAAGGTCGACTCACAAAAATCAAGTATCGACTCATGAAAAACTCAAGTGTCGACTCACCAGATTCAAGTGTCGACACTTGGAGTAACAGTTAGTTTTTTAGAAGTGCAGAATTGATTCCAACTTGCTTCAAACGGCTAGTTTTTCATCCCCAACGGTCATCTATGATTTGGAGAGCTATATAAATACCAAAAATCAAATAGAGAAGTAATCATTTGGTGAGATTATTGAATATCCTTCAAGGATTCAAGAGTTGAGTGGTTCAAGCCTTTAAGTCTCCAAAAATAAGAGAGTGCATCCAAGTTCACATCATCAAGCTACAATCAAAGGCTTCAACAACTTGAAGAAAAGATTTTTATCAACATTCAAAGAGCTTCAAAAAAATATTTGCTTTTATTAGAAAGCTTTATTGTATTCTTTACTTTTATTCTTACATTGTTATATCAAGATTTTTGGTGAGCCTTAAAAAATCAAAGAGGTTGTTAGTTAGCCTTTGTGTAAAACCAACATAGGTTATTGGTGATCCCGTAAAACCAACATAGGTTGTTGGTGATCCCGTAAAACTAACATAGGTTGTTGGTGATCCCGTAAAACCAACATAGGTTGTTGGTGAGCTCGTTAAACCATCGGAGATTATTAGTTAGCCTAAGTTATAAAACCAACAAGGGGTTTTAACTTGTGAGCTCGGGAAAATAAGTTGGGTTTTGATTAGTAAGTTCGAAAAACTAATCGACTGTAATCTTGGTGATTATAGTGAAATACTCAAGAAAAACTTTGGGAGTGGATGTAGGTGCCTTGGAGTGCACCGAACCACTATAAATTTGTTGTGTTTGTATGATTATTTTCTTTATGCATTTACTTTATTAATTCTGCTACACATTATTTTGAAGCACACAAATACTTTGGCAAAATATAAGTACTTGATTTGAATTGGCACATACTTGTTTTATATCCATTGAAATAGTTCAAATAATTTTTTAAAACCTAATTTACCCCCTCTTGGGTTGCATAATCACTGGGCAACATACTTGCTGACTTTCTAGCCGAATGTACATGGAACAAGAAAATGGTCAACGAAGGATCGAAGATGAGGCAATTACCATAAAAGATTTAGAATCTATGTGGGTACTTCTCGTGGACAAAGCCTCCAACTCTATTGGATGCGAAGTCGGACTTATATTGGACCGACCCTAATGGGCAGACCATGGAATATGCCCTTCGCTTCTCCTTTCAAGCTTGGAACAACTAAGCGAAATATGAAGTCCTCTTGGCAGGACTCAGGATCACCAAGGAATTAGGGATTTGAAAGATTAAAGTCATCTTAGATTTCCAATTAGTAGTGAACCAAGTAAAAGAAAAATTCGAAGCTCGAGACCCCACTATGGCTTGGTACTTGGAAAAGGTGCGAGATCTTCTAACTCAACTAGAGTTTTTTGAAATAGCCCATGTGCCGCAAACTGAAAACTCTCGAGCCGATGCCCTTTCTCAACTTGCAACCACCGTTTCGGAGTCCCTTGGTTGGACCTACATAGAGTACTGGAAGATCCAAGCATATCGGAAAAGACTTCAGAGGTGCACCAAATCGAGCATTAGCCCTGTTGGATGGAACCTATTCTTAAATTTTTGAATGAGGGTGTGTTACCTGAAGACAAGTTTGACGCCAAGCAAGTCCGCTGGATGGCTTCCCAATATGTTATCCTAGATGAAACTTTATATAAAAGGTCCTTCACGTAACCCTTATTAAAGTGCTTGGGGCCATCGGACGTCGACTACGCTGAGAGAAGTGCATGAAGGTATATGTGGAGAGTCGGAGACCATTTGGGGGGCAAATTGCTAGCCTACAAGATAATTCACCAAGGTTATTACTGGCCAACCATCTAGAAAGATGCGGCTGACTATGTCCGAAAATGTGACCAATGTCAATGATACTCCAATATCTAAAGATGCCCTGCAAGCCAGCTGACTCAACTTACAGCCCCATGGCTCTTTGCTCAAAAGGAATGGATATCCTCGATCTGTTCCCTCCGGTCTCTGGACAACGAAAGTTTCTCATCATAGCCATCGACTACTTCACTAAATGGATCGAAGCCGAATCCCTAGCTCACATTATTGAAGGGAAGGTCGAAAACTTCGTTAAGAATGCCATTATCTTCCAGTTCGGAATCCCTCATGCCATCATCACCGACAACATAAGATAATTTGACAATCCTAAGTTCAAAAACTTTTGCGCCCAATATCATATTATCTACAGGCTAACTTCTATCGACCATCCTTAATCCAATAGAGAAGCCAAAGTAACCAACAGGATGATTCTCCACGGTCTGAAGACCAAGCTGAACGATGTCAAGGGACTCTAGGTCGAAGAACTAAACTCAGTCCTTTGGACATACTGGACGACCTCCAAAATGGCTACTGAAAAATCTCCGTTCAAATTGGCCTACGACTCCGAAGCGGTTCTCCTAATGGAAGTCATTTTGCAATCCCTAAGGATCGACCATTTTAAAGAACTCGAAAATTTGGAACACTGTAGAGCAGACTTAGATCTACTTCAAAGCACCAGACTACAAGCTCAGATGAAAATGGCTATGTATCGGCAAAAGATCGCCAGATACTACAACTCCAAGATATAGGAACGAGCCTTCCGACACGAAGACTTGGTATTGCGGAGGTCCGAAGTATCCAGGCCAATGAAATAAGGCAAACTCTCTCCTAACTGGGAGGGACCTTACCAGATCAGAGAAGTTGTATGTCCTGGAGTTTATCGGCTTGAAACTCTGGATGGTTCCTTATTACCTTGGTCTTGGAATGTAGAAAACATTTGCAAATACTATCAAAAAAAATCTTTCTTTGAATGGCCTCAACGAAGTATCCAAGAAAGGGCGGGCCTAACCATCATATCTTATCAAGGCCCATTGAAGCCTAAGACGGGTCCACTAAAGCTCACTAGATCCCTTGAGATCTAAAAGGCGGGCCTGATCAGCTTACCTTATTATCAAAAGAAATGCACAAGGCATCTTAATCAGCCTACCCTAATGGTAAATTTGAAGAAGTACAGGGGCGGGCCTGACCAGCCTACCTTATTATCAATGAAATGCACATGGCAGTTTAATCAGCCTACCCTAACGGTAAATCCGAAAAAGTGCAGGGATGGGCCTGACCAGCCTATCTTATTATCAATAAAATGCACAGGACAGCTTAATCAGCCTATCCTAACGGTAAATCCAAAGAAATGTAAGGATGGGCTTGACCAGCCTACCTTATTATCAATGAAATGTACAGGACAGCTTAATCAGCCTACCCTAATGGTAAATCGAAGAAGTGTAAGGGCGGGCCTGACCAGCCTACCTTATTATCAATGAAATGCACGGGACGGCTTAATCAGCCTACCATAATAGTAAATCCGAAAAAGTGTAGGGGCAGGCTGACCAGCCTACCTTATTATCAATGAAATGCACAGGGTGGCTTAATCAACCTATCCTAATGGTAAATTCGAAGAAGTGCAGGGGCGAGCCTGACCAGCCTACCTTATTATCAAAGAAGTGTACAATGATGGCTTAATTAGCCTACCCTAACGATAAATCTGATGAGTACAGAAGCGGACATAACTAACCTGCCTTATTATCAAAGAGACAAGAATGGGCTTAATTAGCCTACCTCACCTATATATAACCGACTAGCGCAAGCGGATGAACCTGACTTGCCAAGGAATCAGCAAGATTCGATTCTTCAGTCTGCGATAAAGACAAGTTCAATCAGAGTCAGTGAAGAACCATAAAGTCTCCTAGGAAACTGACCCGATTCATCATCTATCATACTAATCAATCCATACTTAGAAAAATTTCAAAGTACAGTTATCAGGCGGTACCTATTGAACAAAAGATTGAACAAAAAAAATTTCATTCACTTGAAAAATTTTTACATACTTTCGAAGGGAAGTCGATTTACATGAACAGAGAGAAAAAAGAAAGATATGTACATCAAGAGTATTTCTCGGCTGAACCAGAAGTCGGAGCAAGGATGGTTGCCTCTTGAACGGTTACTTCATCAATTGAAGAGCTGGCATTTCTTTAGCCAATTTTTCTGCTCCTTTTTCATCTGCCTCATCATCAACAACGATAAAGGAGACGTCGAGATCGGGATACAATTTCTTGACTTCCTTCAAGCAGTCCTGGAAGCCAATATTATAACTCTCCACCCCCGCTTCATGTATTTCATCATCAAAGACCTTGGACTTCTTATACTTCTTGATGACGTGAAGGGCCTCTTAGGTAGCCAGCTCTGCCCTCTGGTCACCGATTCCACCCTTTTTTGCTTAAGGGTAGTGACCTTCTTCTCTACCTCAACCTTTTGAGCCATGGCCTCTTCGTAGTTGTGAAGGTTATCTCTTAGTAGCGCCTCAGCCGAACACAACTTCTTTCTTCTCTTTTTTGAGTCAACCAGGAGTTTGGTCATCTGAACCTGCACCACCTTTAGGTCTTTCTCCAAAGTAAGATTCGTAGCGATGGTCTAGTTCAGTTTTTGCTCCATGGTCGCCCGAAGTTATTCAGCCACCTCTCTCTCAGCTCTAGCCAATGCCAACTGGTCTTGAAGACTTTTGTTGAGGTCGGCATATATACAAACACTCTCCTCTATCAGAGAGATTTCGTGGATGAACTGCCAAGAAAAATAGTGACAAAATTAGCAGCCATAAAGACTTGTGAAAGAAAATCTCAAAGAAGATTTTAACGCATACCTGTAGTATTTTTGGATAAATGGAAGTGAAAATATCCCCAAATGATGCTTTTTCATCATTTCCTAATCCTTCCGGAGGATGTTGGCCTTTAGCAGGGTCTTAGCCAGTCGGGGATTGTCGAGGCCGGCATCGGCAGCATAAATAGTCACGCTCCTAGAGCCTTTTTCTTCATCAATCGGTGGTTCTCGTTCAACTTGTGGCTCAGATGCTATCTCGATCAGAGGAGCCTTACCTTTATCCTTCTAACTAGGCTCCTCAGACGGCTCAGGGCCAAATGGCAACGTCGGTTGCTCAGCAGGTGTGTGCAATGCTTTGATGAAGGACCGTCACCACTTTCTTTGAGAAACGTTCCAGTAAGGAACGTTATCCTCATCCGAAGAAGACTCTACGACTATGGGTGTATCATTCCCAATAGGAATCTTTAGAGAAGCAGGAGTCCTCTTTATGCCTCTCCACTATGATCTCCTTAAAGGTTCTACAGCCGCTCTCTTCTTGACGGCCTGCGAAGCCTTCCAACATCTAGCTTCATCTTGGATTCCACAAAGGAAATGGAGAATCAAACTTTGTTAAGTTAAAAAAGAATGGAAGAATCTGCAGGAGGGGAGGACCGGGGTAAAAAGCTACTCAAGAGGCAAAGATGCTAATGGCATAAAATACTTACCCCTCGAGAACAAAGGCCTCTTATATAGGAGGCGCCAACAGCCTTAAGCATCCCTTGATCATGCCACGTGTATTCACTTCAATCGACGGGAGTCGAGGCGACAACTTTGGTTCGTGTAAAGATAATTAGGAGAAATAAAAGAACCATGACTGATCTGATTTTGGAGGCACACAACTTTAGTGACTCCGATCGAGGCAACCCATGACCTGAATTGTAACTTTCCTGCCAACAAAAATGTGACATTTAGCAAAGGCAGCACGCTCCACTAATGATGGATCAAAATCGTCGACAGAAGCCGATGTTTGTCATTTTCAAAAAATATCCCTTTCTCCCTCTTCATTATAGAAGCCCTTCTCTTCCCTACAAAAAAAAAGGGGAGAAATGGGGCAAAAAGAAAGGGAAAGAGAGTAATTTCTCAGTATATGGCTGAGCTACGACCGAAGGCCGATCACTACATGAAGGCTGACCACTATATAAGAGCCGATCAATGCTCTAAAGCCAATTGACACACAATGGCTGATCACTTATCAGATTGGTATTCTTACTGAAGGCATCCAATGACTCCATACTTGGCAAAATTTCTCTCTGGATGGGAATCCACATACATCCGACGACTACATACCTAGAGAAATTTTTCTCAGAATGGAAGTTGTTTTATATCTGATGACTTTATACTTAGAAGAATTCTCTTAGAAAAAGTTACACGGTGACACGACTTGGAAGGAAAGTATAATTTTCATTCATATCAAAAAGTTACATCTGTGATTTAGCTTCATTACAAGAACAAAAGAAAAAGATACAAAGAGTTAATCATCTATTGGGATGACATCCGGGTTGGCAGCAGAAGGAACCTCTTCGACCATATTTGGAGCCTCTGGTCAACTACATCCTTGACCTCTTTTGGTTGTCGCGACACTTCTTCGGCTATGGCCGGGACCTCTTCTGGCTGTCCAGGAACTCCTTCGGCTTCAACTTAAGGTTCGGATTCTTCTTCAACCTCATACAGATGAATACTTGAGAGGTCTAACTCTAGGTAGAGCCCGAGAACCTCCTTGATGCCATCATTGAAGCCTAGTTGGTAGCTAACCACTCTAGATTCCATCAATTCGTCCTGGAATTTTGAAGACTTCTTAAAATTTTCAATAGCCCTAACAACTTGCTCCCTTAGAGCTTCAGACTCCTTGGCCACTTATTCAGCCTTCTTCTGGCTCTCCTTGATAGAATGCTCCAAGGAGTGAATCTTTTTCTTCTTCTTCTTAAGCTTTGCCTCCTGCTCATAAATCTTTAGTTGAGCCTTCTTCAACTCAGCTTTCAAACCTTGACAATCAACAATGCTCTGGTTCAATTTATCTTCCATGGCCGCTTTCAATTCTTTGGCCACCTCCTTTTTGGCTCTTCGCCAATTGGAGTTCTTCCTGGATGCCCTGACTGAGGTTGACGAATTTGGATATGCTTTCCTCCATCAAGGTTACATCATGAATCAGCTGCACCAAGCAACAAAAGAGAAGAATTAGTCATGTTGGCTATATTCGCAAAGAAATAAATAAAGAGAAGAACACTTACTCTCAATATCTTTAGGTATACTAAATCAGCCACCTCGTCAAGGTGGCGATTCTTCGTGACCCCTAGTCTCTTGGGAGGAGTGTAGCCTTCAGCAGATTTCTCGCCAGTTCAGGATTCTCTAAACCCCGTGCATCAAAAAAAACTGCAAAATCTACTTCATACTCTCTGTCGAGGGGAATATCTCTTCCCAACCCCTCTTCGACTTGAGGAGCTTTGCCCTTATCTTGAGGGGGGGTCGTGCTGGCAGTACATCGGTGGCGAGCACAGGATCTGGACGCCTTGGAGTTTGAGAGGGAGTCGAGCCCCTTTGGTGGAGCTCCGTCAAAGGCACATTATCATCCTCCGAAGGTGTCCTCGTCGGGGTGCTCCTTAAGGCCTCTTCGGCCCAAGCCTTCTTCTAAATCTCTGCCCCCTCTTGAGGGGCCAGACCGGATCTCTTTCGGGCGGCCTGGTGAAGCTTCCCGAAATTCGGCTTCATCTTTTCACCTGCAAACAGAGAACACTATAGAAGATCAGCTAACAGAATGTGCAGGAAGCAAAGTGGAACAAAGACTGACTGTCAACTATACCTAATGATGGAAACTCGCTGATGTAGGCAAGGTGAAGGTTTCGCTCTTCCAGCAATTCCTTGATTAAGGAAACTTCAGACCCAAATAATGTTTCATAGTCTGTTTGGTCAGCCCTCAAAACTTTCTTGCCCACATTGGTGTCCAATCGGGGTTCCCTCCACTTTGTATTAAAATCCCATGGCTGAGAAGAGAAGACAAAGAAGAAGCAGGATTTCTAGCCATGAATGGTGCTGGGCATACCCTTGATCAATCTCTGACCAGGACGAGGGCCGATAACCCACCACCTCTGGCCGTGAAAATCCTTCTTCAATATGAAGAGGGATATGAATAGAGAAGTCCTAGGCACTATGTTCAAGATATCACAAAGAACTAAAAAATTGTAGATGGTCTATATGCTATTCGGAGTCAGCTGCGTAGGGACTACATGATATATGTTGAAGACCTTATGAAAAAAAGGATGTAAAGGAAATCAAAGGCTAGCCTTCAGATGGTCTTTGTGTATTGAGATGGCTCCGGAAGGAGGACGGTTCATCCTTTCATTGGGTTGAGGAAGTATCAAAGGGAGACTCTCTGGAATATGGTAATATTCTCTAAGAGAGATTATTTTGGAAAAAGACATGGAACATGGAATGGATTCCGATCTAGACATGGCGTTACTCTTTCTAGAAGGGCCTGAGACACCTGAGAACTCACCCCCCTCTCTACCGACCGGATCCCACCGGCGGCAAGGATTTTTATAGACCTAACCATGGTAAAAAGAAGGAAAAAAGAAAGAGCTCTCTACCTGTAGAAAAAGAAGAAAACCTGAGAAGAAGAAAGAGCTTTGAAACGATTGAGGGAGAAGAAAAATTTTGATAAAGGCGAAGAAATTCGTCTCGCAAGGCAAATGCCCTTTATATAGAAGACAACAACGGTTCAAACGATCTCCTCGGAATAATAGAAATGCCTCTGATCGTGCACGTATAAGTGGCATTGATCATAGATACGAAGTCCTAAAGGATGCTAGCCGATTCGATGAGAGAAAAACCAACCTATTAGTTGGGATCCGCGAGAAGACTATCAACGACTGGAACGAGGTTTCCATGAGATATCAGATGGATGTGATGACATCACATCACTCGATCCTCGTCGAAGACAAAGAGTCTGCTAAAAACCCCATTATGGCAAGGATAAGCACAACTCTCTAGCCTGCATACTTCTTTAAGAACCAATAAGAATTCGATACCTATCTAAGATACAACGCTCGAAACAGAAAGCAGTTATTGTGATCAGCTGAATCGAAGATCCACCATCATCAGCTATCTTTCCTTCTATCAAAAGACGACAAAATATTAATACTCCCATTTTTCAAAGCAATAAATTGCTTTGAAATTGGAAGTGGGGGCAACTGTTGAGATAAACCGATTTAAAAAAGATAATTGCCGATTCAAAGATTCAATTGATCCTACCCTAACCGGTTGATCAGATGCATTGACACATCGACGCACCCGACCTCCTATGGGAGAACAGATCAACACTACGCTTCGACTAGCAATGACGTATAACTTGAGATCGGACTTCAGCAAATGACCGATCTATCATGTATGCTTCTAAGTAAACCACTCCGAAGTAACTAGTCAACTCACAACATATGCTTCAAAGCCAACAGCTCTGAAGTAAATGACCGATCCATACAGTTCTATAGTGAATGACTGATCTACAATCAATGAAATAACTATCGGCCAACTCTGAAGAGAATGGCCAATCTACTTTAGGCTAAAGCTGTCAAGAACGGACTTGGTGGTTATAACCAACCATGTGACTGATGACTACGGTCTCAGTAAGACCAAAGTAACTGATCTTCGACAGTAACCACAATCAGTTGAAGGGAAGTTAGATTGACTAACTTCTCTATCAGAAATTGAGAAGGCTTAACAGAGGGGACATCCGAGGTAAGCAATTCTAGGTTATGCCAAGCCATTTCATGCAAGTCTGAACCCATTCCATGCTAGCTCGAACTATGCACACCTGACTCTCCACTCATTCTATCTCACTTTCTTTTTTTGAGCTCTCCATTCGGTGACCTGAATTCTGCTGACTTAAGCATCGGAATGTCCCCATCAGAGAAAATCCGGTCAGAGATTTGCTTTGCAAGAATCTCAGAAGGTGAACCGGCGATCCAGGCACTCCATCTAGTCCGCGGGGATCAGCGTCAACACTTAGTATGGGAAGTACAAACTTTAAATTTAGGAGATATAGCAAGCACCATGATTAGGAGATGGAATAAGTGGAAGAAAGAATGGTGCTAGCCTGGTAAGCTGGTGAAGTTTCATGGTGCTGATAGTAATACAACAGAAGCGGCTTAAGTGAGCTCCATGGACTTTTCCTTCTTTTCTTGCTGAGAAAGAGGCAGAGAGGAAGAGAGAAGGGGCTTGAGAAAAGGATGCTAAATATTTTTTTATGGAAGTTGCCTCAATGAATATTTTTGAGAACCAGAGGGGAAGAAGAAAAAATGGTAAAGAAGGGATAGGTTTGTTCTGGTAGCACCTTCTATGCTGAAGATCTAAAACTGCAGAAGGGATAGGTTGTCACAATGGGAGAGTGACATCAACCAGCTGAACTTTTAATAATTTCTTATTAAATTATCATCCTTGGCAGTCACCATATATTGATTTATGTACTTTCCGACACTTCTTATCAGATTGCAAACCATATCCACCATGCGGATTTGGATGAGCTTTTTATTGATTGTGCTATGACATCATGTAATGGGATCCCACATGAGAAAAATAGGCACCTAATGATCATGATAAGCTAAAGGGAACGGTTCTCATATAAGTTAAAATACACAGCGTGCACTCATTAATTAGACTGTTCAACAAGGATCGAAGTCACTTTTGTTTCAAGAAATAATCATATTTGCCAGTAACTTTTAGTGATTTGAGGAAAACGGAAGTAATGCAAAAGATTAGCACGAGGGATGTTACATGTTTGTTGGCTGCATAACCTACACAGTTGGATATAGCAAGAAAAGCCACCAAATCATTTGTTTGGGACCCATGAGACTTCATTGCTTCAAGATGCAAGGGAAGAGATGAGAGAAAAAGGAATCAACTTTAAGCAAATGTTTCATTCGAATGTAGAAAAGCGCAATCATGAAAGAAATTTGTCCTAATTTCGCACCTTCATACAGCAGAAATCATGAAGTTAATTTTGGTATGCAGATCCACCTAATTATTGATCCCATACGAGGAGTGGTGGGGTGGGGACAAGGTGAAGAAGTCAAGGATGATAGTTTTCTTTTTTGTAGGGGTGGGGAGGTAGATGTCAAGGATAATATGCAGCTTCTCATTTTCCACCTGTGTTTGTCTCAATAATATGAGGTCACCAATTCCCTTCCACAAGTTTGTGAGATCAGAGCCCTTCCATGATTCCATCATGTTTCAAAAGGTTCCATGGGTAAAGATAAATTAATCGAAGCATTGCAAAAATCTAACTCAACTATGTAGCAAAAGCCTTGAATGTCTAAAATATGATAGATCGTACACATACATAGAACAACATCAATATTATGAAACATAGCATTTTACTCATGTGACCTTCCTTCTACTGTATGAGCCTTGAGCAAGCTTGTTGAACTCCAAAAGTTGATCCGTTCCATTGTCTTCCAGCAACTTAGGTAACTCTAATAATTGTGCCAACGAAGAGAGTTTGGAGATGAGTTATTTTGATCCAAGGGCCTTGCTGAGGAAATGCTGAGCTCTAAATTCGGTGGTGAGAGGTGAACATGAGGCTTTTCCACTAGGAATGACTCTGATAATGGACAAACAGATGACTCAGGCATCAGAGCGAGGGAAGGAGGAAACTGGATTTCTTGTTTGGAAGAGTTCAGATCAACTGCAATGTTCTCAGAAGTTCCGTAATCTGCTGTCTTAAGAGACAGAGTAGGAATATGCAATTCACTTGAGCTGCAAGGCTCTTTGAACTTGGAAGAATCAGTAACCTGATCCGCCCTATCACAACTTGAAACCTGAAAAAGAATTGATGAGAAAGAAATTTGATCTTGTCTATCCAAGAAAGGTAGTGAGTGGGGGGAAGGGATGATACTTACCACATCGAAGAGGCTAGATCGGCGCTTCTTCTTGTCAAGGCTCATCTGGCGTAGAAAATATTTCTGAGCATGACTAGCCACTTGAGTTGGGGTCCTTGTGGTCACAAAGTTTCGGGAGATGCCTCGCCAATCTCCCTTTCCAAGTTTCTCAAGACCAGCTAGAAATGACCTATGCTCTTCCTCGGTCCATGGAACTCCTAAGAACCAGAAGTCCAATTAAATCTTCCAACTTGCAACTATGACAGGATATCATAAGTAAATCAGCAGCTAGAGCTGAACAGGGAAGTACGAGTTAAAAGAATTAATAAGAATGTTGTGAAAAGTAACCAAAAAAAAAAGACAATGAGTACTTTTGATTTGTAGACACACTGGTTCATCAATATGAAGCTAAGATAGGAATTTCTGCAAACAATTCTGAAGAACAGAAAAATTATACATCAGTTGCACAACTATGATACTATATTTCTTAAATCTAGGAAAGATATGAGAGACATGTTTCTAGAACAAAATGCCCGCTACATAAGGATGAAAGAGAGACCCCAAGCACAGTAGAAGGAGAAAAGACCTGGAAAAATTTAAAAAAAAAAAACCTCAATTTTACCTTTGGAAAATCAAAAAAGAAAACGAAATAAGGATAATCAGAAATATAAATATGGGTGCATTACATATGTATGTAGCTTTGATGAAAAGACACGGAGAATTCAATCATATAGCTAAAATAAGATTCTCTTCCCCATGAATCATGATACTGCTGAATTTTTATTAGATCCCTAGTTCCCAAGGGGAAATCATTAAGGGAAAAAAAAAATCCTCAAGCAAAGGAAAGAAGGAAAGAAATAAGTCTCTCTCACCCTTTTTCCTCTCTGGTGTTCTGCCAAGGAGACCATCAGAAAGATAACCATTAGAAATCTTCTCAGTGGTTTCATCAATAGAAACAAGGGAAGAAGAAGATGTTGTTGAAGAGCAAGGGGATGAAGAAGCAAGATAGGATGAGGAGGCCAAGCATTCCATGCTAAAGCTCTTCTTCATAGGGGAAGCTACATGAAGCTGCACCCCAAATAGCCTCAGTCCACCACTACCAACCACACCTCTTGGGCTGCTGCAGGTCCTTGAGTTGTGTCCATTGTTCCCACAATGAGAGCACTTCCTTCCCATCCTTGAGGTCTGCAAACCCAGAGACACACAAACACTTGAAGAGCTAGAGTCTTTAATAATATTGTTGGCTCATAGGTAGGATGTGGATTAATAAGACCAGCCAAGAACGAAGGAGGAATGGGTGGACAGGTTTCATTTGTACATACACTTCATGCTTTGTGTCACCATACATGACACATCTGACACCTCTTACATTCGTGTGATTGCTTGTTTTAATGTATGTTTGTATACATATGTAGACCTAGACATGCACATATGGGAGCAAGTACCCCATACCCCTGTATGCTATTATTTTTTTAATTTTTATTTTCCCTACCTCTTCCTTCTGAATCTAGAGACCTCTGAGTAGGTAGCATGGTTGAGTCTAAAATAATCAGAAGTCAATTCCATTGAGCTCTTGTCAAGTAAGCAAAATTAAATTTGCTGTTCCTTCAGCTGAGGAAAGAATATTTTTATAGATATAACATTGGAATCCTTCGTATTAGATGCTTGCACTCGTTTGTAGAGAGAGAGAGAGAGAGAGAGAGAGAGAGAGAGAGAGAGAATTGCTGATAGTTGGAAGAAGATAGGATCAACCAAAGCTTTGAAGGTGAGTAGCTGTAATTAATATGGTATATATGGAAAGAGGCATTTGAAGTTTGGATGTTGGTGAGACAATTGTTTACCTAATTTGCTAAAGACATCAATTTCATAATTCTCAATACATCTTATAGGCATCAAGAGTATCTGGGGCTATCTGATAGAGAAATCCTGTATGGAATGGCTAAGAGAATACTTTTTATCTGTCCCTGGACTTTCCAATTGCTTTTCTTGATCCCATGTACGCCCTAGTTGGGAGTACAAAAGCATATAGCTACTTGTACTATAAAAGCTCCCACTTTCATACTCTCATTGTATGATCATATATGCAAGAATCTTTCTTTCTAAGATAAAAGTTTAAAATTGCTGTTTGAGAAGTCTTTGCCGATTTGCTTGTCTTTGTTCACTAGCTTTATGAAGTGCTTCATTATAATAATGACTTGAGCTGGGATTTTCTTTTCGTGCTATTGCTTTTTAATGCAACTGAATCACTACTCTTTAATGTGTTATCAGCTTTAGATACCAACTCAAATGTTCCTTTACTTTCCACTCCAGTAGATAATACAATAACACAAACTGTTTTGTGCAAATCACCCCTTGATGGTGACCAACTTGGGAAGATAAAATGGCCACCAAACTGCTTAATTATCTAGATAAAATGCACTGCATAAACTAAGAAATCAAATAGCAGAGTGTTTTATAAGGTCACATCCCATCATATAGTAGATTAGGCAATCCAATACAAGGTGATCAGATATGTAGCCTTGTAGAAACTTCCATGTTAATTCCTATTAAGTCTTCTCACCTGATCATTTGCTAATTAACTTCATCTGATGGCTTTGCTTCTTCCATAGGTCATGTGCCACCTCAGGGCTTTCTTTAACTTTTGTGGCTAAGTAAGACCGCATTCAGATCAAAAATAGATGAAAAGTGGGAGAAGTTTTTGGCAGGCTGCAAAGGCTCCAAAGCAATACAGTCCAGCGTCTCCGAAGAAGATATCTGTGATGCTTGTGAGGTAAATTTCAGCATAATTTTTACTGCGAACTTATGAGTATTCGTGTCCACTCCTTGAGCATATTGGATGGCAAAAGTTTTATGCCAAAGATATGCTTTGCCTCGAGCTCTTTAATTGGATTTTGTTAAATACCAAGTCATGAAATAATATTTATGTCATAGTGCATCATGGGCCATTTAAAATCAAGAACCTATATTTCTAAGCATGATCTACAGTGATTAAAATGGCTGAAACTATTGATGCGATAACTTCATTTCCATAATGAATGGTTGACAAGCTGCCCCATCTTTTACATTTTATGTTAAACGAAAAGGACTGAAACTATCTCCAGGACTTCTTATACATCAATTGGTCATAAAATTGATGACAGATAATTTGATCGAAACATAGAAATTTCCAAAATTGTAAAAATATGTTGTTTTGTGGTTTAAGATCTGTTGAGAATAATGAGAGTTGAAGATTCCAAATTGAGAATGTCCGCCATGTATTGTTACACCATGGGTTGGTCCTTATGTTGAGTCTAGGTGGTGTATCCAAGATTCCAAGGATTGGGCCAAGGTTAAAGTTGGTCCGGTTATCATGATCTTTTATGATGTATCCAGGGTTAGGATTGTGTCTGGGAAAGTCCTAGATGTTAGACTAAGTTTTGGTCAGTCTGGGCATTGGAGTCGGCTCGGATCTGGTTCGAGTCGACTCTAATGGTTGGCACGGCATGATTGCAGGGAGAAGAGTCGGCTCGGGTTCATACAAGTCGGCTAGATTCTGAGAGGAGTCGGCTCGGATCCAAGCGAGTCAGCTCAATTCTACTGGGAGCCGGCTCAATGTCTGGTAGTCGACTCTCATACACAGAACGGATAATCTGCGATCTGGAAGAGCCGACTCGAGGGGTTCAAGCCGACTCTTCCAGAGCACTCTCTGCAGGAAGGAGTCGGCTCGAGCCGTTCGAGCCGGCTCGGATGATGGGATTCTTTGAATCACGTGTTGCCGTGCTGGGAAGTTTTGGAGGGTTTTTTGGTTCTTCTTGATTGTGTTGTGTATATATATATAGGATGGTTAGTTGATGAGAGGCATTCTGTAACAGTCCAAGAAAACCAATCAAGAAAGAGAGAACTCTCATTTTTCTTCCATATTTCATTCTCTCTTCTCCTTCTCCTTTACTTCTCAATCGTTCCAAGGGATTGTTTGATCTTTGTTTGACCTATATCCTACCGTGATCGTCTTTGGATCGCTAGTAGATGGTCATTCATGCATCTGGATTGCTGAATTGCTTGCGGAGCGTTGATCGAGACGATTTCCGCTCACAATTTGGTATCAGAGCTTTGGTTGCATGAAGGAAGGAAGATCTTTATATCCAAGGAGTGCTAGAAGGTAAGATCTAGTACGTTCTTGATTCTTCTTGATTGTGGTGATGGTGTCAAGTAGTTTCAAGGTGAATTTCGAAAAGTATGATGGCAAGGAGAATTTTATCCTGTGGCAACAAAGGATAAAAGACTTGCTGGTTCAACAGAGGATTTATAATGTCTTGGTTAAAGAGAGACCAGAAAAGATCAGTGTTGAGGATTGGAAAGAATTGGAAAAGATTGTATTCAGCACCATCAGAATGTGTTTGCCAGATCAGGTTTTGCTGAAGGTATGTACCGAGACTACGGCAAAGGGTCTTTGGCTGAGATTGGAGAACACATACATGGGCAAGAACATGACTAACAAGCTATGGTTGAAGAAGTACCTGTACAGTCTAAGAATGCCTGAAGGAGGTGACCTCATGGCTCATATTCAAAGGTTCAACCAGGTTTGTGCAGAGGTTATGAGTCTGGATGTGAAAATTGACGAGGAGGATGGGTATTGTTGATGTTGTGTTAGCTCCCGGATCATATGATGGTTTAGTAACAACCTTGGTGTATAGAAAAGAAATCTTGATCTATGAAGAGGTTGTTGGAGTGCTCAGGTCAAATGAGCAAAGGGAGAAGATCTGCAAAGGAAGTCTTAACTCGGAGGTTCTTGCTGTGAATGAGAGGCAAGGAAGACCAAAGAAAAGAGTTATGGAAAAATCAAAGGGCAGATCACAGTCTTAAGGCAATAAGAGGGGTTTGAAGTGCTTCAAGTGTCATCAGTTGGGTTACTTCAAAAGAATTGTCCTCTTTTGAAGATTGAGAAAGGAAAGGCCAACACTAGTGGTACTGGTGTATCTGA
The DNA here is from genome assembly GCA_021397845.1 of Areca catechu. Taxonomy (NCBI): domain Eukaryota; kingdom Viridiplantae; phylum Streptophyta; class Magnoliopsida; order Arecales; family Arecaceae; genus Areca; species Areca catechu. The sequence goes on from CM038039.1 coordinate 31,378,320, forward strand.
GGCAGTAAAGAAGATGTACCGATAGCTTCAGATGGATCAGTTGATTAGGATAATGCTTGGACATTGGATTCAGCGTGCTCTTATCATTATACCTCACATCGGGACTAGTTTGATACCTATGCAAAGGCTGATGGAGGTAGCGTAAGCCTTGGTGATGATCACCTTGTTCAGTGGCCAGAGTTGGCACCATTAGGGTGAGGATGTATGATGGAGTGATAAGGACTCTATCTAATTCAAACATGTACCAGAATTGAAGAAAAATCTAATTTCTTTGGGTTACTTGGAAGGGTAGGGTTATGCCTTTAGTTGCCGGGCTAGTATTGGATGTTTGAGGATTACCAAGAGAGCTTTGGTAGTGATGAGAAATAGAAGACTAAGCAATAATCTGTACAAGATGGAAGGCTCAGTGGTGATTGATAGTGCGAAGGTGCTTGCAGCAGTACAGGAGGAAAAGCTTTCCTACCAGTTATGGTACCATCGAATGGGTCACTTGAGTGACCGAGAGCTTACAGAATTAAGCAGAAGATAAAATCTTCCAGTGCTGAGGAAGGAAGGAAATGACCTGTGTAAGCCCTGCATTTTTGGCAAACAGCATAGGGTAAGGTTTACCAGTGGTACCAAGCAGAGTGAAGAAGTCTTAGAACTGGTTCACTCGGATGTATGGGGACTAGCACCTATTTTATCTAGGGGCGGAGCAGAGTGATGACTTCTCTAGGAAATTGTGGGTATATCTGATGAGAAAAAAATTAGAGGTGTTCACCCCGTTCAAAGCCTGGAGGGTTGAAGTAGAGAAGGAGACAGGAAACATGTGAAGTGCCTTCGGTCTGATAATGGAGGAGAATACTCTAGCATAGAGTTCATAAATTACTGTGAGGAGAATGGGATCAAATGCCATTTCATAGTAAGGATAACTCCACAGCAAAATGGTATTGCGGAAATGATGAACCGAATACTATTGGAGAAGGCAAGGAGTATGAAGCTGCAATCATCACTGTCCAAGGCCTTTTGAGGTGATGCCATTACTCTGTCATATTTTCTTGTGAACAGGTCTTCTCATTTCAAGCTGGATGGAGGACTTCCAGAGGAAGCTTGGAGTAGGAAGAAGGTGGAGCTTGGCCACCTGAAGGTATTTGGTTGCCCAGCATATGCACATGTGGAGGCAATTGAACGGAGTAAGTTGGACCCAAAGTCAAAGAAGATGATCTTCATTGGGTATCCACAAGGAGTCAAGGGTTACCTACTGTGGGATCCACAGTCTCAAAAGGTAGTGATCAGTAGGGATGTCATTTTTGATGAGAAGAACATCTTGAAGATATCGGGAAGTATAGATGGAGCTGCAACTTCAAAGGTGAACAGCAGTGATTGTCCTTCACAGGTGGAGGATAGGCCATCTACGTCAGCTACAAGGGTGCTTTAGTTGATGTGGAGTTAAATAGGAAAAGTCCTCTTGTGTTGAAGGATTAGAAGAAAAAATCAGTTGTTCAAAGTGAAGTGTAGGAACAAGTGCTGGAACAGCCACACATAGAAGACTTGCAGGCCAGTGCAAGGGGAGTGGCTTTGCATAAATCTCAGCGTACAATCCAGAAACTGATGAGATATGGTATGGATGAAAGCATATCTTATGCTCATGTATTTGTGAATGGAGATCCAGAAAAATACAAGGAGGCCATGGAGAGTTCTGATAAAGAATTATGCAAGCAAGGCATGATGGAAGGATAGAATCTCTTAGGAAGAATAAGACATGGCAGTTGGTGGATCTATCGGAAGATGCTCATGCAATTGGCTCTAAATGGATGTTTACAAAGAAATCAGTACCTTCGGAGCAAGGTGGAGTGAGATTCAAAGCAAGGCTGGTTGCAAAGGGATACTCACAAAGGGAAGGAGTTGACTACACCGAGGTATTTTCTCCTGCGGTATGCCATACTTCAATCCGGGTGTTGCTGTCATTGGTGGCAGAACATGATATGGAATTGGATCAAATGGATGTAAAGACAGCCTTTCTACATGGAAGTCTAAATGAGAAGATCTATATGAAGCAACCTGATGGCTTTATAGAGATTGGACAGGAAGATAAGGTGTGTTTACTCTAGAGGTCGTTGTATGGTTTGAAACAATCACCTCGCTAGTGGTATAAAAGCTTTGATGCATTCATCTTAAGCCTTGAGTTTCTTAGATGTGAACATAACTACTGTGTGTATGTCAGGGATGTGGATACTGATAATGCTTTGTATCTACTTCTATATGTGGATGATATATTGATAGCCAGCAAAAGTATGAATAATGTGAATGAGCTGAAGAAAGCATTATCTATTGAGTTTGAGATGAAGGATTTGGGTCCAGCTCAAAAAATCCTTGAAATGGAGATTTGCAGGGATAGATGCAAGGAAATTCTCCATTTGTCATAAGGATGTTACATCAAGAAGATTCTTGATAGGTTTGGGATGGAGAAAGCCAAACTAGTGAAGACATAATTACCAAGGCACATATCTCTCTCAAAGATGCAGAGCCCCCAGACATATGAAGAGAGAAAGTACATGGATAGAGTTCCATATGCAAATGCTGTAGGCAGTGTTATGTATGCTATGGAGTGTTGCAGGCCAAACATAGCATATGTTGTAAGCCAGGTGAGCAAGTACATGGCAAATCTTGAGAAGGAACACTGGAAAGCATTGAAGTGAATTCTGAGGTATCTACGAGGGACTCAAAAGCATGGACTGGTATTTGGTGGGCAGCCAGAAGGACAAGGAAGGAACTCCAGGGAGTTATATGGAGGTTTGGGTCCTTTGGAAGGGTATGTTGATGCTAGTTATGCAGGTGATCTTGATACTAGAAGGTCTATTACTGGTTATATCTTCTGCTTGTATGGTGGACCAGTTTCTTGGAGATCTATCCTTCAACCTATCACTGCTCTATCTACAACAGAGGCTGAGTATATAAGTATTATTGAGGCTGCAAAGGAAGCACTATGGCTGAATGTTGCCCAGAAATGGAGCTCAAGAGGGGAGGTGAATTGGATCTTTCAAAGATTTAAGCAATTATGTACTCTTGAAGTGTTTGTGAACAATGTGATTAAACTCAAAGATATGCAATAGATAACAGTAAATTAAATGCAAAGAATAAAGTGCAAGTAATAGAAAGAGCAACCACACACAAACACCAAGTATTATAGTGGTTCGATGCACTCCAAGCACCTACGTCTACTCCCCAAGCTTTTCTTAGGAACTTTCACTATAATCTCTTCAAGATTACAGCTGACTTGTTTTACAAGGCTCACAAGTCAAAACCCAAGTTGGTTTGTCACCTAGGCTCACCACAACCTTTACAACTTGTTTTATCTTCGGGCTCACAAGTCAAACCCTAGTTGGTTTTGTACCTTTGGCTCACCAACAACTTCAACAACCTACTTTTAAAAATCCTTGAAAGCTAGGTCAACAAAGTATAAAGATAAAGATACAAGAATAAAAGCACGATCAAACTCTCTTCTAGAGTGGAATATGGAAGCTTTGAGGCTCTTGAAGATGCTTGTCTTGTCTTCTCCTTGGAATCTTCTCAAAGATATTTTTGGAAAGCTGAAAGATAGGCTTGTAAGCTTTTTGAATGGAATCACTTCTTTTTTTGGCTTTTGGAAGTGAAGTTCTTGAAAGGATATTTGACTTTGTGTGTTCAATGGAGTTCAATGCTTTATGAATGAGTTTCGTAAAGCTTAAATACTTCAAAAACTTACAAAAAATGGTTTGAAACCATTGAAGGATCAAAACTAGCCGTTGGGGGCTTGAAAAGATGAAATCTGCCTCTCGAAAAATAGAGTCGTTAAAGCTGTCAGAACCCGTGAGTCGACACTTGACTTCCAGGTGTCAATACTTGGTTTCTAGGTGTCGACACTCGGTCCTACAAGTATCGACACTTGAATTTTCTGTGTCGACACTTGAAGCTCATATGTCGATACTTGACAAAAAAACACTCCAAATGAAATAGTTCTATATTTTCAAAAAATCTCAGGCCTTGAGTCGACACTTGAATTTTAGAAATCGATACTTTTGTTTCAGGTGTCGACACTTGAATTCCAGGTGTCAACACTTGGTATGCCAGAGGAGAATTTTTGCGTGCCAGTTTCTGAACTGTCGATACTTGGGGAGTCATGAGTCGACACTTAGTTCTGCAGTTTGCCAAAACATGTGCCAAAACTTCCAAAAACTTAAAGATCTTCAATAAAACTTCCAAACATCTTTTGTAAACCATGATTGATCATCTTTAAGGCCCTTTTTCAATTGAGAAGACTTTCCAAAACTTGAAAATTGCTCAGCTTCATGATACTTTTATTTTGAGAATTTGATATGCCTGTATCCTGAAACTTATAACTATAATTGAAACATTTGTATAAAATATGTACTCAATGTTTTGTTAGTCATCAAAATCAAGGGCTAAAGCCAACACTGAAGAGTCTAGTGGTTGAGATGGGGGTGGAACAATGTATGGTGGTCCTGCACAGTGATAGTCAGAGTGCCATACATTTGACTCAGAACCCAGTCTATCATGCACGTACAAAGCATATAGACGTGAGATACCACAAGATTCGAGAGCTAGTGGAGGAAGGAGAAGTGTCATTGGTGAAGGTCCATACCAAGGAGAACCAGGCGGATGCACTTACAAAGTCTCTACCGAGAGAAAGCTTTCAGTCATGTATGTGGTTGATGGGTTTGAGGAGTCTGGTGTAATAAACATGTAATCTTGGATCATCACCAAGATGGAGATTGTTGAGTCTCAGGTGGTGTATCCAAGATTCCAGGGGGTTGGGCCAAGGTTAAAGTTGGTCTGGTTATCATGATCTCTCATGATGTATCTAGGGTTAGGATTGTGTCCGGGAAAAGTCCTAGATGTTAGACTGAGTTTTGGTCATTCTGGGCATTGGAGTCGGCTCGGTTCTGGTTCGAGTCGACTCAATGGTTGGCATGGCATGATTGCAGGGAGAAGAGTCGGCTCGGGTTCGTGCGAGTTAGCTAGATTCTGAGAGGAGTCAGCTCGGATCCAAGCGAGTCAGCTTGGTTCTGCTAGGAGCTGGCTCAGATGTTTGGGAGTCGACTCTCATACATAAAACGGATAATCTACGGTCTGGAAGAGCCAACTCGAGGGGTTCGAGCCGACTCTTCCAGAGCAGTTTCTGCAGCAAGGAGTCGACTCGAGCAGTTCGAGCCGGCTCGGATGACGGGATTTTTTGAATCACGTGTTGCCATGCTGGAAAGTTTTAGAGGTTTTTTGGTTCTTATTGATTGTGGTGGGTATATATATGTATATGGGACGGTTAGTTGATGAGAGGTCATTATGTAACGGTCCAAAAAAACCAATCAAGAAAGAGAGAACTCTCATTTTTTTTCCATATTTCATTTTCTCTCTTCTCCTCCTTTGCTTCTCGATCATTCCAAGAGATTGTTTGATCTTTGTTTGACCTGTATCCCGATCGTCTTTGGATCGTTGGCAGATGGTCATTCATGCATCTAGATTGCTGAATCGCTTCCACTGAAGCGTTGATCGGGATAATTCCTGCTCACACCTTAAACTAAACAACAAACACCAATTTCTTCGGATCGTTGACGTTCTCTTACAGTCTCTGGGTATCAGCTTTTAAGCCACTAGATCCTCTATATTTGCATTGCAGCACCAGCCCCTCCTCCGAGGGGTGAAAGCATCATTATACCTTGGAATCTTGATGCAATATTCTTATCAAGAATCCAGTTCAGATTATTTATGTCAACTCATTCTTTAGATTAGAAGCCATGATTAGCACAATGCATCTGACAAGGTACGATTTAACCAATAAGATGGACCTATAATACTTTTTTGTCATTAAGTAATCGCAACGCGACAAATCGAAAAATGTTGCAATGCTGCTCACTGAAAGCAATTGCCACCCAAAAAAAAAAAAAGAAGAAAAAAGCAATTGCCATAAACTTAATTGAATAATTTTGTTCATACCAACTTTAAACATTAACCTAACAAAGCAGCCGAGCGATCACATCATGCAGTGCATAGTTAATTAATTCCTCCTTTCTATCGGTATAATTAAGTTAATTTATATGGTTATGGACTAACTGTTTCATTTGCTGCATGACAAGGACATCTCCTCTAACCAACCCTGATATAGTTTCTAGAGAGTTTTGCTTAAGAAACAAATATAGGTCAATTTGTTTATTTTTATAGAAGGATTGCATCATAATCACCAGATTGGTCTTGATGGGGAGCATCACCACATGGGTCACATTCAACTCTCCAACACCTCAACCACTTAAATCTAGTTGGCTTCCTATTCTGGGTGATGAAGACAAAACCAAACACATGCCGAGTATAGTATACACTATAAGATACATCACCAGTCCTCCCTTTTAATTAAATGGATACAGGTCAAGTTGCTGTACGGAAGCATTGGATTCTTCTACCTTCATTATCAAATAAACATGGAGGAAACATTTATGGGCCAAGTGGCAATAGGTGATGGCTTCAAGCTTCGTATGTATGAGTGGAAGTATTCAAGAGCAAAAAATAAAGACACGGTTCTGTTGCAACAATTGCAAGGAGTTTTTTTTTTTTTTTTTTTTTTGGTATAATCAATTGCAAGGAGTATATGGATGGTTGGATATTATTTAATTGTTGCTACGAAGAGATGTATCCTGGTGATACTCGGTCATAACGTAAAACTACAAAAGCAAGTCGTAAATTTAGAATTAATGGTGGTGGAAAAATTATAATATTGACTGCAGACTGATGTTTTGATAGAAGTTCAGGCAATTTGCTCATATGAGAAGGAAATGGATAATGTTGCCTTTCAAAAGTTGGCGTACTCTCATCTAAAGCATGTCACGTTAATACAACATGATAGCATTCTTCTCCCAGATTCACATAAAATCAAGTAATCAAGTTCTTGAATGCCATAGCTAGAGAAATATTAACTTATGCTTTATACAACATGGAAAACTCCACATGAAAATTTGTTTTTTAAACTCTACCTTAAGACGTTGAAACATTATGCCGTAACAAGCTACAGCCGTGATAATGCTAGAGCGGATCATGGTTAAAAAAATTTCAACTACCATTCATGCTTGGGCAGTGCTTCTTGAGTGAAAAACGGGGAATTAAAAAATGAATGGGCTATTATCATATGGATTTAGCGAAGTTCGAGTACCAAGAGAAACAACCATAAATGAAACCTTTCTGCGACTGTTAGACCTGGAACATCCATTTGATGGAAAGATACGGATCCGATTCCAGTCATGAGCCAAACCCACCCTTAATTGATCGACAAAATTTAATAACAATCTTGATTTTGTAATCCATGCATTCTTGTACGGGAGAGCTTTTGGATGTCCTGGAAAATCATCATGATATTCTATGATTTTTGAAATTACTAATCATAACTTTGAAACGTGAAATGACTAGTTTTGTTATGAAATTTCCAGCATTCTAAAATTAATTACGTATTTGTATTTTGAATATAAGTTTTCAAAAATCATGGTTTTCTTCTCTATCTTCGAATTAATATTTCCAATTTCGGATTTTCCCTAGATATGAATCCAACGGTCTTTATTTGAACACAGGTATCACCAAAGCCACCTGTTACTACAAACATGTTGTAATCTAGGTCAGGTAGCCCTCCTTCCAAACTGGGTACCCAAGTCCATATGTTGGAAAACCATATTTTACTTTTAGGCCTTTCGGAGGTCGCTGGGGTGTTGGGTAACGACTCATCCTTCATCGGTGGCTGTAATGTAATACCGCATATTACGACTAAAAGATGCAGTCCAACCACGCAATGAAGCAAGCATCCACATAAAAGTGCGGCCTCCTACCTTAAATATAATGACACGGTCTGCACTGATGCAAGATCTCAATATATCAACACATGCTGGCCTAACATCCACCGACCTGATGTTATACAAAGAAATGCGAGCTTATACTGCCAAAGCCTATTGTCGCAGTACCAGACTTTTTGTACGCACCTGCAATGGTTCAAATAGAAAGCAGCGTTCAGGCATGCAGCGTGAATCAACCACACGATGCAATCCAGTATTCGTTGCTTTCATTTTAGAAACGAGAGGAAAACAAGGTCAACCTCCTTAATTAGAGGTCACATATAGTTCCATATTAAGAGAGATCATATATATATATATATATATATATATATATATATATATATATATAAAGAGTTGAGAATTTGAGCACAAATTTGACAAAAGATAAGTAGGGCTGAAACCAAATCAAATCAACATATCCATATTCCATATTTGATTTATCTAATAAATATAAATATAGATATAGATATTACTTGGATGCAAAAATTTATATTCATATTTATTTTAAATGAATATGGATACAAATCAAATCCTAGAAGTATGAATATAAATATTGTTGATATAAATCTAATAATTAAACTTTATGATTACATAATTAAAAATATTACTAAATAGATGATAAATAAAACTAATTACATGTTAATACAATTATATATTTTTCTTAAAAATTAACGAATGCCAAATGAAATTACATAAAATTACAGATAAAATCAGATATTTAAATATAGATAAGATAATTATCTATCCATATCCATATCCATTTTTTTTAATAAATATAGATACAAATACATATATTAATCAGATACTCAAATTTCTGTCCATATCCAGATTGATTCAAATATAAAAATGAATTTGGTTGGATATTATCCCTACTACTTTCATCCCTAAAAGAAAAAAAATATCCACAAAGAAAGATCAAACTAAATACAAGCCACCATGAAAGGAATATAATGAATTAGAGTATACTGATGGTAGTTCGGCAACCATTCTTACCCTCTATCTGCATAATGAAGGGAGAAGGTTCTTATTATAACGAATTAGAGTACTAAAAAAAACACATTCTATATTTTGAGTTTTGAAGTATTATATATATCAGAATAAGGCTTTAAACTCAATACTTCACTACAACAAACTTGAAGAAGAGATGATAGCAAGACTTGAATTCGCCACTGTTATATTGTTTAAAACACCACAACCTGACCAAAGAAGCACAGGATGTTGATAAAATAAATATTCAAATACTTGAAAAGAGAATAACTGTGACATATTCAAAACTAAATGGGCATGATATCTACAACATCCACAGCCAATTCAACCAAGTCATTTGACACAGAACTTGGCAAACACAGTGTGTATATGGACACAGGAAAGCGATGTAAGCAGAAAGATGGACACTAACTTGAGGAAAATGAAATGACGACTAGCAAAGAATGATGGTGATATTACAAGAACATACATTCAGGCATAATTCATTAAATTATCATGACTTTACACATGATGTAATCTCATGATCATGACTTTTTATAATCAAGTAAAATGAACATATTTTATGGCATTTAAGGAAATAAAATCTAAAAGCTAAAGCTTCAGCTAGAAATGCAACAAAATACATGTTGAAACAGTTGCAAGAATTTGGATTAAAACAATGTAACAGGCAGGATTGACAGAATTGCATGCATACAAAAGACTATGCTAAAATTTTTATGTTGTGATTTGAATATTTTATGTGTAAGGTTTCAACTGTACTGCATAAGTAGATATTAAAGTCGAGGCTGACTTTCATCTGATACTATGAAACTTCCAAACAAAAGGACATGGGAGAAACAAAATCAAGAACGGCTCCGATTTCTGAACTTGAATATTCGATGGCAACTTTTGATGGGATCCACACCCATCTTAATGATGGAAACCCAAAGGATTTGTTGGGCAGTCAATGTTGGAAACCCAAGGGGTGTATTGTGGCGGATAATGAGAGGCTTTACGAAGCCTCGTAACTCCCTGTCATTATGTTTGCTTTATTATTGCCATTAAAACTAGGCTAGCCAAGAGTCATATGGGACTCTTATAAATATGTATGAGGAGAGGAAGAGGAGATAGGAAGACAGAGAGTGAGTGAGAGATATACATTGATTCCTCTGGTTCAGATAATCCAGAGAGAAAAAGAGAGAGAGATTTGTTTGTATTCTCATTTTTATAGTGAATGTTTGGCTCTCTCCCGTGGACGTAGGCTACGCCGAACCACGTTATTTCTTGGTGTCTCTCTACTTTGATTTATTTTCTTTCTCTGTCCAATTCTATTACCAATCCTAACAAGTGGTATTAGAGCCGGATCAGTGTCAAAAATCGGAGTTCGGATGTGCCAGCTATCACTCTCAGAATATTGTCCAGAAAGCTTATCGTCGCCGGAAAAGGCAGGTTGATTGAAGAAAGTAATTCCAGAGAAATACCTTATAGGTATTTTCGGACAGTCTCTTGCACCAGGTGTTGTCTTGTCCAATTGGTTCAGCATATCCTCCTCTGAACTTGGGTGCAGGAGTTCGATTCCTCTCAACTGCCAGGTCAACACCACATCATCAACTACTGGCCCACTGTCACTGTGCCACGTCATCAGCCACTGCTGTCACATTACAGCAGCGTTGCCACATCAGCAGCAGATCAGCTTGAAAGCGCCACATCACTAGCCCACTGACAAGCAGATCCTATAGTAACCACTTAAGTCCCTCTTGGGGTTTTTTATCGCTCCGGATCCATTCGTAAGGCTGTTTTTTTTTTTTTTTTTGTGATTCAAAATGGCTGAAACAAATAGTGGCATGATAAAGTTGACCTCCTCCAACTATGCTATCTGGAAGCCTTTAATGGAAGACTTACTTTATTGCAAGGATCTGGCAGACCCCATTGAAACAAAAGGAGTAAGGCCTGCAGATAAGAAAGAGGAAGAATGGAACAAGCTTAACAGAAAAGCTGTTGGGATGATTTGGCAACAAATTGATATCAGTGTCTTTCATCATGTTGCTAAGGAGACAAATGCATATGATATTTGGCAGAAATTGCAGAATATGTATGAGCGGAAGACCGTTCGAAACAAAGCATTGCTGATGAGAAGACTTGTTAACCTGAGATACAAGGATGGAACCTCTATTACCGAGCATATGAGCAATTTCCAAAGCTTGGTGAACCAGTTGGCTTCTGTGAACAAAATATTGGATGATGAAATGCAAGCTTTGTTGCTGTTGGGTACTTTACCTGATAGCTGGGAGACTTTAGTTGTTTCTCTTAGCAATTCTGCTCCAAGTGGACTTATGACCATGGAGATGGTTCAAGATGCCTTGTTGAATGAAGAAGCAAGACGGAAGGAGATGGGATCTCAACATTCCCAGGCCCTTGTCACTGAGAACAAGAGTCAGGGAAGAGGCAGGAGCAGAAACCGCTACAATAACAGAGGAAATGATCGCAGCAAGTCTAGAACTCGGGGACAATCTAAATCCCGGGTCAAATGTTTTCATTGTGGCCTGGAGGGCCATATGCAAAGGAACTGCCGAAAGCTGAAAAGGGAACAGAAACAAAAGGACAAGCAACAGAAGTCTGAAGAAGAGAACACTGCAGCAACAACATCAGAGGATATTGTCCTTCTTTCTTTAGAAGAAGAAGAATGTCTTCAGTTCACTGACTTGGGTATAGAGTGGGTTGTGGATACTGCAGCTTCTTATCATGCAACTCCAAATAAGGAGTTTTTCACTTCATACAGAACAGGAGATTTTGGTGTTGTAAAGATGGGAAACTCCAGCTATTCCAAGATTGAAGGAATAGGGGATATACAAATCCAAACCAGTATTGGGTGTACTATGGTACTGAAGGAAGTGAGACATGTTCCAGATCTTCGTCTCAATCTTATTTCTGGAGTTGCATTGGATTGCCAGGGGTTCACTAGCCAGTTTCATGATGGGAAGTGGAAGCTAACAAAGGGGTCCTTGATTGTTGCTCGAGGATAAGTCGTTGGAAATCTTTACAGAACTTGTGTGAAGATATGCTCAGACAGTCTGAATACTATTGAAGACAAGTCATCACTGAACCTATGGCATCAAAGACTTGCTCACATGAGTGAAAAAGGCTTGCACATGTTAGCAAAAAAGAATTTGATTCCCCTTGATAAGTCTATTTCTTTAAACCCTTGTGAGTATTGCTTGTTTGGGAAGCAACATATGGTTGCTTTTAGCTCTACTACTAGAAGAAAGTCTGAAAAATTAAATTTGGTGTATTCGGATGTGTGTGGTCCGATTGAAGTAGAATCAATGGGGGGGAATAAGTACTTCCTGACCTTTATTGATGATAGGTCAAGGAAAGTTTGGGTCTACTTTCTGAAGTCAAAAGATCAAGTTTTCATTACTTTCAGATGTTTCATGCCATGGTTGAAAGGGAGATAGGAAAAATGTTGAAGTGTCTCAGAATTGATAATGGTGGCGAATATACCTCAAGAGAGTTTGAAGATTATTGTGCAAAGCATTGAATTCGGCATGAGACAACCGTCCCTGGAACACCACAGCACAATGGGGTAGCTGAAAGGATGAATCGGACTATTCTGGAGAGAGTTCGGTGTATGCTTAGATTGGCTAAGTTACCTAAGTCATTCTGGGGTGAAGCTGTACGCACTGCCTGCTATGTGATTAATAGATCTCCATCAGCTCCGTTGAACTTTGACATTCCCGAGAGAGTTTGGTCTGACAAGAAGGTGTCCTATTCTCATCTACGGGTATTTGGTTGTAAGGCATTTGCTCATGTGCCTAAGGAGCAACGAGCCAAGCTTGACGACAAGTCTCAACCTTGTGTTTTCATTGGCTAAGGAGATGAGGAATTTGGATACAGACTTTGGGATCCAGTAAAGAAAAAAGTTATCAGGAGCAGAGATGTTATCTTTCATGAGAATCAGATAATTGAAAAAGTTCCACAACAAAAGGAAGTTCATGTTTCAGATCTTGTACCTGATCTTTCCCTGTCAAACAGTGGCGAAGAATTGTCAGAGGAAGTTCCAGAACCAGATATTCCAAACACTGATGATGTTCAGGAGGAACAGAATGCAGACGGTTCTGAGCAGGGGGAGCTATCTTCTTCACCAGAAATACAACCAAGAAAATCAAATCGGGAGCATAGGCCATCAACTCGGTACCCATCTTCTGAATATGTAATGCTTACTAATGAAGGGGAGCCAGAAAGCCTACAAGAAGCAATGTCCCATAAAGATAAGGCAAGCTAGATGAAAGCTATGCAAGAAGAAATGAGTTCACTGCATCAGAATGAAACCTACGAGTTAGTGAAACTCCCAACTGGAAGGAAAGCCTTACGGAACAAATGGATATTCAAGCTCAAGAAGGATGCAATTAGAAAATTGTTCAAGTATAAAGCTCAGCTAGTCATCAAAGGTTTTGGTCAAAAAAAAGGGATCGACTTTGATGAAATTTTTTCTCCAGTTGTCAAGATGACCTCTATCAGAACAGTGCTTGGTTTAACTGCTGGCATGAATCTTGAGCTAGAACAGCTGGATGTGAAGACTGCATTCCTCCATGGAGATTTGGAAGAAGAAATTTACATGGAGCAGCCAGAAGGTTTTGAAGTCAAAGAAAAGGAACACATGGTTTGCAAACTGAAGAAAAGCTTGTACAGGCTAAAACAAGCTCCGAGACAATGGTACAAGAAGTTCAATTCATTTATGGTGAGTCATGGATACAAGCGTATAGATTCAGATCCATGTGTTTACATTCAGAAGTTCTCAGATGGAAGCTTCATTGTTTTACTTCTCTATGTCGACGACATGCTGATAGCTGGTGTTAGACCCTCGCTGCTCGGCATAGCCAAAGGCCGAGCGGGGGTTGGCTTGGCAGGGTGATGCCAGGCCAAGAGCACACAGGAGGTGTGCAGGGCGGTGCTAGCCCAGGTGAGGTCCTTAGGGCGTGCACAAGCATGGCCTCGCATATACGGGCATGAAGGCAGCCGAGCGTGGCACAAAGCACACGGTGCGTGCAAGGCTGCACGCACACAAGGGCACGCGAGCGCAAGCAAGGCAACGGGCGCACGGAGGCGCACAGGCAAAATCGGGCCAGGACTCGAGTCTGGGCAGCCTGGGACGCACACAGACATGCGCACAGGCGCGCGCACAGGCGAAATTGGGCCAGGACTCGCGTCCGGATGGCCTGGGACGCGCGCAGACGCGGGCACAGGCGCACACTAGCCGGGACGTGCGCGGACGCGGGTCAAGACGCGAGCGGATGCGGGCGCGGGCGCGCGCAGGCCAGGACGCGCGCGGGCGCGCGCAAGACGCGGGTCAGGACGCGCGCGGACGCGAGCGCGGGCGTGCGCGGGGGCGCGCAGGCCGGGACGCGCGCGGACGCAGGTCTGGGCGGGCGCGGGCGCGCGCGGCGAGCGCAGGCGACGCGCGCAGGCAGGCCAGGACGCGCGCAGGCACGGCCAGGACGCGGGTCAGGATGCACGCGGACGCGGGCGCGGGCGTGCGCGGGGGCGCGCAGGCCGGGACGCGCGCGGACGCGGGTCTGGGCGCGCGTGGACGCGGGCGCGAGCACGCACAGGCCGGGACGCGCGCGGACGCGGGTCTGGGCGCACGTGGACACGGGACCGGGCGCGGGCGCGAGCACAGGCGTGCATGGACCGAGGCTGCAGTTGGCTGGGAGGTTACCAACGGTTGCTGGGCAGTTTCCAGCAACTTCCCACCATGGGCAAGTGGCAAATGGGCAGAAACCACCAGCCAAGGTGGCTGGGTGGTTGGCAGCAGTTGCTGGGTGGTGGCCAGCAGTTGCTGGGAGTGCTGCAGTTCCAGCCAACAGCAAGGAGGTGTTTTTAGCCTGCAGCAAGGCAGCAGCAAGAGAAGGATGAATGGCTGTTCCAGCAAGAGAGGTTTGTGGGAAAACCTGAGTGACTTGTTGGGGGTTCTGCTAGGAGGCAGAACAGAGAGCCTTGTATCCAGGTTGAGAGGTGAATGCAATCTGGTTGGGGGTTTTTCCCTGTAAGATCCGAGTCTTTCTCTTGGGTTGGTTGTGTGCTAGGATTCGGGAACAGCAAGGAGATTCTGTGAAGGGACTCGAGACAACCAGCGCTGGGACTCGGGACACTAGGTAGCTGACTGCAGCAAGCTCCAGCAAAGCTGCAAGCACCTGGGAGAAGGCTGACTAAGGGATCCTTAGTGCCGCACGCCGAAAAATCTGTGCCAAGGATATTCCGGCATGACAAATTGGTATCAGAGCCGCGTTTCAAAGTTTGCTGCTGATCCTGCGTGAAGATGACTCTAGCTGAAGCCAAGGAGAGGATTCGGAGGCTGGAAGAGATAGTTGGTGACTTGCCGGAAGGATATTCGGATCTGGTGGTGACGGCCATGGAGAATGCCGAGAGGGTGGCTAGCATGCAAGCCACGCTGGATGGTCTACTCCGAGAGGTGGAGGTCCAGTTGGACGCCTTGAAGATGGAGAACTGGGAGGTGATCCGGAGCCAACAAGCGACCATTCGGGCCTTGGAGGTGGAGGTTGAATTGCTGAAGCGCACGGCAGTCCACCCCCACGAGGGCTCCGTTTCGAAGATCAAAATCCCGGAGCCGAAGCAATTCACCGGATGCCGAAATGCCAAAGAGTTGGAGAACTTTCTTTGGGACATGGAGCAGTACTTCCGGGCGGCAAAGATACCTGTGGAGGAGCAGGTGTCGATCACCAGCATGTATCTTGTGGGGGATGCCAAGCTTTGGTGGCGTACAAGGGTGCAGGATGACCTTAACGCCAACCGACCGGGCATCACCACATGGGAGTCATTGAAGAAGGAATTGAAAGACCAGTTCCTACCGTGCAACACCTCATGGATGGCGAGGGAAGCTCTTAAGAGATTGAAGCAGACGGGCTCAATCAGAGAGTATGTGAAGGAGTTCAGCTCATTGATGCTGGACGTGAAGAATATGTCAGAGGAGGACAAGCTCTTCAACTTCACATCAGGGCTGCAACTATGGGCCCAAGCCGAGCTAAGGAGGCAAGGCGTGAAGGACCTTCCTTCGGCCATGGCGGCGACCGAGGGCTTGGTGGATTTCCGGATAACAAGTCCTTCCACGGCGGCGGACAAGAAGAAGGTGGCCGAAGGGGAGAAGTGGAAGGGCAAACCGAAGAAGAAGTTTACCAAGGAGGACAACGGCGAGAAGGGCCAAGGCCCAAGCAAGACCCCGTTCCAGTTGGGGTGTTTTATTTGTGGCGGCCCTCATCGGGCCAAGGAGTGCCCGAAGAAGGAGAATGTTGCTGCAATCATAAGCAAGGAGGCTGTCGAGGAGGATGTTGGTCCCTCCCGTGTCAACCCGTTGCTACTGCTCAATGCGATTTCTGGACATCAACCAGCAGATTTTGGGAACCTGCTGTACTGCATGGTGCAGATCAACGGGAAGGAGGTGAAGGCTATGCTGGACATGGGGGCCACAAACAATTTTTGTGGCAAGAAGGGAAGCCAGCAGGTTGGGACTGAACCTGCTAGAAAGCAGCAGCGCTATCAAGGCTGTCAACTCGGGTGCGACACCGGTATGCGAGGCTGCTGAAATCTCCTTGAAGCTGGGCAAGTGGCAAGGTCAATGCCGTGTCTTGGTGGTTCCTTTGGATGACTTTGATCTCATCCAGGGGATGGAGTTCTTTGTGAAGGCCAAGATGATCTTGATGCCTTATTTGAAGGGATTTGTAACCGGGGATGAGAGAAATCCCTATTTCATGAAGATAGTTGGTGGAGCTCTCGAGTGTGAGAGGAAGAATGGAGAGCCAACTTCCTTGGCTCGGGACACGACGAGGACGTCGTCCATTTCACTTGCGGGGGAATTGTTAGACCCTCGCTGCTCAGCATAGCCAAAGGCCGAGCGGGGGTTGGCTTGGCAGGGTGATGCCAGGCTAAGAGCACACAGGAGGTGTGCAGGGCGGTGCTAGCCCGGGTGAGGTCCTTGGGGCGTGCACAAGCATGGCCTCGCATATACGGGCATAAAGGCAGCCGGGCGTGGCACAAGGCACACGGTGCATGCAAGGCTACACGCACACAAGGGCACGCGAGCGCAAGCAAGGCAGCAGGCGCACGGAGGCGCACAGGCAAAATCGGGCCAGGACTCGAGTCTGGGCGGCCTGGGACGCGCACAGGCGAAATTGGGCCAGGACTCGCGTCCGGATGGCCTGGGACGCGCGCAGACGCGGGCACAGGCGCAAACTGGCCGGGACGTGCGCGGACGCGGGTCAGGATGCGAGCGGACGCGGGCGCGCGCAGGCGAGCGCAGGCCAGGACGCGCGCAGGCATGGCCAAGACGCAGATCAGGACGCGCGCGAACGCGGGCGCGGGCGTGCGCGGGGGCACGCAGGCCGAGACGCGCTCGGACGCGGGTCTGGGCGCGCGTGGACGCGGGCGCGAGCGCACACAGGCCGGGACGCGCGCGAACGCGGGTCTGGGCGCACGTGGACGCGGGCGCGGGAACAGGCGTGCATGGACCGAGGCTGCAGTTGGCTGGGAGGTTACCAACAGTTGCTGGGCAGTTTCTAGCAACTTCCCACCATGGGCAAGTGGCAAATGGGCAGAAACCACCAGCCAAGGTGGCTGGGTGGTTGGCAGCAGTTGCTGGGTGGTGGCCAGCAGTTGCTGGGAGTGCTGCAATTCCAGCCAACAGCAGGGAGGTGTTTTTAGCCTGCAGCAAGGCAGCAGCAAGAGAAGGATGAATGGCTGTTCCAGCAAGAGAGGTTTGTGGGAAAACCTGAGTGACTTGTTGGGGGTTCTGCTAGGGGGCAGAACAGAGAGCCTTGTATCCAGGTTGAGAGGTGAATGCAATCTGGTTGGGGGTTTTTCCCTGTAAGATCCGAGTCTTTCTCTTGGGTTGGTTGTGTACTGGGATTCGGGGACAGCAAGGAGATTCTGTGAAGGGACTCGAGACAACCAGCGCTGGGACTCGGGACACTAGGTAGCTGACTGCAGCAAGCTCCAGCAAAGCTGCAAGCACCTGGGAGAAGGCTGACTAAGGAAGGGATCCTTAGTGCCGCACGCCGAAAAATCTGTGCCAAGGATATCCGGCGTGATAGCTTGGTAGAATACTGAGATGATCAGTAAGTTAAAGAAAGAATTGTCCAAGTTCTTTGATATGAAAGACTTAGGCCCAGCTCAACAAAAATTGGGCATGAAGATTGTTCGTGACAGGAAGGTAAGGAAATTATGGCTGTCACAGAAGAAGTACGTTGAACGGGTGATTGAAAAGTTCAACATGAAGAATGCTTAACCGGTTAGTACTCCTTTAGCTGGTCATTTCAAGTTAAGCAAGAGTTTATGTCCCTCTACCCAGAAAAGAAGAGAAGATATGGATGAAATTCCTTACTCCTCAGCTGTAGGGAGTTTGATGTATGCTATGGTGTGCACACGACCAGATATTGCCAGTGCAGTTGGAGTTGTGAGAAGATTTCTTTCTAATCCTGGGAAAGAACATTGGGAAGCAGTAAAATGGATTCTGAGGTATCTCAAGGGTACTTCTAAACTGTGCTTGTGCTTTGGAGATCCTGAACCAATCTTAGAAGGATATACATATGCTGATACGGCAGGAGACCTAGATTGTAGAAAGAGCACTTCTGGATTTGTGTTTACTTTTGCAGGGGGGCTGTCTCATGGCAGTCCAAATTGCAAAAATGTGTAGCTCTATCTACAACAGAGACTGAATACATTGCTATTGCAGAAGCAAGGAAAGAGATGCTTTGGTTGAAGCGCTTCCTTCATGAATTGGGTCAAGAGCAGACACAGTATGTGGTTTACTGCGATAGTCAGAGTGCTTTAGACTTAAATAAGAATGCCATGTACCATTCTCGCACGAAGCATATTGACATCCGTTATCATTGGATACGAGAAGTTATGGAAAAGCAGCTTATGAAGCTTGAGAAGATCCATACAGATAATAACCCTGCAGATATGTTGACAAAAGTGGTTCCTAAAGAAAAGCACATGTTTTGTCGAGACAAGATCGGCATGGACTCCATATAAGGAGTTGTTAATGGTGTTCCCTTCTCCATGGGTGTGGAGGGGGAGATTTGATGGGATCCACACCCATCTTAATGATGGAAACCCAAAGGGTTTGTTGGGCAGTCAATGTTGGAAACCTAAGGGGTGTATTGTGGCAGATAATGAGAGGCTTTACGAAGCCTCGTAACTCCCTGTCATTATGTTTGCTTTATTATTGCCATTAAAACTAGGCTAGCCAAGAGTCATCTGAGACTCTTATAAATATTTATGAGGAGAGGAAGAGGAGATAGGAAGACAGAGAGTGAGTGAGAGATATACATTGATTCCTCTGGTTCAGATAATCCAGAGAGAAAAAGAGAGAGAGAGAGATTTGTTTGTATTCTCATTTTTATAGTGAATGTTTGGCTCTCTCCCGTGAACGTAGGCTACGCCGAACCACGTTATTTCTTGGTGTCTCTCTACTTTGATTTATTTTCTTTCTCTGTCCAATTCTATTACCAATCCTAACAACTTTTACACAAATGAATTGCAAATAGATTGCACCATAGAAGACACGACAATAAATTCAGTAAATCCCTTCTTTTTTTTAATACCAAGGATTAAATAGAATGGTAGGTAACAAGAGTGTCCTTACTACTTCAACAAATTGGTGCACCAAGCCTCCTGCATTCATATCGCTGGACATGAATATCTTTTGGTAAGCTCTTCTCATGCTTCTAACCTTTAATTTGCCAAAGAATCAGCAATTTAAAATAAGATAAATTTGGAGAAAATGGGTTCAATCAGAAATAACAATTTGTTCTTTGCAAACAAGGAGTAGTAGTCATACTAGAATCAAACTAACAGATAATCTGGCCATCAAACAAGATCCAGTACCATCCAACATCACCGCTCTAATAGTACAACATCAAGTTAAAAAAAAAAAAAGGATATGAAAATGTGGTTTACAATGTGAATTCATTATAACCGTCAATTCCTAATAGGTGGCTTAACAAAGTATCCCAGCCCAATGATATCCACAACTTGATTAAGTTTATTTTCTGGTTACTTAAAGCAAACTCAATAATCCATTGTTCAAGAAATACACTCCAGCAGACATAAAAGTCTGGTCATACTAATATGTAAATTAAGGTGGGAACTAGAAGTTAGTAAGTCTACAGAAAACTACCCTATTTGAAGGGTGGATAGAAAATGTCAACCACGTCTGAAACATTTCTGGTTGCCTAATCATAGCAAAGTTCTCATGACCTTTTACAAAACGGAATTTATATGAAAAATCTTTGAGAGAACATGCTAGAGGTTGTACTGTAACACCTAAGAACAGGATATGCATGTATGTATATATATGCTACATGAACCGATACTCTACTGAAGAAAGATGCATGAGAGCTTTCCCTAATTGAAGTATTATTCAAGAAATGGCCAGAAAATGTAGCACTTGAAAACACCTAGTGGGATGTCTGAATGCAAGTGTGATTGCTTGGTAGGTAGATTAGAGAGGGATATATAGTCAAATTGCCCTGCACATGGACTATTTTGAAATGAAGCAAAACCCATTTTACGCACTTTAAACGCCAACTCATATAGAAAGTCATACCATTGCTCACTGCTACCCTGACATCTATGAACCGAGTGCCCTCAAAAATTCCCATGTCTATCAGCCATCACGGATGCACCTTGATTCCTTCTCACATGGATCAGCAACCAGGCTTTGATCTTTGACAGAAGAAATATAAAAATTTATGAGTAATGCTAGAGGGCACCCATTTCATGCACATCATAAGGGTTTCCTGCAACATGGTAGAAGGGAATTGGTGTAGCTTCCATCGATTGGTGCTATTTGCATATGGTGGTTGAATACCATCGGTAAGCCAGCATCAGGTCACTGAAGGAACTTTTCTTGTGCAGTAACAGGCACCAAAGCATTTTTCAAAGTTTACTATGATATATACTTCTTCATGAATACATTTGTTTCTTCTAATTTTCAGTTTTCACTAGGCTAATCCACTTGTAAATATAACAGAAAAGCAAACCAGTAGAATTGTAGAATATTGTTGCCCTCGGGAGATGACAGTCTTTTCTCGCCTCTCTCTCACAAACACACACACAAAACATGCAACAAGTCCCAAGTAATTATGAGTCAGACAGGACTAAATATAGGCTTATCCTCTGGGTACAAGTTCTGCTTGGAATTGCAGTTTAAGCTAGAGAAAGATCAAGGTGCAAGAGCTTGGGTTAAGATAGAAAGTTGGCCATAGCCTGTCTGGACTAAAGTCCAGCACATAAGCAACTGGATTTGGAAAGTTCATAATTTTTTAACTAAGAAATGACATTACTCAGTTATGATCCCACCAATCCAGGGTCCTAGGAGGGGCAAACTAGGAATAGACCTATTCTTTGGCATTTTTTTTGCACAAAGCAGCTGCCCTAGGACTCAAACCTGCACTATTGTGCTTGTCAGCTCAAGCCTTTTACAATTGTACCAAGCAATGACCGCTATTTTTTTAACTAATGTACACTTAAATAAGTTAATGACTCTTTTTTGATAATATAAATCCAAATAAGTTCTGAACATAACGGCAATCAATAAGCTCTACATATTACTAACCTCCATGCTTGAAAATCAATGGCATTGAAGCCACTCTAGATTCAAACCATGAAGCTCTGCTCTATCACCAGAAGCCATCATGTATGTTGGTACATCTTGTGCAATCTGTCAGCACAAAATTGAATCAGCAAACAGCAAAAAATCTTTAATGTGCAAGTAGTTACCACCTTACGAATAATTTCAAAGCATGTCGACAATTGATGTTCAAACCAAGGTTAAAGCCCAAAGGCACATTAAGCATCATACAATGATACAACGAAGACCTTGCTAGCATGATATACACTTCATATCTTAGACGTACATATCAACCTAGTATTAAGGGTATACCTCAATCATCTGGTTTACTAATGGTGCATTCTGCTATGCAAAGAACTATAGGGGTAAATGTCAAAATATAGTCAGATCCTGTTGGACTCAAATCCTCGATACTGTGGTTTAATATGCATGATTCTGAGCATAATGGCATCATGTGTGCAGCTGTACTTATGTTTACCAATAGCAATAATACATATTCAAGAGGAATTCATTCCATGAGTATGTATTAGAATTACTTTATTGTTCCATCTATCATCATTACGAGCCAAACTAAGTAGTCTACATTAGAAATAAAGAAATTTTTTCCAGCATATATTTGGAGTTTACATGATAGAGTCAAGCACTGTTCATGCTCACCCATGCCAAGTGTTGACAAAGCAGCACACACCATTAAGTACCAAGTTAAGACCTGACAGATACAAGGACAATACATGAAGCTTTATTTCAAATCATAACCCTCTCTTCAAGAAAATTATAAACAAATATGAAAGAATAGGTAAATAGCCAGAAGGTTAACATACCACAGAACCCCCACCAGTAAAGAATAAGTGACAAAATTGATGAACAACGATAGCCCCTCCAATATAAGTATAGTCCTATGGTGAAAGCATCCTAATTGATTTCAATCAGTTAGTGTTGTTACGGAAAACTAATTAAATTGGGCAACCTTTACAATGAAGATGAAGGAATGATTCACTTCCAGCACAACATGGCTAGCTAACAGAGTATTATATTTGCTCATGACTGCAAGACGGGTAACAACAATATTTTTGCTAATAACAGAGCAATATCACAAGAACCCATAATGAGGGTCTTGTCACCAATAACCTATAGACTGAATGTTAATCAGTAAGCAAGTAATTCATGAAAATGTTGAGTACAAGTTTTCAAGATCTGTTTGTTCACTTGATTTAGAAGATTGATAAATAGAGCTACAATATGACGTTATTGTTGTTGCCAATATGTAGAAATCACTTATGCCCTGGCTAAAAAAAGCAAAAGCAATTATATATGATGTTTTGTTCATGAAATATAAATACACATGCATACAATATTAATAGAAATATACATCCACATAGTAATTTAAAAAGATAGGACAAAAGGTGGTAATGGAATTTGTTGCAGATGAGAACATGTTAATTTTTTTCCCTTGATATGCAATTATGCATATGATACAAACAACATGTTTACTGTCTAAGAGAAGTTCTGAGGTGTTGCTATATGTTAGGTTATTCACAAGCATCCACCATATTTAACTCTATCTGACCCTATAAATCATGGATATGACAAACAGAACATTTTGGGTAAGATTGACATTCAAAATACCATAAGTAGTAGATAAAAACTCAAAAACACATTATTGGAGACTAGAACTAGCTTTAGTTGCCCAATTCTATATATTTTAGTTTATAAGAGCTACAACCTACACGTACCAAAATGTCAAACAGGGCATAGAGACATCCGGGGGCTGAGCCAGGATTATATATCTGGGGTGTCGGATACAAAAATAAGGAAAAGGAACATTATTACATTAACAATATGGAATTTATTTTACCAAGAATTGATTTTAAAGCCAGTATATGAGCTTAAGCTGGTGGGCGAACAAAGATTAAGGAAAGTTAGATTTCACTTTATTCATTAACAGTCATTTTTTAAGTGTTTGAGACATGCCTGGTTTCCAATCTAAGCAACTAAAAGAAGCTTAAATACATAGAAGGGGAAAAGGACCTGAATTTGATTAGTTCTTAAGAAACAAGGGAAATGTGTAAAGACAATGCCAATAACAGATTTATGCCGGTCATTTTAGGAAGTATAACTAGCATTTTGTTTTGACTTGCCAACTAGTATGCTTATCACTAGACTTGAGTAAAATCAACATAGCCCACCTAACCAAGGCTGGCTTGGCCCAATTGTTACCAAGCTCTAGCTTCGATTTTCAGCCTCTGGCTGGAGGGGGCATCAAAATCTCAAGCACAACCAGAATTGATGCAGTGTGCCCTTCTCTTGACTCAGCCAGAACAAAAACTTTGTCTGTTTTACAAAATAATATTTATAAAAAATAAATAGAAAAATACAAAGAAATCCTAATGAATTCCTCCCTCACCACCACTACAACCACCTACCTGCCACACCCCTCCCTACCTCCTCCCCCCACAACCAACCTTCTATTTTGTCTCCTTCCCGCTCTCTATCTCTTTCTTTGTCTCTCTCCCTCTCCACCACTACCCCCAGCCAAAACCTCCATTTTTTCTATCGCACCAACATCCTCCTGCTCAAACTCTCCCCCCCTCCCCTAAGCCACTCTCTCTCTCCCGAACTAAAACTACCTCTTTGATCCTCTCCTTCCCTTTTGTTGTGGGCACTTCAACTATGGATCACTGCGTCCATAGGTTGCTGCCCTTCTCTTCCCTTATCTCAATTGCAGCCATGGGAAAGCCCTTGCCCCCTGCTAATTGGATCTTGGGCCTAGGTCCTACGGATCAAGCTAGATTTTTCACCAGGGATCATCACCTGCCTTGTTGTTCTCCCCAGCTATCTCAATCACAGCCATTGAGATGCCCTAGCCCCTAGCTGATTGGGTGGAGTCAAGGGTCTTGAGCCTAGGTCTTTGAAATCAAGCTGGTTTAGACTAGATTTTTCAAACCTAAGATTGAGTCATACCAAGTTTAGGCTAGGACCTAAACTCTTGATACCATGCCTAGGCCTAGCCTAAACTCGGCTTAGCTCAGATAATGCACAAGTCTACTTATTATTGGTTGGAAATTGTTAGTTATTGCTAGAAGGTTGAGGCTCGATGGTCCTTGTTATGAAATAAATTGTTGAGACTTATGTTTTACAAGCTTCTATGTGCTCTTAATACAAGTAAAAGGACACTGCCTAGTAGACATTCAATTCAGATTTAGAAAATTTAAACTCAGCATAACGAAGAAATGATTTGATGCAAAAATTTTAAATGAACATAAAAACAAACTACCTTGACATATTAAGGCCTCTCTCATTAAAAATAAAAAAAATCAAAACTTTGAAACATGGTCTACCATAAAAATATTTGCTACAATTAATGAAATTGTATCCAACCATCACATGGCATGACTTTGGCCATTGGGAGTACCTTATATTTCAAATATTGGCACTTTACCCAACAATTGTATCATGTCCAATAATATTGTTACTCTCGATAATTGTTCAAACCTGGTATCTCTGTACCAACAATCGCACCAAAATACGACCATTGAAAGTAGCATATATAATTATTTCAATGTGACATGCAATGCATAGTGGATTCAAGATGTAAAAAGAAAACAAAGTATGTATACTTTTGAGCATGTCTAAGTGTGCATATGCTTGCTAGGAGCAAGTATCATAAGAGACAAACAGCACGGGATAATTGCACCCAGCCAAAACTATACCCTGGCCTAGTTCGAAAAAAATAAAAACTCCAGAATTTTTTTGGTCAAATCAATAAGAGAGATGAAAACTGATAACATGCTCAATTTGACCGGCCACTTCATGTATGTTTTGCTGGCATAACTAAGATCATAATTCTACATAATTTTCGCCGTACCAAGCAATGATTAAGTGAACAAACAAACAACCTTTTTAAGATAAATAAAGGGCCTCTCTACAAAATTATTTTCCATTTCATAGTCTCCTTTTTCTTACATTGAATCATCCACCCAGAAAAGAGTGCATTCAAAGCCTAACTGAGTGTAACACCAGTTCTAGAGTCTATCTATATTCTCCAAACTCTATATTTCCCAGGATACGTTTCCTTAGGTGCAATTGGCAAGCATTACCAATCTTTTCTGCAGAGCCCATTGCATGAAAAGGACCAATGTAAACACCCAGTGAACATGAACAACTAAACAAGTGAACAAGTTCTTTACTATCAAATGCTTCCTTTAGGAAAATTAATGAGCTTTCACTAAATCAACATAAGACATGTTTATCTCTCACTGTTGCATCTTTCGGTTGAACCATAAGGCAGAGATGGATGACCTTTACTGGGACATCCACAAGATAAGCCACCTTAACAGGCTTTCAAACCTAAGCCACCAAGATAAGAGTGAGTGGCCCTGATGATCAACCCAATCATTTTCACGCATAAGGAGCTTTTCTAAATAGTCGGAAAACATCAATCCATCAAGATAAGAGTGAGTGCTCCCCAGATGATCAACCCAATCATTTTCACATGATAAGAGCTTTCCTAAATACCTAAATAGTCAGTAAAGGCTAGGCCTAGGTTCTCGATCCAAGAGACTTTTGTTACTGGCGAGTCAAATCACAGAATTGAGCAATTCTATGAAGGATGCATGGTTTACTCCTTTATTTGGAAGCCATGTGGATAACTAATTTGAATTAAAGGATTCACCGTGGAGTTCTTTCACATATAGAGAAAAAATAGAAGTATCATTCTGGCCAGTACGTGTAATTCCTTTGGTAAAAATATGACTATTTTACCTTTTGTTATGAGCGGAAGAATTCGCATAAGTTTGTATTCCAGGAGACCAAAATTTATAGGTCAATACAGCAAGAGATATCGCAACGAAATTGAATGCGATTACCGCTAGTTGTAAATCAAACAAGCATGACTGAATATATATAGTTAGGAACAAACAAAAACTTGAATCAAACAACGCAAAGAGGATGGGAAATCAGAGAAACCTTCCATCGGGATGAACAACAGCAGTGGGATAAATGAAACTGGATGCCGCCTCTCTCTTTTCAGAACGATCTTGGAGGAAAAATGTTCCAGGAGAGATCGACAGGGTGGAGATGTGATTTTGGGCATCGACTTATACAGTTTTTAGCCGAGAGATGGGATCAAGAACATCGATGGAGTCGGCAAGGCGAGATCCCCCGCCAGACGGAGAGAAGGGAGAGTCCGCCATAGACGGAGAGAGAGAACGCGGAGGGCTCTGGAAGCGAGCATGCCGCCACCCGAGGGTTTGAAAATAGAATCCAAAGGAAAGTAGGTGCCCGGAATGGAAAGAACCAGCGGAGCGCGTTAAATTGATGCACCGATCGCGCACGGCGCATGTTATCAGAAGCCTGTTTTTGGAACATGCTTTGAACGAGGCTGTAGATCGGTGGCCCGGGCCGATTAGGCCGGCCTAGATGAAAGTCTGCTGACCCAAAGAAAAGCATGGATGATTAAAAATAGATTAAAAA
This sequence comes from Areca catechu, assembly GCA_021397845.1. Taxonomy (NCBI): domain Eukaryota; kingdom Viridiplantae; phylum Streptophyta; class Magnoliopsida; order Arecales; family Arecaceae; genus Areca; species Areca catechu. Next base: position 31,405,245 of record CM038039.1, read on the forward strand.
ACCACATGATGGAAGATGGATAGGACTGAAACAAGGGATGATGAAGGAGGAGAGAGAAAACTACATTATGGCCTACATCCATAAGATCGGTGCCATCATCATTATGGCGATGAGAAAAAAATTGATGACGACGATAGCCAAGACGACACCTTTGTCGAAGATGTACCGAGAGTAGTGTGGCGGTAGAGGGGGCGGTGGCTGTGCAGGAGGTCTTGAATGGGTGCAGGGAGTGCTACTAGAGCTACTTGGGAGGTCGAGGTGTTGCCACCGCTACGGCCGTGGTGCCTACTGGAACTAACGGGGACTCTCTAGCAGGGTACCTTAGGCAAGTTTTCGTGGACGTGGGGTCGGCAGCGGCTAAGACGGGGAGTGCGGTGGCATTGCTTGAAAGCCACTACCCGAAGAGCGATCGTGACTTCAAGATCATTCGAGTGGATGTGGCGACGAGTGAAGCGGAGGCGGTGGCCATGACTAGAGCTGGCAGATAGCGAAGTAGCTGGGCAAGAATGTCTGGGAGGAGTATGTAGTGATGAAGGCAAAGATATAAATGGTGGAGAAGCTGGAGAAGGGGTAGCGGGTTGGAGTTTGATGTAAACGAAAGAGATAAACAAAGACAGGCCATCGAGATGAGTAATGACCTAATATTCTCAGGCAATGGGTCAGGCTGCCTCTAGGCTAGGTTTGAACCATACTAAAGGAAAGCCCGAGCCTAGCCTAAAATTTGGATAGGCTCTATTATTAAGCCCAAGTCTGACCTAATTTACTTCGAACTTGGTCCGAAGCCTGGCCCAACTTTGAGTCGGCTTGAGTCTGGTTCCAGTCCTATTTACGAGGCTGCCAGGAATGTACGATTCTCTGTCCCTGGAAGTGATGCAAATAAATTAAAGCTAAGTGTTGATTAAATTTTTGATGATCGATTATTTTATTGTCACTAGTTTGTTGGCCGTTTGTACTAGGGCAGCAACCCACCGTACATAACTAAATATTCTAACTATATAGTTATACAATAAGATTTTTTTCACTTACTTTTTAATTATATTTTCTATGCTATAAGAAATATGTAATATATATATATATATATCGGCTCACCGGGCTCCATTTGAATCCACGTCAATTAAATCAAAAAATTAATGGCCACCTTTTTATCCATTTAGATTTAGATTTATTTAGCAATTTTTTTATTTTTTATTTATATTTATTCTGAACTCATTTATGCCTATCATAGAAAAGTTTATATTTATTCTGAAAGAGTTTATATTTATTACATCTAAAATTTATGTTTATCTTGGAACATTTGTGTTTATTGTAAGAAAATGAAAAGTGACTATCATATCCAAATTAGCGGTCTAGCAATAAATACAAACACTCTAGCTTTATAAAAAAATACACACTTCATGATAAAGACAAACTTTGAACCAAATAAATATAAACCCCTTTAGAATAAACATAAATATTTCTAGAATAAATACAAATAAATTTAGAATAAATTGAAACACTCTAAAATAAATACAAACTTTTTTCATCTACATCAATGATGCATTAATAGTTGCTAAGAGTGTTAATGATAATGGGACATACCACTTTTTCATATCTGAGTAATAAACACAAATGCTCCAATATAAATATAAATTTTGGATGGAATAAATACAAATATTTCAAATAAACATAAATGAGTTCAAAATATACACAAACAGAATAAACAAAAAAAATATTCTGAAATACATACAAACTTCTACATGATACATACCAATGCTTCAAAATAAATATAAACTTTATATTGTAAATATAAATGTTCAAGAATAAATACAAATGTTCTAGAATAAATACAAATTCTTTAGAATAAATACAAACTCTACCTGATAAATACAAATTTTTCATCTATATTTATGACATGTGGGACTTTGTCTTATCAGCATTAATGAACTAATTTTTTTTTTACTTTTTAAAATCTAATGGAAAGAAAAGTGGCCATTAATCCTTTTTCTTGCTACATAAATCTTCGAGCAGATCAGATGGTGGGAAGATCGATTAGATTTGGCTCAAAATCCGATCAACCCTCTATATATATGTGTGTGTGTATGCATGCGTGTGCTGTGGTAAAAGACTCATGCTATGTGGCGGTGTTCTTTTGATCTATGTGAGGTATTGTCTACTTTGGTCTTAAGCTGCTATAACATAGAGTCTCATGATGTTACCCTTCAAAAAGTGCCTTACATTGGAAGGAGGATCCCTAATTATAAATTAATTTTTTTCTTACTTACAACCAATGTGAAACTAATGATGCCCTCATCCTATACCCCTAGTCAAGAGGGATTCTAAAGAAGGCTAATATAGGTCGACCATAGGTCCCATGGTGGGTGCTAATATTGTGGTCAAGGACTGAAGGCTATGTGGGGGTTAGTCCCCTTTTGATCCACGTGAGGTATTGTTTGCTTCAATCTCATGCCGCTATAGCACGGGATCTCACAGTTTTATCTTTTAAAAGGTACCTCATGTAGAAAAAATGGTTTCTATCATAAGCCAAAGAATTTATTAACTCACAACAAATGTAAAACTAATGATACCCTTGTCCCACATCACAACAATATATATATTGATGGGAAACTAGATTGTCAAACAAGTCTAGCATATATACATTCCATAAAATGAAAACATAAAATCTCACGAGCTTAAAAGTATCATTGCCATCACCATCCACGATGTGTCATCCAAGTGTTGGGCTACGTAAAAATAACCTAGTCCATAGCATTGTTTGTCTCCAAGTAGACATGTTTAACCTCAAAAGAGGTGCACCCCATACCATCCTCCAAATATCATAGAGTAAGGGATGAGGGTGTGGAACCCTTGACCATCCTTGAATCTATCACATCACTATGACAGAATTACCCCTAATGATAAGATGATTCGCATGCAATATCTATATTACATAAGCAATACTAACTCAAGCCGCTCTCAACTTTATATCCAAGATAGAGAAGTTTAATAGATGACTCCCACTAATCACCATAAAACCCAAGCTCAAGTGTCAGATTAGTACAAGGAAAACAACTTATTGGCGATAGCTACTTGCTGTCGCTAACGTTGCTAATAGCCCATCTAAAAAAATTTGGTAGTTGAAGGCCATTATTAATGATGGCAATAAAAATCATCGCTAATAATAGTTATTAGCAACAATTATTAGTGATGGTATCACCATTCGCTAATATTTTTTTAATTTTTAAAAAATTATAGTTAAAAAATAAAAAAACTTATTAGCAACCCAAAGTATTGTTACTAATAATTATGAGCCATTGTTAAAAATATTTTAGCTAAAAGACATTATTAGTGATGACAATAAAAATCATTGCTAATAATAGTTATTAGCAATAACTATTAGCGACGGTATCACCGTTGCTAATAATTTTTTGATTTTTTAAAATTATAGTTAAAAAATAAAAAACTTATTATCAATCCAAAGTGTTGTTATTAATAATTATGAGCCATCAGTAATAATGTTTTAGCCATGACATTTACTGTCAATCCTAAATATGTAAAGCTTCTAAATATAAAAATTTAAACAAGTAAAGAAATTTATTAATAGATTTACCTACTGTGATGGCTATGATAATGAGGTCAGCTGATCGCATGGGTCTTGGAGAATCTCTACGACCATATCGTGGATGGCATCTCAGAAGCTTTAAGATCGCTGAGCAAAAAGACAAGTCACACATCTTTGACATGTGCATCATTCCACGTCTGGATTATCGAGGCCTGAGAAAAGACGTTGAAAACCAGTAAGCTACCGGAGGGTCGAAGCTGTGCCCAATCCTATAACCCAGCTCCTACCCATCCTTTGGTAGGCCTGAGCTATCCCTCGAGATCAAGGAGGGGCTGAAAGGATGGATCCTCACTATGCTATAATATGACGTACTTCGTGTAATCCGCTATATAGTTTACAAATTCGTTGGTCCAATTATACATATCAATATATATATAAACTAATAAATAATATTTTAAGTTATTATAATGATACATCGAGATCTAGGATCTAAGTAATCACTAGTCCTCCTAGACTGGTGTGTAGCCTTGCACAATTATAACTACTTTAATATATGACCCAGATGCTATATCTATAATAAATAAATAATAAAATAAATAATTAAAATATACAAATAATTAATTGAATATGAGATTAATATAAGTGTAAAATTTTTACCAATTATCTACCACCATATGTGTGCCAATGAAGTTGCCGGTGTGCTTAATAGGATCATCCTGAGTGGTCTAATTTTGCTATGTCCTCTATCGCATACCAGAGTACTCCTACTGCTCCACTGGTCACAAAGGGCCTCTCATATATCCACCATATCTAGTGATCTTTGAAAGACTTTTAATCCGATGGTGACTCAAAACTGGAGTGCTTTATGGTGGATTGCCTAAGGCTATACAGCCCATCATGGAGCCTATGTGTTGCCACCTTCTTGAAGGTTCGGTCTCCTCATCCTAAGGAGTCTCAGATAGATAGTACTCCTACAAGTAGAAACAAGCATGTATTAAATAAATAGAATACAAACATATTATAAATTTTAAAATTAAATATATGTATTTAACGTATCAGGAATATCTCTTAGGCTGCATCACGAGCCCCCGATGGTCAACTGGTAAACTCGTTCACCAGCCCCGACATCAATTGATGGATGATTTTGCTAATCACACGAGACACCCCAAACTCTCTGAATATGCTGCAAAATTGATTTTGAATGAATGAAAATCCTAAAATGGCTAAATTTTAAACATATATATTAATTAAAAATGTAGTACTTATGAGTGGCTCTGAATGTGGATAAGTTTTCTATCCTCCGATTAAGTTAGAGATGCCACGAGTTGGACGGGTCCATTACTACGATGCTGAGTCTGGGAGCCGGTTACTACTCCATATGACCATGGGGTCAATGGTGACCCTATGTCATATGAACATATGAGCAAAATATCTAATATAAAGAATGTTATATTAGATAATAAAAAATAAAAATAATATAAAAGAGAATATCTAAAGTATTAAAGTTTATCACATGGTGTGAGTGGCATAGAAGCATGCAAGCTGGTAACATGATCGCTATGTCTTCAAGAGCTCTCTTCTCGACTGGTATGCTCCAATCTCTAGAAGACATGATGTATAATCTCTAAAATAAAATAAATAGATTCATCAAATTAATTGTATAATTATAGCTATCAATACAAGATTTAAAATGATGCAAGACAAGTATTTTAAAATTTTAAAGGATTATATACTTATTACTACTCGCCAGCCTTTTCAGATATTTGGTACCCTTCATATTTTTCTTTCATTTTTTTCATCTTCTTCCTCTTCCTGGATAGGATTATCCTTTAAAACAAACCCAATATGATCTACCTCCTTATGTTGGTCATATGAAGGAGAATTCTTTGAGCATCCAACTTGCATCTATGAAACACTAATGAACTTCTAATATTTCATCCTCTTGAAAGCATTCTAATAAATATGGCACTTTTTTTTTAGAGTGCATAATAAATGTCTCGAGACTTAATCTTGTATACAACACTAATAATCTTGTATATAACTTATCAATCTTTCCTTTCTCTCTTCCTTGATGAAAAGAGTATAATGTATCTACACAGCTTGTTGAGCTAGCATAAATGGCTCATTAATATACACTTTTAATCCATGTTTGATTTTCATAAGCCCATACCATGGATCAACCTTCATACCATTATCATTATCAAACCATTGGTATTTAAATAGAATAGCACTATTACCTCCAATGTATATCAACTTGATCACTTTTTCGAGAATTCCATAGTAGTCACTCTTCGTCTCTTCCCACCAGCTATCCTTTATACACACCGTTATTCATTGTGCTCTTATGATATTTATCTTGATGAATGTAAAATTTAAAATCATTTACATTATAGCCATTATAGCATGTCATATATTTTGTTGGGTAATATAATGGTCTTAGCTTTTTAAATATAAATTCACCTCCTTGCATACTCTGCATATTATAAAAATAATAAATTTTTAAAAAATAAAATATATAAAATAATAATGGATGCTTACCAATTTGTGGAACCAATCTATAAAGTTCTATGAGCACCATATAAAAATTTCTTACTTCAGGTTGTTTCATCTTAGCATCCCATCATATTGTCTAAACATGTATAAATAAGTATACCGTAGCGAGTGATTGAAAAGTTAGATTTGTGATGGACGCCTACTCGATATATAGGTTAACCTCCTTGTAATTGAGCAAAAATATATCTTTGCTTGTCGAAATTTAGTATTTGTTAAAATTCAGTGAACCTCGTACCTAAATTTACGAGCAGGATAAATAAATATTAAGATCCCCCACACGATCCCTCATAACCACCATTATTATTTTGGCCCACTTGAGTTAGCTTTGTCTGCACACTGGGATTAAAATAGTGTCGACTAAAATTTGAAGTTTCTTTTATTATGTAAGCCTCTATAATAGAACCTTTGGTGCTAGCCTTATTTTTCACTTTCTTCTTAAGACTGTGCATGTATCTTTCAAATGGATGCATCCATATGTACTGCACTAGTCCCCCACCCTATCTTCATATACTAGATGAATCACGAGGTGCTCTATAGAGTCGAAGAAGCTAGGAGGGAATGTCTTCTCTAAATTACATATGGTTTCTACACTATTTACTTTAAGACTGAAAATATGGTCGGTAGATACTTCGGTAGCACAAATGTCTTTGAAAAAAAGACTAAGCTTGATCAAAGAACTCCATATTGAGTTGGAAAAAAGATCATGCCAAGCCAAGAGGAGTAATCGTTGCATGAAGATATAGCGGTCATGACTCTTTAGCCCATAGAATTTACAATCTTTCACATTAACACACTGAGCTAGATTAGTTGTATAACTATCTAGGAATTTAATATTTTTATACCATTCATATACATCTTTCAACTACTCTCTTGTTAACGTATAAGATGTTTTTGGCTTCAAAAATTTTTTGGGTGATATCTCAACCAGCTCTAATAGAGGATGCTTGCATATGTTCTTTATATCTGCTCGAGCCTTGGGTTGTTCTTTATCTTGCCCTTGACATCTATAATAGTATATAAAATATCATCGAATATATTCTTCTCAATGTACATGATGCCAAGGTTATGATGGATTAAATTGATAAACCAGTATGGCAATTTTTAGAAGATGTTGTACTTCATCCAGTTATAAGTTTTACCGAATTTTCAAAATTTTTGCTTGTCAAGTAGTATACAAACTGGACGATATACTAAGATGGACTTCGTCCAATTGGAATACTCTCTAAAATATTTCTTTACCACTGAGGCGTTGGGGTGCATAATTCTTCTCTATCTTAGTCTTCTTGAAACTGTTATGTTGCTTTTGAAAAGGATGATGCTCAGGAAAAAATTGACGATGACAATCAAACCAATAGGGTTGACAACTATGCTCAAGTTTAAATGATTTTGTATTCTCCATACAATAGGGTTATGCTAGTTTCTTGTGAGTGCTCCATCTTGACAACATCCTATAAGCTAAAAAATTACTAATGGTCAACATCGATATAGCATTTATTATAAAATTTTGCTTTTTTAATACATTAAAAGTACATGTACTATCAGACCATAAGAATTTTAGCTCATTAACAAGAGACCTTGGATATATATTAATGTTTTTACCAGGATTTTATGGTCCAGGAATGACTAATATAAGAAAGATGTTACATTTTTTTTATGCACATCGAAGATAGCATATTGTATGGAGTAATAAAGATTGGCCAACATGAATAACAGGCTGCTGCATTATTGAACGGTGTAAACCTATCTGTAGATAGATCCAGTATATATTGCATAATTCTGAGTAAATAAAGGGAGGCAAGCATCAAATTTCTTTCATGTCTCACTGTCCAATGGATGGCTTATCATATTGATGTGCTTACGAATCCCTTCTTTGTGCCATCTCATCTACCTGACAGTACTCTCAAGTAAAGCCTACAAAACCTAGGAGTAAGAGGAATGTATCAAAGAACCTTATATAATATATTTTTATGATTCCTATCCTCTTGCCTTGGTTTAAATCGACTTTCATCAGATATGTCATATGAGCTCTTCAATTGGTCTCCCTTATAAAAATCATGAAATCATTATGACATGCATCTATCTTCTCGTATTCCATGCATAATCCTTTCATCATTTTCTTTGAAGCATAGAAGTTGCCAATAAGTTTCTCATCCTTCGATAATATTTTTTTATTATTGCTACCATCTTATCATAACAATTGACTATCATATTAAACTCGACCTTCAAGTTCAACAAGTCTGACATAGCTGATAATACAGTATGTATTTCATATCCCGGTCATAGTGGTTCATCAATATCTTTCAGCATACAGTATAAATTACTATTATCAGCTTCTAGATCATCCTCCATATCCTAGTTAAATTTATAACCAACCACATCCATAACCATATCTACTATTCTATCTATATCTTTATCTTGCTCACTTCTAACCCTTGCAACTATCTTCCACGTCTTCCTATGTAGGTACAAATGTTGTAGCTTCACAAAAATCCACCCTATATGAATTAATAATGATTGTATATAATCAAACATTTTTCTATTTCCATATCTCTTACAAAGACAACGAGCCCGTCTTTGATATAAGAGTGCCACATTCCCGAATGCATAATCATAAAAGTACCCTACACCCTCCCTATATTCAACAGAAATCATCCCATTGACTACTCGACGGTCCATCCAACTACAGTCTATGACACACTATCTACGGATTTTGCATATACAAATACAAAGTAATTGCTAACTGATTATTTTATCATTTAAAATGATTTACATAATAAATATATCATATCACAAACTAATAGGTATAGAAGGTTCTATTCCATTCATGAATTGCATTAATTATATAGGTTAATTATAGTAATTAAATGATATATAATAGGGGTCGAAAAAAATTTTGGCAGCATTTTTTCTTAGTTTTTCCCATACAACTAAAGATGTATGAGGAGAACTAAAGAAAAATGCAGTATGAAATTTCTCTCGAATCCTTAATATATCGTTTAATTACTATAATTACCTATAGAATTAATTGCAATTCTCAAATTATCTATACTGGATATCCAATTGATCAATGTATATACTTCTCCTGCCCGTACAAAAATATATAAATATATGGATGCCATAGTATGTATATATTAATCAAAAGACAGGTTTATTGTTCTATGCAATGTAAAATTTTTAAAATAAACATCTTGGTCCTGTATTTGCCATGCTGCTAAGCATCTTCACTCGGCCCAAGTATGTAAGGGCTAGCTGCCTTGGATGTCGGCTAGGGCCAAAGGCCCGAGCACACAGGGCATGCCTGATCCCATGCTTGCAATGCTGCCCAACACCTTCCCTCGTGAATGAGTGCTGGCTATCCTGGCCGTCAAGTTGTACTAAGACCCGAGCACATAAGGCACATGAGGGCTAGTTGTTATGGATGTCGGCTAGTATCCAAGGCCCGCATGCATGGGGCACACCCCGGCCTCTGTGTTTGCAATGCCGTCCAACACCTTCCCTTGGCCCCTAGCTTATACTCTGCATGCCAAGACCCAAGTCCCGTGCATTCGAGGTACCATCCATACACACCTAATTAATTAATTAATTAAGCATATAATTGAATTTATTTAATATATTTTAAATTAAAATAACTTTTATTGATGGCTTTGTTGCTAATTCTTACAAAAAATAGTGGAAAATGGGCTCCACAAACAGTAAATGCAGCACGAAAAAATTGAGGTCGAGATGGGATGGCATAATAGAAGGAGGTATGGGGATGATGACGCTGCTTGGGGATGGCGGCATTGACTCAGGGCAAGGATGGCAGCATCGGCAAGGGATGGTAGCATGGGGAACATGGCCATAGAACAAGGCCACAAGAATGGCGGTGTAGGAGGGTGGGGAAGTATGCCGGTGAGGGGGGCAGAAGAAGGGGAGGTAGGCGGTGTGGGGGATGATCGGCAACTAGATGACGATCCGATGTGGAGATGCCGGATCCGATAGAGGAAGTCGAACGGGCATCGAAACAACAGTGCAGGCATGTTGGTAGCAAAGAGAGAACTGACCGGGAGAGAAGGCAGGGGGGAGGCAATTTTTTCTTGCTAGGGGCGGGGGGAAGATTTTTTTTTTTTTCAAATCGAGCAAGGGATGGTTTTGAAAAAAGCTATTAATGATAGCACATATTGCCATCGCTAAAAGTAGTCAAAAATGGGATATACTATTAGCGATAATAGCTACATGCAATCACTAATAACTCTCGACCATCAGAAAAATCTATTTTTTATTAAAAAATTTAAAATTAAATTATTAGTGATGGTACAGATTGTCGTTGCTAATAATGGTCGGCAATGGTTAATAATACTAGTGACGGTTGCATGTCATCTTTAATAAGTCTTCACCATCAGTAAAAAAATATTTTTTTCATAAAAAAGTTATAATTTTAGATTTATTAGTGATGGTAAATACCATCATTAATAATATTTGCGATGAACTTTTTATTTATCATTATTATTGATTAATAAAAAATTTATTAGTGATAGTTAATTAATTAATATCGCTAATAAGCATCGCTAATACTAATTTTTTTTGTAATAGATGACATACATTGCATCTTTCAGTTATATGATTCATATTTGGTTGCAGGAGTTACAGTGCATCTCGGTTATCACAGTCCTCCCTATTCTTAATTAATAGCACTAATATTAATAATATATTGACTGCTACTTCATTCTACTATATCAGATTTTGGGTTTTTTCTGAGATATCTACCATGCTATCATCCTGCCAAAGGAACCTCTTAACGTATGGCAGTTGCCTTGGTGCGGTATTTGTTCTATCTACAAATAGCTGCTTTGGTATATATCGTCTTATTCAGTATATCATACAGCCTGGTCTCATCTTATCTATAGCATAATCTTCAACAAGCTATTTCGTTAGTTAGATGCATGTAGTTATGGACATTATTGGTTGGAATGGTTGTTGCGTTACTTGTTGATTATTATATTTGCTGCACGATGTTATTATTCCAACTTCATGGCTGCAACCTTTTGCGGTACCAGGGATTATCAGCATGGAGTCATCGATTTCTTTTGGGCTTCAATTGTAATATTATTAATGCTTATGGATCTGTCGCTGGTTTTGTCTGCTCAATGCATGTTTCATGGTATTGTGTGTGTGTGTTTTTTTTTTACCTTTTGTACATCTTGCAACTATCTCCCTCTTCTTTTTGATGACATGGTATATTTAAAAAATAGTATAAAAATGAATACAATTCAAAAAATTAGATAAAATAAAAAAGCCCTCGAAGCATCCCCGAGAAGGCCTACAAAACTTCGCTCGTATGGTGATATGCTGTTTTGGGCTGAAGTCAGCTTGCATGCTGACTTCGTTCAGAAAACTGAAAAAAAAAAAAAAGAATGGAGAGGTCGAACAGGGGAGGTCGGATTTCCTTTTATCTGGCCGGGAAAGTCACTGGAGGAGTCGGGAGAAGAGTCATGGAGGAGAGGGGTGGTGTCAACGATGAGTTTGGAGTGGGTTGGAACTCCGATCGGGCGGTGTTTGCTTCCCAAACGGTGAGAAAATCCATAGGTATAGGTTCTTTAAATCCTCCTCACCATCGCCGAACTGAGCCCCATCGAGCCCTTCCACACTATTGTCTTCTCTTCGGTGAGCACCCGGAAGCCCTGCAAGACCGGTGAGTTCTTCCTTTAGTTATTTTTTAGGATTAACTCGATTTTGGTTTGATTATATTTGATTCGGTTTGCTCGGACCGTTCATCGTCGGTGGCTGGACCGCCACCGTCTTCCCACCGATCCATCGGGCCCTCCTCGGCAACCGCCTTCCATGGCTCGTCGGTAACCGTGGGAAAGGCTAGTTCAGTTGAGCCGAGGAGGAACTGGGAGGAGAGTTCGGGAGAACAGAAGAAAGAAGGAAGAGAAAAAAAAGAAGAAGAGGAAGGGAGAAAAAAGGAAAAAGGAAAAAGAAAAGAAGAGAAAATTAAAAAAATAAAATGAAAAAGAAAAAGAGGAGAGAGAAGAGAGGAGAGAGAAAGAGGAGAGAGTTGGAAAGAGGAGAGAGAGAAAGAATAGGAGAGAGAGAGGAGAGAGAATAAAAAGAATAAAAATAAATAAATTTGTAAAATTAGTTTGGGTATTAACTCGATTTTCATTAACCAGATCTAAATAGATATCTAGATCGAGCCTAGTCCCAGACCAAATCGAAAAAAATTTTACCTTATTTTCTTATTTAGATTCAGAATTAATTATTTAACTTATTTTATCAGAATCTTTATCAGTATTGGAGTATCGAGAATCCAAAGTCGAGTAGCATGTTCCTGATAAAATCGGTTTCAAGTAAGTTATCTCGACCTATAGTATTACATGCTAAATATGTTATAATTGTTATGCAATATTAAATATGTGTGATATAGTTTGATCTACATTGTGCTGCATTTATCGTCATGTGTATTGGTGTTATCGCTCTCTAGTCCGACTATGATTATACGAGGACCTAGTCTCCTTCATTTTTCTAGTGGGACGATCACTGGCATATGATCGATGTGCAGTATGTGTAATCAACTTGTCAGATAATGTTCGATGCGAGATGCTCAGATTCGTATAGTCTCTCCTCATCTAATGATGAGTACGTCAACCTAATAAAGATGAAGACCTTGACCTTTCACTCACACTAACCATCGTGAATTCCGGAAAAATCCTGGATTTAATCGAGTCATCCGCAGGATCATACCTCAAATCCATGATTAGTTGATAGTGAAATAAGATTTCTACCAATCAAGCTACTGCCTGAGCGGCCATCACGTTTTATTTTCATCAATAAGCAAAAGAGACGAGAAATAATATTTTTTTTTACCAAAATAAATTATATTTATTAAGTTACGGTTAAATATTGTTTCGATTTTATAAATTAAATGCATTGTGGCACACGTCTATGCTATTCTGTGCAACGCATTTTTATCCGCATGCAAGCGTTACTTTCGGTAAATCGGTAAGCAATGAGAGGTCGGGGGTGTATCTTTGTGCGAATGAAGGAAGAGCTTTGATGGATGTGCGATAGGTGATCCAACGGTGGCTTCGCGCGAAGGAAGGTGAATCCTTCTTTCTCGCGTAAGATGCAACCCAGATCCAATGTGGAAAGATGTCTCAAGACAAAAACGACACACGCAGAAAACGTCATAAAGTTGGTCAGCATGTCGACCATTTAAAGGTCCTCTACCGTCTGATTGTTAGACCTCATGCTCATGATTTTTCCTTACCATTTAAATATTCTGTAGGGCAGAAAACAAGTTATCTGCCCCCAAACCCCATCGCAGTATTATAACCGTCCAATCAATGGAAACATAAAAAAAATTGGAATCTCATCCGAACGATTTCAACGCCACGAACAGGATTCGCCTCTCACGAGCTCACCAATGCTCAGGCACGAACGTATGCGTGAACTTTCATGGCGAAAATACCCATCCAGCACCGGATTCATGCAACGCTGAAACCATGCATCAAACAGCCACACGGATCGCAATATTTCCACGTACTTTCTTTATCGTTGATGAGTACGTCAGCCTAGCGGGGTTGGGACCGCGACATTCTCCTAAAAATAGATTAGATCTAGGGGTGTTAGAGTCATTTCGTATAATGGAAGAATGAAATATTTAAGTCCAGCTAGAGGAGAAGAGAGGAGAAGGGACCAGGCCTCTTGGATGGACTCCGCCGGAGTGCGGCTAGGGTTTTTCTTCTGTTGCTTCTTCATCCATTGCTCCTCTATGTTCCCCAAAAAACCCTAGCTTTTTCCTTTCCCGATAGGCCTCCCGCGGCCGTATCTAGGTTTCCATGGACATCGAATCGTCGAGGACCTTCTTCTTCTCCTTCTAGTGCCTAGGGTTTACTCCAGCCCGTCCGGGCGCCGCTCTCAGACATTACAGCGGAGATGGCCTCTGCGAACCCCTTCGATCTCCTTGGGGACGACGACAACGACGATCCCTCGCAGCTGATCGCAGTCCAGCAGCAAAAGATCGCAGCCAAGAAGCCTGCCGCCCCCGCGGCGGCGAAGTTACCGACGAAGCCCGTCCCTCCGTCGCAGGCCGGTAAGTTCGATTCGGATTGGGTCTAATTCGTTGTTATCGTTTTGGATTGGCTGATCTCTGCTATAGGATCAATCCAATCCGGGTTTCTGTATACGTCGTGATACGATTTTTCTGGCTGCTCTCTGTTGCTATCGCGAAAGTTGGCATCTTTTTTTTACCGAGTTTAGATCGTATTGCATAAGTTATAGCTTTTTGGTAGGAAAGTTACCCCTTTTCCATCGTGTTCTTGTTTTTATCTGGATTACTTTTTAATAGCGAGGGAGGCTAGGAGCAGCGCTGCACCTACACGCGGTGGAGTCGGTCGAGGTGGGCCTGGGCGTGGTAGAGGCGGACGAGGAGGTGGGACGGGCCCAAATCGGGATTTTGGAAATGGGAACGCCAATGGACTTTCAGGGGGCTATGGTGGTGGTGGTGTGGAAGGTGATGCTGGACGGCTTCCTGAGAGGGACCGTGGGCCACGTCCACCATTCCGTGGAGGCCGTCGTGGTGGGTATGGGAATGGCGAGGCTGGAGGTGACTCCGAACGCCCCCCACGTAGGATGTATGAGCGGCGCAGTGGTACAGGCCGTGGGTATGAGATGAAACGTGAGGGAGCAGGGCGTGCGAACTGGGGAACTGCTACTGACGACGTTATTGCACAGTTAAGACTGGTTTTGTTTAATGTGTTTTCCTTTTCGTTTGTTTATTTGTGCAACCGTAATGATGCTTGTCAATTTGCTTACGGTCGGCAATATATGATTGGATAGGGCAACTGATGAAAATGTGAATGCTGATGATAAAATCCTTGCCAGCGAGAAGCAGCCAGAGAAGGATGATGCTCCATCAGAGGCAAATAAGGACAAGGATGCCCAAGCAAATGAAGCTGAAGAAAAGGAACATGAGGACAAAGTAAGCAATTCTTTTATTTCTTTTTGTTTTTCTTGGTTGGATGATATTCTTACATGTTCTTGGTAAAGAAAGGCTTTTTGTAACTACTAGTGAGGCGATAATCTGTTTTGCTAATGCATGCATGCATCTATACGTAAATACATATATACATACACATGAATGTATTTATGCACGTACATATATATATATATATTTATATATTTCCTCCTAACTGTGATCAGTTATTGAGAAGGCTAACACTGCTTCATGGTGGTTTATAACTAGTAGCCCGCCTGCTACTTAAGGTCTAGTTGTAGAACAAGAAGCAGACATATCAATTAACAATTGTTTTGACATCTTGCATTGTAAGAAAAGTTTATGTTATTCTATAAGAACTCTAGCATTTTTTACATGTTGTGCTGAGTTATTAAGTAGTAATTTGCTTTGCTGTCACAGTGGAACAGAAAACTTTGGTTTGAATAGGATGCTAAACTGAAATGTTATTTTTGGAAGGGGAACATTTTCCTGAAACATTGTAATGAATGTGAGAAAAATTTGCATCCTTAAGAGTTTTGAAATTGTTCTCCATATGTAAAAGGTTTGAAATGTTTGATGGTTTTGCTTTGTGAGAAGTTAGTATTGTAAATGAAATTGTCATTAGCACATGAACAGTTTAAAATGTTTGATGGATTTGTTTTGTTAAATGTTGAGGTTAAAATATTTTTTAAATCTAATAATTTTAAAATCAATTCTCTTTAAAGTTTGATGGTGCTTTTTTCCATCATGATTATTAGTTATACAACAGTATTGGTTTTTTTGCTAATTGATGTTTGTTGGTAGTATCAAATATGTTGATTGAGGATTTGTAGCATGTCACTTTACGGGTCACCTTGGTTGTAACTACATAGATCGGCAGGGAAAAAATAAACTCAATTTCAAAGCGAATCTTGTGTGGTGTTGTGCATCTTTGGGTCAAACCATTTTATAACTAAGGCTGTCAGTTAATCTGAGTTACTGGAGTATTTTTCATACTTCACTTGAAATACAAGCTTGATCATGCTTGAAGTTAATTGAGTCAAGCTCAAAGTCCTTTCTTGGTCTCAAAATTAATTTCAAGCCAAGTTGAAAATTTTCAGTTTAAATAAGCTTGGCTCGACAAGGCTCAAATTTGGGCCTGAAATAGATTGCATATATAAAAGTACATGTGTAATCAACCATTGAATATTTGGAATTGGATGATTTTTGGGTTCTTAAGGTGAGGATGTCAAATCTTATCAGCCTCCCTTTGCCCTCTCCTCTTGCCTCACACCCATTCACCTTGGATAAAACAATATGTTTCACATAGTGATGATGTGCTTGATAGTATTGTTTTCTTGTTGAATGTGTGGTCCATTATTGAGTGTTCAATTAGTAGATTACATTAGTTGTGAAACTTTAATTTAAAAATATTAAACTTCTTGAATCATTCCTTTCAGAATCAAGTTAAGCTTTATCGTAAGCTTAAATTGAACTTTTAAGTCAAGTTTGAACAAAGGTTAAATCAAGCTTGATCCAAACTTGATACAAGATCGAATTGATTTTGATTCAATATAAGGTCATCAAGCTGATGCGAATATGCTTGATTAGGCCCAGGCTGTTAATAAACAAGCTAAGCTTGTTGTAAAACTTTAGGTGCAAAGTTAATTTTAGCCAAGCTTTAGCCAGGATTGATCAGTCTTGCCTCAATTACATCCCTAGGTATAGATCAGTGTAATACTGTACTTTTGTTTTTTGAGTGGACGATACACTACATGATGCGATATAAATTGTAGCAAGGTCCTAGTACCATATGCCACCTCCATGAGTTGGCCATTAAAAATATATTTTTCAATTCTGGGCCTTATACTTGCATAGAGCAAAAAATTGAGATGCTAAATATAGCTAAAATAAACTTAAACCACTCCTCTTTGGTCAAAGTTAACTTTTTGAATTAAATTTAGATTAGTTAATGGAATCCTTTTTTTATAAAAAGGACGGTCTAGTGCATAAGCTCAGGTTTTGGTGTGGATTGGATGTACAAAACCCTGTTTGTAAAGAGGCTATTTTTGTGTTTCGAACCTGTGACCATAAGTTCCATGTCACAGTGGAGCAGCCTTGCTGTTCCATGATGGTGCACCCTCAATGGTTTTTATATATGTGCTTAAATAATAAACATGTGGTTGCTCTTGAATATCTATGATGTCCATATGGTGCTGAAAACTTTAGTGTTGTTTTGTACTCATACGGTGTTACCAAACTAACAATGCATTCCTTTGTGTCATTGTGTGAATTAATGAGTTAGGATAATTCTTCCTAAAAGAGGCTGCTTAGCCTTAAAGTGACAAAGTAGTGCATGGTATTGTAAGAAGCCTTCATCTCTTTTCTTAAGCTCAAGCCTAATCATCACTGCACTGTGCTTGCCAACATGGACTAATGTGGACATCTCTTTTTTCTTTTTTTAAAAAAAATAAATTTTACTTTGTTATTTTGGCATTAGTTGGATTGCCAGTTTGTCCATAGGAAAGAATAATATTTTTTAGAAAAGGGATAATGTCATAATATGGAATTTAAATCAAATGTGAATGAAATAAAAGCATCTGGTCTGTTCTGCAGGCATTATAATGTCATGAAGAGATGGAACACCTTATAATGCAAGCAAGAGAAACCAAAGATCAATCTGAGTATTTTAAATCTTCTTAATCTTAAAACAAACAATCAGCTTTGATAGGTATCAGTATTTGTTAAAATTTGTGAATAAAAAAATGTAAGTCTCGACCCAACTTAATTTAGCAGTTAATACTCTACATCAAACAAGGCACTTCTAGACAATGGTAATAGATGAAACTCTGAAACCTGATGGGTAGTGCATGGCACAATATTACCTGTCAGACACTTGCCTTGCACATGTCATGATAGCAATAATGAATCATTAAGCTTATCTAATAACAAAAAATAATTAAGTTGTTCTAACATCAAGTAATGAAGTTTTTTCTTCTATACTGCTCTAACATTGCATTTTTATGATATATATGTTGCATGGTTTTACATCCCAAAAGCTGGAGACACCTAAATGACTGTATTCATAGTGGTGCTTTAGATAAGGTTATTGCAAATATTAAAGTTTAGGATTTCTTGAGTACCCATGGTTATATGGATACAACATAACACTGTATGACATTGCATGGCACTAAACAGTGGTGTGCTCCACTTATGTAAGCCAAAAGTGTTGCCACCTCGCATGATTTTTAGAGCATCCTTTCCAAATGCAACTAAGTATGTTCAATTAAATGTAACTAATAATGAAATATACAACATAACAAAGACATGATTAAGTTTGGCTCTTTCTAAGGGTCATTTTTAATCAGCTCATGACTCTTTTAATGATACTAGATATCATCATTATCATCATCCTTTTTCCAACTATTCGGAGTCAAGATAGGGCCATGATGTTAGTTTGTCTATATCACTGTAATCTCTATCCATGTTTATTCAGGTCCCCCCCCCCCTCCAACCTTTTTTTTTAATAACCTCAATATAGACTAAAGTACCTCTCCTTACAGGAGACTTTCTATCTCTAGAGATGCTAAACATCATATTTTCCAAACTTGTTTGATTGAATTTGTCTTCACTCCTCGTAGCACCAAGCTCGAAATTCTATATTTTTCAAACTTCAGTCTTTACTGTACTTAGCCCTCAATTGTATGCTTAGTGTCTCTAAATCACTCATCAATAAACTCAATGACCTGGACATTTCAAGTACATGACACTTAACTGACTTAATCCAATTTTCCATCCTCCACTCCACTGGGTAATACTGCCTATATTTGTTTTCCATTTGGGAAGGCTTTCATATCTATCTGTGCCATACTGGAATTCTCATGAGGGGCTAACTGCTGTGCAGTGCAAATAGGTTCCTATCCTTACTGTTTTTGGCAAGACATGAAGGACATTGCAAATGTGGACAGACTTGGAAGAAATTCTTATGATATGATGTTGGTTATGAAGTAATTTATTTTTCATCTACTTGTTTGAAAAAAGGTTTAGAATATTGCATATATTTGCCTGACATTAATAAGATTGAGAATTTAGGATTGTAATTTAATTAAGGTTTAGGTTTGTTTTAGGCCCTTTTTTATTTAAACTTTTTTCTCTGTGATAGTGGGTGTTCTGGCTGTGTAGTTTTAGTAGGTGAATGGATCATATGTCAGGTAATCTCTCAAATATTCTCTCTTATATTCTCTCTTGTGGTATTGATACCATAATAGTTGGCATGGCTACTGCCTACAGCATTGGAAGAAAATACTTATGTGACAAAATTTGAACAAAAGAAATAGATGAAACACACGTAGGACATAGACAGAAATATTGAAACAAGAAGTCAGACAGTTAGTGAATAGTTGGCAAATCATCTTCTTTAGATCATGAATCATTTGTTTCTGTTGATCGGATTTTACAAAATTAAAATTTTATGAAATACCTTTTGTTAGCATTGATTAAATAACTTTTTAAATGAATTTAATTAGTTCATCTTAGAAAAATAATGCCAATGGCTTTTGTGGTTGCTTGTTCTTTTGCTTGTTGTGCTTAATCCATAACTTGTTCGTCCTCAGGAAGGCTAGTGAGTTGTGGCTTTGATGCTGGATTTGCTAGGTGGGGAGAAGCAAGCTGAACCTTTGATTGTTCCAATTAAGTTATAGTAAGCAGTGTCATAATCAGTACTCTGCACACTGTGTTAGCTTTTTCTCCTACCCATTTCTGCCTTGCCATCTATAAATGTAGGGTGAGAGTCTCAGTTGCGGTCCCATCCTGTCCTCTGAGAGAACAGGGTGTCATGCATCCATAATCCGTGCTCTCCTCTGTAGGTCCATTTTGTTATTGGGCATGCATAAAACCATCCAAGGTCTCGATATTTCCATATCTGCATGAGCAAGTTATTCTGTTGAAAAGGCCTTCGGAAATCATTCTATTAACACTTAATATTGTTTGGAAGTTTTAATTGTACTCCAGGTTGCTCATCATTGATCCATGTATTAGTTTAAATAATTTGTGACCTAAAGTCATTTTCTTTAGGGAGCCAATTTTTGCTAGTTGTTTGTCTAGCATTCATGCATATATGTTTTCAATATTCTGGTTATTTAAATTAAGTCTATGATTGTTTATTACTGATGCTAGTAGTGATTAAAAGGCTTTCTAATAAATTCAGATATGATAACAAGCCATAATTCTGTTGCAGTCTTAGCTTTGAGAGAACCGTGCGTGCATGCTACGAGTAGTAGTTTTCCATCATAGGAATGGTAGAATGTTCCAAGTATTATTCTGTGTTTGTTAGCTCTAATTTTCTTGCTGTTTACAACATATAGGTATAAGCCACTGCTCCAATTTCCTTGCCATGTACAAGTGTAGGGATATGCCACAATTCTGTTCTTATATTGCCTTTGAGAGAACTGGGTGGCTTGCTTTTGTGCACTTCTGTGTTGCTCAGTTCCGTTGCAGGCATAGATAAAACCTCCCAAGGCCTCATATATTTAGCTTGTGCAGGGGCAATCTATGTTCTTGCTCGCAAGAAGGGCTTTTGGAAATCTTTTACCTATGTATTTTGTAATTATATTCCAGTACTTTGCTATTTTGAGTTAAGATCCTTGTTTTATCTGGTCTATTAGAATAAGGGTTAAAAAACTTTATGATAAATTGGATTGGAGATCTCTTTTCTTGTGGCACCAGCTGTCATGCTGTTGCGGAAGGACCTCTGTAATTCTTTTACCTATATATTATAATGAAATTCCAATTTATTTGAGATTTTGGATAACATTAAAAATTGTCCATTACTGATCGAATTACTGGGCAAGTATCTTCTTGATAGAGTGAAATTTAAAGATTTTTTTTGGTGTTTCGATCAGAGGTCCCACTGCCAGTTTTTTGGTTCCTATCCTGAACCCATCTCTGCCTTGTCATCTACAAAAAAGTAATACTAAACCTCACATCCGTTCCTACTTGCCTTTGAGAGAACTGGGTAGCTTGTTTGCATGCTCTTCTGTGCTGCTTAGTTCCGTTGCAGACATGCATAATGCCTCCCATGGTTCATTTTAACATGAGATTGTTGCTTGTGACAAGAGCCTTGGGAGAAATTCTTTTCGTTTTATAAGCAGTTTTATTTAATTTTGGAGTTCGAGTTAAACTCCTAGTGAATGTGGTACTTGTTGCTGATCCAAGGGGTCTTGCATGAGATAACACAAAAGAAACAAAAAATTTATGCAGGCACTCCGTTTCACCCAGCCAATAGCTATTCTTTTTCACTGTGGCTGCATCAAGGTTTTGACATGCTCTTTTATCATGTATCAATTCGGGAAACTGCCATACATAAACCATGTCTATCTAATCCTTCTTGTTATGGAAGTTGCAAGGAGGAATTTATTCATTTATCTTGCAATTGGATTTATTTCTGACCTGAAACAGTTTCTCCATTCATCCCTTTAAGTTGATGTGTAAAAATGATTTACTTTAGTAGTTCAAAGAGAATCTCAATAGCGGGAAGCCTTTTTTTCTCTCAAATGGTCATTACCAGATGTTTGTGGTATAAATGTTGGTTTTCGAAGTATCAGACCATTACAAGGTTACTTGCTATTGGTGCAGAGAGTAACTGATGCATCGTCTACTTCATGCTGCAAGGGTATCATTTCGAGAATACCATTAATTGGTTCTCTGGGTGTCTGAGCTTGGTTTATGCAACTTGGAAAACCTTGTTCCAGCCCTGGACATGGCTTCCTATTTTGGATGTTGGTTGGGTACAGAGAACTGCATGTTAACACCTAACATATATCAGGGTTCTACCTCTCATCGTATGTTCCCATTATTCTATATGCATTCTGAATAATGGTCATTGGAATTTGAGCTCCAATGTTTCCACATTCAACCAAATCATATGTGGCATTGTGAATAACTTCTCTTGAATCTTCTCATATGCGGAAACCATAGGGTGAATGTTTTAAAAAGAATAATGATGCTGGAAATTGGAAATGTTTATTACCTCCATTTCCCCTATATTTCTTGCTCCTTTTTTTTTTTTTTTCTTTTTTGGTGCCAGAGTTCTCTGATTTTAGAGTTTGCTCTACAATTACTGACTTGGTATGCGCATTTTTTTCCCTGCCTTGTTGATCTGGTTGTACAGGAGATGACTCTGGAGGAGTATGAGAAAATAAGGGACGATAAGCGAAAAGCCCTACTTTCAATGAAGACCGAAGAGAGAAAAGTTGAAATTGATAAGGAGTTGCAGTCTATGCAACAGCTTTCATTTAAAAAAAGAAATGATGATGTATTTATCAAGTTGGTAAGCTTGAGGCCCTTTTTCGCTTGCTTATTTTTCTGACAACCTTTATAAAGCCTCCCCGAGTTTATTAGAATTTATAATCACATTTTGATGTAACATTTCCCCATCAGGGTTCTGACAAAGATATGGGTAAAAAGAAAGATGTTGCTGATCGTGACGAACGGGCTAAGAAGGTATAAATTGTCTATTCGTGCACGAATCTTTTCTTGTAATAAGATCTTCTCAAGAAATTGGGACTGATGGACAGACCCCCTTTCTTTGTTAGCCTGTGAACATCAATGAGTTTTTAAAGCCAGCTGAAGGAGAAAGATGCTACGGTCCAGCTGGGCGTGGACGTGGCAGGGGACGCGGTGACCGTGGACCATTCAGAGGTGGTTATGGAGGTAGAGGCGCGAGTGCCCCAGCTACCGCCCCTTCAATAGAAGATCCTGGACAGTTTCCCACTCTCGGGAAGTAGAGAGCTTGCTGCGTGATCAGCCGTGCCAATCTGCTACTATCTCAAGTTAAATCTGTTCTTAATTTTAGCTGTGACTTGCAGGATTCAGTAAAATAACGATGTTTCCCTGTTGTTCTTCATAAAGTTCTCTTTGGTTCTCAACTATTTGTAAATTTGAGTGATATTGGTGGTTATCACTGATATCTCTCTGATCAAGTGTAAGGTCTTACCCCGCAGTCATGGTATGCTATCTATATCAATTTTGTTCATACTTCACGTTTGCGATTTTATTCTCTGCATATCATGGAATATTGCCCCGCTTGGTCTAATTTTATTATGTTTTGTATTTCCAATGTCAATTAAAATCTTGGTATGGTGATGATCGGGTCTTTATGTCCTTGGTTTGACTTGTTCCTCCGGGGAATAAATAAATGAATAAAGTGGCATCCTGCCTCCCCTGACTTTTTACGTATAGCAGTCTGGGTTGGCCTTCACCGTTGTTCCAAGAGGACTACAAACTTTGGTTCTTGGTGAGTACACGTCTGAACCAAGATTTTATTCTATTATAGTATTAGCGTACCATGTGATATGAGTACGGTATGAGATTTATGTACCATATGATATTGTAGATATAAAATGAATTGTTGGATGCCGTATGGTATCGATTTGTAATGATGGACCAATTTCATGTGCTGATTTAGGATGACCACGTTTTTAATGATATACTGATTGTGCCGGTAGAGTAATGATGCTTTATTACCATGGTAACTGGTAAATGCGGTCAGGTAAAGTCGGCTATATCTTTATTGTATTGGGCATGTAAAAGTTCTGGCATGGTTTGTTGTGCGTGATGTTCAAGGGTAAGCTTCCTACGAGTCTTCTTCTTGGTTATTAGAAGCAAAAGTTTGTCAGCAATATGAACACAAGTAGATCCGAACTCATGGAATGACCATGGGACGGATGCCCTTTTTTTTTTATTATTATTATTCATTCGAATGGTTAGTTAATGGGTGAGATTTGGAGAATGGGGTCCATGCATGGAAGGTTGTGGAGCTACCGGACATCATGGAATCTTAGCTAATTTTGAGTTAATGGGGTGAGATCGGGAGAATCGGGTCCATGCATGGAAGCTTGTGGAGCTACCGGACATCGTAGAATCTTAGCTAATTTTGAGTCAGCTCAGCTTTTTGTGATTCTTTTCTTGGAAGATGCTGTGCGGTGCGGTGCGGTGTATTCGGTATTTATGAAAATGTTGTGGGTTGATGGCCTATGTACTTCTCAAACTTGGTCGCTCGTTCATTAAATGGAAGGTGGTAGCAAAAATGGTCAATATATGCCGTGATATTGGGAATCCTGTCACTCATCTGTCAATGGTCTATTGCTACCATTGGATGCGATCACAATGGTTACTCTGTTAACTAAGCTATCACATTAAGAACATACCGACCACTTGAGCAACGAGATGGTGAAAGATTGATTGTTAATTAAGGGCAAATGCCAACCATTCCCGGTGGCCGGTGCAAGTTCAAACGAAGACCATCCACCTGGAACCGAGGCTAACCTGAACTCCGAAAGTATTTTCGATCGGTGAGGATGTTAATAGGCAAGGTCAAGACCAAGGTTTTAAATAACGCATAATCTCAAAACTACTGAAATAGTTATAACAATTATAATTATTTATTTTTATTATTAAAAATAATTACTGAAATAGAGGTTATTACAGCAGTGTTATAACAGGTAAACAATGGAAAGATAATGATGTTATTTTTCCTTTCTCTTTTTATTAGATAAAAAATATTAATTATTAGACCGTCATTTTGAATATAATTTTTTTAAAAAACATTTAAATTAAAAAAAAAAATTATTTTAATCAAAAAGCTACAGGTGAAAATAATGGTCATGTATTTTTTCGTTGGTGGGGCTCGGCT
The DNA here is from genome assembly GCA_021397845.1 of Areca catechu. Lineage (NCBI taxonomy): Eukaryota > Viridiplantae > Streptophyta > Magnoliopsida > Arecales > Arecaceae > Areca > Areca catechu. The sequence continues at coordinate 31,429,983 of CM038039.1, forward strand.
CCCCTCGAGCCTCAGCTGCAGCATTGCTGTACATACTACAAGGTGGAGTAAGCACCACGTGCGGTGCATGAAATCCAACTTGGCACGCATCATTTTTTTCTAGGAATTCATGTATGTCCTAATTAGCTTGATAAAATGGGACGGGAGACGTATCTTTAGGATCATGTTACTTAAATATTATCGTAATCATTTCAAACATGATAATTGATTTTTTTTTGCCTTCTTATTTTTCGAACTTATCATCTGAAAAACCTATTTTTCTTCTACAAACAGAAAAAAAAATCTAAGATTAAAACGACATCCCATCTCAGAGTTCCTTTCATTATTTTTCATTATTTTTAGCTATAATAGAGTCCATTTTTATATTTTTGTTTTTCTCTTTGATAATCGAGAAGCCGGGTTAAAAATTCTCGAGCATACATTCCTTCAATTTTTAATATTTTTCAAAATTTTGAATCGACGAAAAAAGTGATTTTGTCTTTTGGCCATTTTCTTAGATCAAAATCAGAATATATTTCTCTGAAATATTTAACTAGGGTACTGAAAATAATATTTTAAATTCATCAAAATTTAAGTGAGGTGATAAAAAAAATAAATTGGAAGGAAAGAATATTTTGATCTATATAAATAATTTTAAAAAATTAAATAATAATTAATGAATGTTACGCATATTTTTTAATTTATTATACGACTTATCTCATCAAATCAGTTAAAATACACGTGGATGAATATAAAAAAAAAAAAATGGTGCGAGCCACGTTAGACTTGCTCCTACAAGGTGGTCGGCCATTTCCAACGGGTCAATTTCCCTCTACTGCTCATCTCTCTGTAGGCTCGGCACAACTCTCTCTAGGCTCATTAAAGCACTCACCAATCAAATGGAAGCCGTTCTTTCAATCATGGTCTGGTGGATCCCACGTGTCTCTGCCATTCGTCCTCTCGTATCCGTGTGCTTGCTTCTGGCCTTGGGATACCTAAAAAGGCCTTCAATTATAAAGCCAAGGGTCCCATCCCAACCAAGTACCGTCTCCTCCGATTCGAATTTTTGGGGTCATTTTGAAGCTGGCATTTCTTATCCGCATTGATATAACCTTTGGTTCGGGATAAGAAAAGAAAAAGTTCAAGCAGAGGAACCAAGGGGTCCAACGAGTTTTCGAATTTTTGGGGTCATTTTGAAGCTGGCATTTCTTATCCGCATTGATATAACCTTTGGTTCGGGATAAGAAAAGAAAAAGTTCAAGCAGAGGAACCAAGGGGTCCAACGAGTTTGTATATATATATATATATATATATATATATATATATGCAGACGTGACCTGAACCGTAGCTTTCACAAGGCCACTTGGCTTGCAATAATCCATTAACAGGAATGATGATGATGGTCCCCATTCTAGGTGTGGCTAATTTACATCAGGAATGAAAGCTCACACTCCAGGGGTGGTATGCAGAAATTTCATTAGAAAGCGGGTGATGTCACAAGCTCAGTCAAAAAAATAAAAAAAGTCATTACTATAATGTTTTTTTAATATAATTTTGATTTAAAAACTAATGGCAGGTCTTGTGCGTTTCGGTGATCGTAGGAAATTAAATGAGTTTGAATTTTGCTGCTGAGCAAGGACATTTTTACAAAAAAAAAAAAAAGAATTCGACGCTTGTCAATTTATTTCAATGAAACAATTTTGTTAATAACTCTGAATGAGTTCGGAATGAATCTTCCATAACCCTAGTTGTAGAAAATTGGTATGATTAGAGTATATTGATGGTGCAATTTAGAGCTACATATATTTAAGCTGCGGGAAGGATTTGTCAGGCTAATTAATAGATTTCATGTTTGATATCAAAGTAACATGTCATCTAAATATTCTTTTTTTTTTTAATAAACACACTTCAAAAGTCATTGATATTCGGAGTAGAAAAACTGACAGACTTATAAATTACTCATTTTATTAGAGTATATATATATATATATATATATTTTGGTAGAATCTTATTAGACTATATGGAAGCATAAACTTCAGCAGCACTTCTCTTTCATGCGAGACAGTGAGGCATGGGCCGTGGGAGGCAGGTAAGGTAAATGAAGGATTTTCTCAATCTTTTAGCCACATCTATCTTTTCAAACAGTGCAAAATAATTCTTTCCTCTCGTGGCCCCAGTCGACGTAATCCTAATCTTGTCTAGTAAATGAGCAGCAGGAGAGATTGGGTATCGGGTAGGCACTACCGAGCTTTCATTAGTTACATCAGAGTACTTCCCTACAGGTGATTTGATGCTTGAGATCAGGACAAGATAAAAAGCTAGCGAAGACAAAGGCCATGGTAACAGGGAATGCGTCGACCCCAGAGCTTGCCGCGGGAACCTTCAACCTCCAGCCGGCAAAACCGGCATCGTCTTTCCACTTATTACACCAGATATCCGACCAAAAAGACTAATTCAACTTGGGATAAGATTTATCCCAAAAAAAAAAAGGTTGGGGGGAAGCACTCTGATGTAATTCTCTGTGACCAAACATGCCCTGACATGTAATTTCCACGTTGTTTGAGAGTGTACGAAAGAGACAATCATGTACACGTCTTATGTTATGCAAATCACAAGCCTATGCACAGGAACTAAATACAAAAAAAACCAGCAACGTAAACACTAAATATGGCATGGTAGTTAAGCAAAAGGCTGGAATAATGTTCCCAAACAAATTTGTAATAAGGGTTATGTCTTGAGGCATTATTCTTCAAAAACATACCATCTCGACTGAACTTTAATTTATGATTTGGTAATAACATTCTTAATTTCAGTTTATGCATTTTGCTCATATCTATACTTGGATCATTTCAACGAAAATCTATAGCAGCAAGTCAAATAAATAAAAATAAATAAAGAAAAAGCAAACAGAAAGGAGTGTTGTCCAGGAGCATGGACCGAAAGGAAATTCTCCTTTACTCTTACATCCAAAAGACGAAAGCATAGTCCAAAAATAACAGCAATTAACCAAAAACGTGGCTCTGAATTCACAAAAGCAGCAGTCATCCTGCATTGTGTAAATTGATAAACCTAATGGCACTCCTATACAATATATAGCACCCTAACAATATACCAGCAACAAATTGATGAAGACCATACTAAAAAGAAGCAAAGATAGATGGGAGAAGAAAACAAAAGAGCGAAGAATGCACATTGCATCTGGGATACCTTAGCCTGCTAGAGAGATGATCAACATCTTCGCACGAGGCCCTCCCTCTCTCTCTCCCAAGCTGCCTTTAATGCCTTGTAGGAGTGCTTCCCACTAAAACCCTCCAAAGTCTCCTGCAGGACTGTGCCACCGTAATGCGGGTGCTGCTGCTGATCCGGCCACATCCGGCCACTCCTGTTTCCAATGTCATAGTCGGGCGTTGAAAGATAACTGGGTTCCATGACCATGTCACCCTCCAATATACGAAGAACCTGTTTTTTTTTTTTTTTTTTGACATAATAACCAAGAATCACTTATGGATCAGAAAAAATGGTCTACCATTCCCTTTTGCATATCAAAATTATACGAACTCGGACTTTACCTGTGACATGCGCGGCCTTGCATGAGGATCACGCCTTATGCACAATGATGCGGCATGCAACATGCAGTAAACCTCATGTTCAGTGTAATGGTCCCCCAAACGAGGATCTATGAGCACTTCGATTGCATAATCTTCCAATAAAGGGCGAACCTGCTCAAACAAGTTATGGCATGATCAAGAATTAAATCCAAGGATCATATACACAAAACACAGTCTGCAACAGTTTCTTGATTAAGAAAAGATAAATAGTCTGCTAAGCATCTTCATGAACCCAATTAAATCAGCTATTGCAACCAACAAGGCAGCAGCTAGGGTTCTATCCAGTCGAATATAATGGATCGATGCACATCGATAGAAATATATTTGTTCTTCAGCAAAAGTGATGTTAATATGCAACTTGCCCATTCAGTAAGGCACTGCTGACCCTTTGGTCGGTTAATATCGACAGCTTTACGTCCAGTGACAAGCTCCAGTAGTACCACCCCAAAAGAAAAAACATCAGCTTTTTCCGTAATTTGGCCGCTTTGTGCATACTCTGGTGCCAAATACCTGTAATTCAATCAGAGGTGATTTAGATACACATCGTTTACTGTCAAAAGAATGAAGGTGTATTAGAACAATCAAAGTTTACCCAAATGTGCCAATCACCCTTGTTTCCACACCTTGGTCCCCATCAGGCTGCCATCTCGCCAGGCCAAAATCTCCAACCTTCAAAAAATCATAACAAAAATTTTATGCCACCACATCGAACCATTTTCTCTAGAGTCAAACACAACAGAAGTATAGCTTTTTTCCATACAACTAACCTCAAACTAAATGCTTTAAGAATGTAAAATAACACACATTCAATCATTAGTTTGTGGTGAAGAAATGTAATGTTGGAAATGTCATTGCCCAAATAGAGGCATTTGCACAGACAATGCAACATTTGCAATATATTAACCCACCCTTTCTAGGTTTGTCTTAGAAAAATAATTCTTACTTTTGACTCATGTCAACTTTGCAAACCTGACACAATCCTTATTCCCATCTATATGTGTGAGAATGAGGAACCAGCAATCAAGAAGAGATGGGCAGCCACGTACGAATGCATTTTCTTAATTTGGTTGGGATGTGACGGACACGACCTAACACATTGATGAATATAAATGTTGAGTGGCACGACAATTTCAGCTCAATGGAATGAGAAATACAAACTTATTGCAAAGTCTTCAGTAAACTAAAAAATAGGAAGAGATCAATTTACAGAAAGGTTTCATGTTGAAGGAGATTATCTAGAGGATTCAAAAAATCAAAATCTTTTCACTGCTGCAGTAGCCTACAGAAATCAACTTCTGATGCTGAAAAGAATGTGAGATAGGGGTCAACTACTCTTTTGACCCCTATTTCAAAGAATGAAATATCAATTGAAAAATCCAAGATAAGTCATTAAGGACACACATAAAGGATTCAAGTTCCTCTATTTCAAAGAATGAATTATTGGAGGATGGTTAGTGGAAACCTGGGCAAGCGTGGAAGTGATAAAAAATTACTTTATGGCATCAAAGCTATACTAGCATGAAAGGATCTATTCTTAAACAAAGAAAACATCACACTATGCATGTATGACATGAACAGAGTTCATGGACAGATTTATTTGAAGAAAAAAGAAAATCCGAGAAGGAAACATAACGGAATGTGGTTTTTTAGAACCTACAAAACAAAACTGATGCACCAACTTTCTCCAACAACCACTTGTTATCACTTTACCAAGCCTACGTGATATTTGCCTCCAAGGCTCCAACTATGTAGTGGTTGGAGCCTAGGACTTTGATGGTAACTCACTTGAAAATCTAGAAATGTTTGGTTATTGCAGATTAAGAAAAAAGAAACAATAGCAAAAGCATGAGTTATTATTGACTATTGATATAAGGGATGACATCTACTAGAGCAGATGCAATTTCTTCAACGCCATAACTTACTTTCTTGCAAAGTCTTGGTGAGAGGTGACTTGAAGAGGATAGTTGTGAGGACCCGTGCTGGCATATATTTAATCCCACATTAGTTGTTCGTTGAAAAGATCTTAAATAATTGTACAGGACCGAAAAATTCAAATAATACTTTCCGGCTAACCTTTGTTGATGAGATCTTGGATTGTTACAAATGATATCAAAGCCGACCCAGCCCATAGCCTATATGAACTAGGGGATACCACAGCATGGGTTCATTGGATTGACCATGGACTGATCATAGTGTTTATCAATGAATGCATGGTTTTGACCCTTAACTTGATGAGGATGCCGGCGCTTAAACAGGGAGAGTATGTGAGAACCCGAGTGTATTTAGTCTCACATCGGTTATTTGTTGGAAAAATCTTAGATACTTATATAGGACCAAGGAATCCAAATAATACCTTCCGGCTAGCTTTTTTGGACGAGGTCCTAGATTGTTACAATAGTTTGCTACCATGAGAAGATCTACTATAGGAATGCTCTATATCATATAAGTGAAAATGAAGATCAACATTTTTTTGAGTTATTTAGTAGATTGTTTCCTTTTAAAGGAAGCATTAGTGCATACTCTAGTTTATTTGACAAATATCTGTTTGTTGGAAAGAGTGCTACTAAATGTACCACATGGGATAAATGCTATCACGATGGTTAACAAACTTGCTAAAGAGGACGCGGTAAGTATCAAATATGGTGTTTCAATATAATCTCATAGTGGTAGTGAATTTATGAGCATTAATCAGACATAGACATCAATCCACTCTAGAAGCACACAATTTAGCACTAGACTCTCATTTACAAATATGTGGCATAACTATTATGATGATGAGCATCCTCATTATTGCCGGTCAAAGCCTTTTCTAGCACAACACTTCCAAGAGGAACAAGTTATTAGAGCTGTCAAAATGGGTTGGCCCGGCCCAGCCCGGCTCTAACCCATATGGGCTTGCATTTTGTGGGCCGGGCCGGGCTAGGCCCGCTTGTACAAATGGGCCAAAAAATTCAACCTGGCCTGGCCCTATGTGGGCGTGGGCTAGGGCCGGGCTAGCCCCCTATGTGGGCCATGGACCAAGGCCATGGGCTAGGATCGTGGGCTAGGGTCGAGGGCCATGGGCTAGGGATCCACGTGCTGAAAATATCTAGGAAAAAAATGAATCAATTTATACTATTCGTTTCTACAGATTTTGAGACTGGAAATATGTGATGATACTATGGTAGAAGATGCAATGATAAGAGGCATCTTTGGAGGACAAAAGAAGCGTGTTACAACAGACAAATCTAACAAGAAAAAGAAGAGACTGGACTAGAAGTCTAGAACTATCAATTATAAGCCGGAACGGTCGCATGGAGGTCTCCCAGTCCTGGAGGCCGAAATGGTGGCCGATGGCTAGTGGGAGCCAGGAAGCAGGGGAAACTCGGAGATCAAACTTCTCCCTCTCCAATCTACACTATTTTTGATGATGGATCGACACGACATCGGGAAAAGCCTGTGAGCCCTCATGGCAGGCCTGCACGGCGACGGTGGCACCCCCCGACCCCGAGCCCCCTCAGACCCGTGCCTCACTGGTCACTGCCTCTAATGATCCGTTGAGAGAAATCAAAAAAAAAAAAAAGATGGAAGAATGATGAGTCCTCACCGCCGAACGGCCGAAGTCCTGGGTTCCGGCCGGCATCACGGTCTCGCAGAAGAAGAACGACGGCCGTGGGATGGGGTTCTTCGTTCTCCAGTCTCCGGTTCTCCCAAACAACCAAACTTGAGACTCCATTCTCCGGCGGCTCTTCGTGAGTCACTCACGGACTCACTAGTTCTCTACTGCAGAGGGCGACAGCTTTGACCTAACCCTAACAGAGGATCCTGAGTCCCAACTCCCGGTCTCTCGTCATCGTCGAGTAAATAAAATCCGTAATGCCTTCAGTCTTCACCCTGTAAGTAGTAATTAGTAAGTCCTAAACTAGTAAACCGTAGGACCGTAGGAGAGTTGACTAACAGTAACAGATTAAGTGAGCCCTGACCCGTAAGGCTAAGTTTTTATTATTATTATTATTATATCATGGCCCATGAGCTGGCCCGGCCCTAACCCTGTTGAGCCCATGGGCTACAGGGCCGGGCCAAAAAGTCCACTTACATAAATGGGCCAATTTTTTTCAGCCCAGCCCGGCTCATTTATAGGGCCAAATGAGCTGGCCAATGGGCTTTAGCCCATTTTGATAGGTCTACAAGTTATCTTGATTCTACTCTTGACACTTTAAATTTAGTTTGCCTTTTCATCTCAAAAATAACTACAATGCTCAAAGGTGCTTCAAAAGTTCAAAGACGATCTTTATATTGTTAGTTATCATGTAATTCATCTTAAAAAGGATGCCCTAGTGCACAAGGCTCCCATGCAAGGTCTGGGGAGGGTCAGATGTGCGCAACCTTACCTTCACATGCATAGAGACTATTTTTATATTTTAAACCCATAACACCTAGGTCACAATGGAGCAACCTTATCATTGTGCAAACGCTCTATACATTTCATCTTGCGATCATGTTTACTTGGCTTACTCAAGTTACCAAAATCAACAATCATGCATCCAAAGCTAGGCTTCTTGAATATAAATAGGTATTAGAACCTTTATTAGTTGGTTATAAGTGGATGTAAATGTTTTTTTGGGATGGGATTAATGGCTAGAAGGTAGGAGGTGAGCCTTGGTGCAATAGTAAGGTTGCTCCATTGTAATCTTAGTATCTTAAATTCGAAATACGGAAACAATCTCTTAGCATGCATCAGTAAGACTGCATGCATCCGATCCTTCTCAAACCCCACAATGGCAGGAGCCTTGAACATTGGGACTTTCTTTATTATGGCTAGAACATATCTCCTGTTGTTGATGTTATCTTTACCTTGTCATCCTAGCAAATGAGGTAAGCCAAACCACTTTCAATCTCCTAAACATGACAAAAACAACCTTTCCCTCTCTCCGCATACCTACTACCTACCTTGTTCAAAAATCAATAACTATCCCCGATTTTCACTAATAACCTTTCCACATTATATTTAATATAGCTTGATTTTGGGATTATATATGAAAAGAGTTGAGATCTGATTTTCTATGAAAACACTGAACATGTTGAAATACTTTCAGATTTATGCAGAAACTTCTGCACCGGGGTGAAACACACAAACTATATAGCCGATTTCTCAACCAAAACTATGCAGAATCAAGGAAAGGTGGAGCAATGAAGCTAATTAATTACTTAATATGCATATGATAAAACCAAATAATTGAAATATCACTCAACTTCTGAACCCAAAATAAACCATATAAACTTTCTTTTTAGCATTCACAATGGCAAAAGGAATCTTCCTACATCTGTGAAGGAGATGGTCTCTTTCCCAATAGGCCTAACACCATGAAAGCAATAAATGATGCATGATGAAGAGTGTGCTAGAAGAATCTAGAATCAAGTTTAGACATGGTAACAAGTTTCTAAATTGGAATGACCTCCTAAGATGAACGTTCTACTTAAATTTGTGGATTTGAACATGCAGAACCCTTGAAAATAATAAGATTGTTCATTTTGAGGTGATCATTCCTGCCTCTAACTTTGAGAAGTACTCAAAGCACACAAAGAATTGAAACAACTTACTGAACTGTTAAATTCCTCTCTGTACTGCAACATTTAATCAAATATAAGCCAATAGAAACAAATTAAGAACCAAGTTCCACGTCCCTGTTGAAGGATCAGAGCTCAGGAAAAAGGAAATTCATTAAAGTCCAGGATGCAACTGATGATCAGTGAATATTTTTGGGGATGGCTGCTATGACAAGCATCATGGTTACACATAATATTTTTTTTAAAAAAAAACCCAGCAGAAACTTGCAGAAAATGCTTGTTGTTCATGATTATGACTATAAAGGTATTAGGTATGCCCAATTGCATTGGAAAAATTTCAGAAGAAGTATGTTTGCTATGTAACATTGACAACTAAAAACTGAATACCGGGCTAGCCAAAATAAATGAATAAATAAATTCATGAACAATCATAACATTGAGAATGACCATTGAAACTCTACAGAGGCCTCTTCCATAAACTATAAACAAACACAAAAGAAACAAAATAATAATTGAATTTGATATTTCTAAAAATCAAATGAAGAATAACTTGCACAAATGATGGATACATTCATTGAATATGTGGAATAAAGATGTTAATGTGAGCTTTCAAGGCCAAGTTAAACCAATGACCAATGAGTTAAAATTGTTTCAAGATGGCTTCAGCACAATAAACAATGACTAAAGTCTTTGCAAGTCATGAAGGTCATACCAGTGGTTCAAAATCATGTGTAATAAGAATGTTGTTAGGTCTCATATCCCGGTGGACAATGCAACCAACTCTACACTCTTCATGGAGGTATCTCAAACCTCGTGCTGCTCCCACTGCAATCTTTTGCCTAGCAGACCAATCCAATGGTTCTCTCTTACGACCTACACACATTGAAAAATTTAAATTAGCAACAACTTTCAAGAAACATACAATTGTCATCTCACATTATATGCATTTTATCTTTTTGTCCCTGAGAGGATATTGCGGCTGCGGAGACATGCCTTTCTTTTGTATGAAGGTCATGGTAACCATTTGTTTTCTAATCTCAGCCAATACATCAGTCTGTATTTGTATTGGGTACTCATCAATAGGGTACTATAAAATATAGTTTATTATCTGCACCAATTAAGTTGAAAACCATAATATTGGCAAAACTATAACAACAAATCAGCCAAGAATTTTTGGTCTTTCTTTTTTGTGTTTAAATTACTTATAAGTTTCTCATGTCCTAAAAGGTAATAGTGTTCAAATTTGTTATAGGATTTTTATTTACTAAAAAAAAATATTAATACATAAGGTGCTAGTTAATCTGGTTTACTTTATAGGCTAATATTACAATGATATTGGAATGTCTAGGTCATTTAGAAATTTCTACAGCATTCCATCTTGGCCAGGATAAACCACAAAGTCGGTCCATTTTGGTGTTGGTCATTCACTGAAGCAACTGAGATATTAGAAATTATAAACCTCGGTAAGAAACAGATAATATCCAACACTTAATGCACCTAGCAAAACTATACTCTCTCTCTACCATGTAAGAATCAGTAGCAAGTAAATGAAAGGAATTACCATAAAGATGGGAATCCAATGACCCATTGCAGATATATTCATAAACAAGCAACCTTCTCCTGTCCTCAACACAAAACCCGATTAGCATCACAACATTACGATGCTGTGCACAGCTTAGAACTTCCACCTCCGAGCAGAACTCCTGATCCCCCTGTGAACTAGCTAATTTGTGCTGTTTAACAGCAATTGCCTGACCATCTGGCAAGACTCCTCTATGAACGGATCCAAAGCCACCCTCAGCCAAGAAATTTGCTTGAGAGAACCCACCTGTAGCAAGTTCTAGTTCAGAATAACTGAACCACCTAGGAGGCTTTCCACACACAGGTGCCTTGTGCTGACATATTGAACATAGAGGAGGTGGCCCTAGAGGCACATTTTTGGATAGTGAAATTGCTTCTCTAACATTCCCATTGAACTTTAAATTCGATCTGTAGTTTAGAGTGCCAATTCCAGATTCCTGATCAAGTTTAGAGAATTTTTGCAACAAGGCTTTTGCTTTGGAGATACGTGCTTTACTATCAAGTTGTTGTGATAATTCCTCAACTTTTTTCGAAGATGTGCGGCCACCACAGAGAATCTCAGCCATCCAGGGCTGAAACCCTAAGGATGTTGAAGGACTCAAACTTTCACTGTCAGAATCAGAGCTGGTTACATTTAAATTCCGGATTTCTTTGGTGGTTAATTGCTCCTCCCTCTTAAGACCGCCATTAGTTTCAGAAACACAAAATGGTGAGGTTCCAGGATCAGAGCTTGACACTGAGGATGTTCCAGCTTCGGTGGCAGTAAATGATGTCCCTACTTCAGGGCTGCTAGTTGGTGTCACAGTTGGCCCTCTAATGGAATTCCGAGAATCTCTCACATCCTTTTTAGTTTCTCCAGTAGATTTATCCAGCTCAGAAGGCAGTTGACAGGACACTTGCGGCTCTGCCTCAGAAGATCCTATGAGATTCAAACGGAGAACTTTCGGTTGAGAACGTTTCATGACCACTATGTTACATTGTAGCTCTTCCATGCAGCACTTCTCCTCATGCTTCAGTTGTCTATGAACAGAAGTATGAGAATGGATGGATCAGGTCAGCAAATTAAAGACTAAACAAAAGCAATAATACCAGTAGACAAAAATTACAAACACATTAAATATTAATGGCTACTATAAAAGATATTCATGATATTGACAATAGAAGCACACCAACACTGAGACAACTAGTCCTGCTTGCATTTAAAATACCAAACAAAATCATTTAACAGTTTAATCATTACTTGTCCAATACAACCCAGTTTGCTTGAGCTCGCTTGCATTCAGCAGCCACGGCACCACAAGGTGATCCAGAAACAACCCTTACCTTGATATTTATCTATAAAACATTTAAAAAAAAAAAAAAATCACATAACAGTTAAAAAGAGAAGTGAACAGAAAGAATGCACCGCACTTTCTTATGTATTTTACCTTATTTGGATCATAAACATTGTGAAGTCGAAGCATCATCTGAGTACATGTATCTGTAATATCAGATTTTTGCTCTGATGTAGTTCCATGTGACTTCCTGTGTCCACTGGCACAGTCCCCTGCAAATCTTGGAAATCCCCATAGTTTTCTACCTGAAGGATGGAACGAAAAAACTAGCTCATAGGTTCTCCTATCATCAGCTAACAAGAAGATATATGATTATATTCAGAACTAAAATTAGTTTGGCAAGCAAAAGACATCCTTAACAGCATAAACTACATTACCTTATAGAGTGACTCTGTAAATTAGCAATAAATTTCTAAACAAAAATCGTTCTTCTCAAACCCATTTTTGACAGGTCTGAACTCCTGAGAATGCCATTTGTAGCTAAGCACCCGTACGAGGTTTTTCACCAGTGCAAGATCAAGACTCACCATGGTTTCAAATCAGAGAGTATGACCTGGTGAAAAACTTCAGCAAATACGTTTTTCAATACTTATAGTGTGAAAGCTGGATGTCATATCAACACCTTCGGGTAGTAAAAAACCCATAATTTAGCAACTTAGGAAACCAAAACTTCTTCTTAAAAATACCGAACACAAGGTTTCAAAAAGGATAAAAAACGTTGAATTTTAGACGTAATTTACAACAGAAAACATGTCAAAAACAGAGGATGCAAGTTAAGTCAGGAACCATCATAGAATCGAATCTCACTCAGAATTCATCGCAACAAGGGAGTTAACGGGAGACCGAGAAGAATTACGAGGCAAAAGTGACCAAGAAACCGAAAAAAGAAAGAAAGAGAGAAATAAAAGAAACAAAACAGGGAGAGCTTGGAGAAATTATACCTGAACTGTGTGGTGGAACCACAACCAGAAGTGTGATACAGTCACCAGGTTGAACAACATGGGTTAAAGCCCATTCAAGGGCGGTCTTTGAGATATCCTTTGAGACCTTGACAGCAACCACAACCTTCTCGGTAGCATCAAGGCCCTTATCACTCTTCCCCCGCTTCTGTAGCAGGCTAGAACTCATCTCTCCCTCTCAAAATTCAAACTTAAACCCTCTCAACTAGTTTTTGCAGTTTTTGCCTTTATAACCAACTCACAGAGACAGGCCTTCTAACATGAGCAACAATAAAAACAAAAAAACAGAGAAGCAGAAGAAAGAGAAATGCCTGACAAAATAAAGCATCTCATCAAGACAACACTGTTCCCGCCAGGCTAACATAGATAACAGACATCAGAACCAACTGTTGTTATCACTGTATTGAAGCAATCAAGAAGGAAAAGACTCTTTTAACTGGAATTCCAGACAGCCAAATAACTCTCTCTCTCTCTCTCTCTCTCTCTCTCTCTCTCTCTCTCTCTCTCTCTCTCTCTCTCTCTCTCTCTCTCCCTCCTTTTTTCGACTATTTTTTTCTACGCAGTACTTTGTTTATCAAATATCTCGACAATTCACATCAATGACTTTGAAATAACAATCAAAGATCTATAAGAGACCCTTCTTTTTAGCCTCTATCAGATTCTATCTCTTTCAATCCTCCAATTCCGAGTCCTTGGAGAAATAAACTCCGAATGCAACCAAAAATCCTTGCTTTTGCTGCTGCTTGAAAGAATGGTCCTCTTCTTCAAGAGCTAGGCTATGGGGAATGGGCCATGAGATATTAGCGGGCATCCAAGCACTGTTCTCGTGAATGCACTGTTCCTTTCGCAAGAAAACGACAGAGAGAAGGGGATGCAGCCACCTTGTACGGTAGCTAACTCCAGGGCCCCTTGAATCATGAGGTCAAAAACCCTTGAAGCAAGAAAAAAAAGAATCGCTAGAAAATCCCTGATTTGTACCTTCAAATCGATGGATTCTTTACGAATTCATGTAAAGACTCAGGAAACCCCTTTTAACAGCGACAGCAGTAATCTAAGAGGATCCCTGTAAGCTATAAATGCACCCGGACCTCCAAATCGACGATCAAGAACGCCACCCCAGAAAAGCAACGAAATTTCCTACATTTCATGCCCCAATTGCCTCCGGAACCTTCCAAACAAAATAAACCCTCCGAAAAACCCGGGCTTTCGGTCGCGAAACCCCTAAGTCCTCAATCACAGAACAAGAAAGCACCACCCCATTCTGGATCCTAAGCAAAGAAGGCTCTCAAAACGGAGTAAACAACCATCTGGCCTCCTCGAAGGAGCACCCAGAAGTGGAGATACGACCCCTGGCGCCCAGAACCAAGAAAGCTCCGAACTTGGAAGAGGAGACGAAGGGTTTGCGGTCCCGGAAACCCTGACCCTGAGCGTTAACGCCGAGAAAGGAAGCGAGAGGCCGCGTTGGAAGAATTGGCCTTCTTCCTCTTCTATTCCTCAGACTAGGAGGATGACACCATGAATGCCGAACTCCCCCTTCTCCTTCTCCTTCTCCCAGCTATATTACCACCTTCGTATATACCCCTGGGTTATCCCTTTTTTTACGGAAATAACCCTGCCCGCGGCCGCTGCCCCGCGGTTGGCATTCATAACGATGGTATCTTGGTAGGGTTGACACGTTGATAGATCTGGGCCGTCCAGTCCCTGGCTGTGGATCTTTTCATCAGATGCTATAAGCACGGGAGTTTAGCCATCAAGCGTAGTTAGTTGGCATTGTATCCAATGGAATGCAGTCATCGTACAGAAATCCAAAAGATGACATTAACTTATAAGTCATTATCATGGGAGTAAAATTTTTAGTGTCCATCTATGTTTCATCAAACTCATGGATACATGATGTTTTATCATCTGGTCGTTGCTTTCATGGTGAGAAATTTCAAATCCAAATCTGAGTGATGGTAATAGTTGCTATGCTCTCCAAAAGAATGCTGCAAAACTGAACATTATACAGTCTTCCACACACTGGGTTTTGGCATTTTGTCCAGCTTTTATTAAAATAGATGTAATTACAAAGATTGGTCAGTATTTATTAGTTCGATCATATCGTGATTAATGAGAAATAAAATAATAATCTTCTATTATATTTATATATGGTGCAAAAAGTTTTAAAGATCATCGTGATAATATTGGCCTCTATATCTTTTAGATATGTGCCTACCACATAAATTTTTAGTATCGAAATCTATACATTTATATATCTTTCTCATCTTATATTTTTTCTTCTTACTTCGTACGCTTCACTCTATTTCTCCAATATACTAACTCTAATTATTTTTTTAAAAAAATAGATAAAAGGATAGGAATTCAAACATTATAAGTAAGAAAATTAAGAACCCACATCATTAAATGTTACAAATTAAGAAAGCTCAACGGAAAAAAAAAAAAAAAAGACCCAAACATAGGGTTAGCAAACAAAACTAAATTAGCACGAAATTTACAGCTTAGTTGACCATAGCGTTGAAGATCCTCCTAAGCTACGGTAAACTCTGTAATTGAAACAGCGGGATCTGTAGAGGAGTAGCCCTATAAGTCAGAACTCAGAAGGTTATGCAAAGCATCTGTACTCCTCCTCCAACACAATTAATTATAATGGACTGTAGAAATTTACTTTCACGAAGCCTCGTAGAGGGGGCTACCAATGAACAGAGGTTAGTAAATTGGTCATCGAAGTAGTGCCTCCTGCTCTTTTAATCAATACCATTTATAAAGAATCCATCTTGAGTCATGGTCATTCATGACATGCCCCTCATTTAATTCTAATAATCAAGGCCATCTATCAAGTACTCTCCCCTCCCCCCCCCCCCCCCTTCCTCTTTACTGCTCATTTTATTTCGTCCGGGCTTTTCTCACGGCCAACCATCAGGCCATCTACTTTTATGCGTCAACATGCATTGTTGTACTTACGGTGTTTTGGTTATCATAATGGTCATGATGGACGTTACTTTCTTGTTGAAATAAGAAAGAGGAGTAAAGCAAAAACCATTAGTCTTTTCTGCTTAATTCACAACAAATGAGCATATTACACCCGAAATAATACATCATTCGTATTCTTTTATATCAATTATAGACAACGTGAAACATTAATACATCAACCACCATAATTTCTTTTTTTGTAAAAGTCCATTAAGTTATGACTGACCAGCCTTTGTAAACCATTGTAACTGCCGTTTAAATATCATAACGGCCATTATTATTATTATTATTTAAGTAAGGTGGATGCTTTATCCAATAATTCTGGAACGAATACATCCAAAGAAGTCATAACAAAATATAATCATGAAAATCTAAAGGCGAATCAACCAACCCAATTCACAAAATCGATTTCAAATGAGCAGCAACAAAGGAGGCCACCCAGTCCACAGCCGAATTAGCCTCCCCATTGATATGCCTGATCATTATCAAGAAACAACCCCGCAACCAGAACGCAATATCCCGAATCAAGGGATGAGTAGAAGCAGAATTAGCCGTTTCCTTGATCCACGAAATCACGATAGCAAAGTCGCCTCAATAATCAAATGCTGAGTCCATAACGACCATTATTTTGAACGCTACTGCTAGCTATCGTCTCCCAAATCAAAATCATGAATGATTACAAAAATCTAAACTAATGGAGATTGGACCATGTTACACACAATCGACCTCCCTCCGAACTAGATCAGGTCCGACTGATCCACCGAGGTCGACCGACCCGCCAGGGATCCGACTGACCTACCAGAGGTTTGACCGGCCCGCCAAGGGTCCGACTGACCCACCAGAGATCCGACCGACCCTTCAGCTAGGTCTAATTGACTCACTTCATCCAGGCTCATATCGGTCCAAACCGGGCCACTCCAAGGATGACCCAGAGGTTCTAGAAGTCCATTCCAATTATACTAGAATTCTGTTACAATATATTCTTGACATCTCGGCGCTATTCCCTCCTGGTGCCACCTGGCCCGCCATTACACTGCAGATCCCACGGCACCATTCCCTCCTGATGCCACCTGACCACTATCGAGATTCCTCTAAGGGCAAATCGATTATTTCCGGTCTAGTCCCTAACAGATTCTGGTAAAGTTCCACACCTATATAAGATAAAGGGGGGGACCCCGATATGAGGGGGCTCTTCCTTCCCCATGAGCTATCTCTTTTGCGATTCCTCCATTCTGTTGCTCCAAGTCTCCCACTGACTTAGCCATCGGAGTATCCCCCGCCGGAACACCACCGGCCTATGACATTTTTTGCAGGAACCGGGAAACACGCACTCCAGCAAGCCCAGTCAAGGAAGCCCGGTTCGAGAGATTCAGCAGCAACAGATTGGCACTAGAGGAAGGGGGTCGAACCTCCACCCTTGTGTTCCTTTTTCGAAAGGAGGGATCCACCGCTAGACAAGACGATGGTGAAAGGAAGAGCTCAGAATATCTCCAACAGGAGAGGCCGCTTTCAGGCGAGCTCGGGAGAACCTCTTAGGAAGAACGACGCCGCCCAGCCTACCATCACCCTGGGATAGCAGCAATTCCAGACCCTTCTGAATCGCATCGATACTCTTGCCGCCGCAGTTCAGAACCTTCAAGATGTGGCTAATGACAGACAGCAGCCGCTCACGGCATCCAAAACCAGTCATCCACCTAGTGTCGAAGGAAGTCAACAGCAAGGAGTTCCTCAACACCGCTCCCATGCGACCTCGCAGCCCCGAAGGTCGCAGAGGACTCATGCCGATAGGAAAAGGGTGAGGCCTGCCTCACACTCTTCCATGGATTCGATCTTCGACGATGACCAGCGATGCAATGAAGACCCGAGGGACTACACCAACAAGCTTCAACACATGGAGGAGCAAATTGCCGAACTGATCGATCGGCAAAAAGGAGAAGAAGCGCTGGCATACGACTCCTGCCCGCCATTCTCCGCTAGAATTATGGGAGAAACTATCCCCCGTCACTTCAAGATTCCACAGGTGGATGCTTACGATGGCACCATCGACCCTCTGGATCATTTGGACACTTATAAGGCCCACATGATGGTACAGGATGCCTCTGATGCTCTCCGTTGCATCGCCTTCCCCGTAATACTTAAGAAGGCGGCTTGGATGTAGTTTTCCGCCATCCGACCAGATCAATCCATTCCCTCCCCCAGCTGGAAAAACTCTTTTTGTCCCATTTCAGGACCTGCAGCTGGGCTCCGAGGAACATGGATTGCCTCTTCCTCGTGCAACAGAAGGAAGGACAAACCCTCCGGGAATACATGGCCCGATTTAATTCGGCGACCATGGAGATCACGGACCTCAATGAACACATAGCTATGTCGGCCTTCAAGAAGGGGCTGCGATCGTCCAGGCTCACTTTCTCATTGGACAAAAAGTTCTCGACAAGCTACTCCGAATTACTGGACCGGGTCTAAAAATATGTCCTGGTAGAAGAAGAAGCGACAAGAGATGCCAGGCTGAAGGAAGGTCGACTCCCAAGAGAAGGAGTGATAGGGCTCCCAAAGTCCGACTGATGCGGGACAGGGATTGGACTGGATCGCTGGCGAGCATGAAAGTCACCAGAGATTAGGATTTGCAAAGAAGGAGGAAAGAAGAGGGTGCAGGGTTAAGAAAAATACTGGGGTTCACATAGATTCCCTAAGAAGAAAAGTACATAGCAAAGGGGCTCACACAGATGCCCTAGAAGAATAAGCACATAGCAAAGGGGCTCACATAGATGCCCTGGGCTCACACAGATGCCCAAAATCGGGATCACATAGAAACCCTGGGAAGATGGAGAAGGGATCATACAGATACCCTAGGATCACACAGATCCTTCACACAAACAATAAAATTTTATTCATCCATCCTCCTCATTACAAAAGGCTAAGGGTGGTATTTATAGATTTTCCAACCCTCATTTGAATTTGAATACAAGATAAAAAGATAAGAACGAATCAAATTCAAATATAAGATAGGATAAGATAAGCCTATCCATATATCAATCCTAACTAACCAAATCCTAATTCAAATTTTAAACAAAAGATAAATCCTAAATAAATTTATTCCAAAAAATGCTTCAAGATCTGTGCCACTCCAAGAATTATGCTTGCTCCAAGATCCGTGCTTGAGATGTCCCCATCACCGACCTCCCAGCGATGGCACCAACTCGGCCCGACGCCGTAGCCCTAAGTCAAAGGACTTTCCCAGGAGGTTTGAGACTTACACACCTCTCTTCCTCCCAAGGGAGAAAATTCTTATGGAGATAGAGAAGGAACCTTCCTACAAAGGCCTCGCCCGATGAGAAGTCCCTCTACATTGAGGAGCAGGGACAAGTACTGTCGGTTACACCATGACCACAAGCACAGGACAGAAGATTGCCTCCAGTTGAAGGATGTGATCAAAGATTTGATCAGGCGGGGGTACCTGCACAAGTACGTCCGACCCCAGAGGAGCCGAGCTGAAACTTCCATTGCCAGAAACCCCCCAGAGGAAATGGAGTTGCCTAACCAATGCTCCACCGATGGAAATGTTGGCATGCTCCACCACCGGTCCAACTGGAGGGACGAGGGAGGTCGGGACATCTCAAAGAGGCCTTGGGGTTCTAATGTAATTAATTTCTCCGATGAAGACCTCCTGGAGACCTAAGTCTCCGGGAACGATCCCGTTGTTGTGTCGGCAGTAATTGCCAATTATGGTGTAAGGAGGATCCTCATTGATAATGAAGCTCCACTAAAGTTTTGCTGTATGATGTCTTTTGTTAGAATGAACCTGCCTATAACTAGACTGCAAGAATCCCCAACACCGTTGACTGGGTTTGGAGGGAACTCCATTGGCATAGAGGAATAAATAACTTTGCCCGTAACCATCAGATCATAGTCTTATCAAAAAACCCTCCCCATCAATTTTGGGGTCGTCCTCACAACATCAGCCTACAACGTCATTTTGGGACGACCGACCTTGAACAAGTTCCAAGCCATTGTGTCTACTTACCACTTGTTGGCAAAGTTCTCGACTCGGAACGGGGTCGGAATGATGAGAGGGAATTGAAGGATGGCCAGACAATGTTTGACCATTCATGACAGACAATCGGGAGACCGTTCCGCCTTGGAACACTTGATCCCAAGTCCGAAACCTACTATTGCGGAGAACTGGTCAAGAGAATCCTATTCATACCTTTTAGGGAGGACGATCCTACTAGGATCCTGCATATCGAGAACACGCTCAGCGAGGAGATCAAATCAGAGCTGGTCAACTTCCTATGAAACAATACCGACATCTTCGCCTGGTCGGCATCTGACATGCCAAGTATCCCGTCGAAAGTCATAACCCATCGACTTAAGGTGGACCCTACCCACAAGCTTATCAGACAGAAGAAGAGGACTTCGCCCCTGAGAGATAGAGGGCGGTTGATGAGGAGGTCAAGAAGCTCTTCGAAGCTGGCTTCATCAGAAAAGCCTACTACCCTGACTGGCTGGCGAATGTCGTGTGGTGAGGAAGGCCAACAAAAAGTGGAGGATATGTGTGAACTACATTGACCTCAACAAGGCCTGCCCGAAGGACAGCTTTCCCTTACCAAAATTTACCAACTGGTGGATGCCATTGCTAGTCATCAACTTCTGAGCTTCATGGACTCCTTCTCCGGGTATAACCAAATCAGCATGGACCTGGAAGACGAGGAGAAGATAGCCTTCGTCATTGACAAAGGGCTGTATTGCTATAAAATGATGCCCTTCGACCTAAAGAACACTGGAGCCACGTTTCAGAGGTTGATCAATAGGATCTTTTAGAGGCAACTTGGAAGAAACATAGAGGTATATATTGACGATATGATAGTCAAGAGCCTTCGGAGAGCTGACCACATGAAGGATTTAAAAGAGTCCTTCAACACCCTGAGGCACCACCGGATGTAACTGAACCGGCCAAGTGTACCTTCGAGGTGACCTCGAGAAAATTTCTTGACTTTTTGGTGACCCAGCGAGGAATTGAGGTCAATCCGGACAAAATCAAGGCTGTCATCGACATGGGGCATCCGACAACAAGAAGCAAGTGCAAGAAGTCACAGGTCGGATAGCCTCTCTCAGTCGCTTCATTTCTAGGTCAACTGAAATGTATCTTCCTTTCTTTAAAATGCTGTGGCAATCGGATCGCTTCTAGTGGACCGACGAATGTCGGTTGGCCTTCAAAGCACTAAAGACGTACCTGAAGACTCCCCCTTACTTGCTAAGCCTTTGGAAGGAGAGTCCCTATACTTGTACCTGTCTGCATCGGACGAGGCTATGAGCTCCGTCCTTATCCGGATTATGGAGGGCAACCAGCAAAGGCCAATTTATTATATCAGCAAGGTACTCCACGATACCGAGACAAGGTATCCTAAGATGCAAAAGCAAATTGTAGCAGCCAAGCAACTGCAGCCCTACTTCCAGGTGCATCCAATCATCATCCTGATCGATCAACCTCTCAAGGCAATCCTCATGAGCCTCGATACCTCGGGTCAGCTCGCCAAGTGGGCTGTTAAGCTTAGCAAATTTGATATCTCCTTCTAGACTTGGTCGGCCATAAAGGCTCAGGTGATCGTTGATTTCATAGCAGAGTATACCTGGAGATAGGAAACCCCTCTACAAACAGTCGACACACCTGGGAATGATTTTGTCGAAGGGTCAGACCCCGCCTGGACACTCCATGAGGACGGGGCATCTAACCTTGCTAGTTGCGGAGCTGGATTAATCCTGGTCGACCCCGACGGACAAAGCCTAGAGTATGCCCTATGCTTCGCATTCCAGGTATCAAATAACCAATCGAAGTATGAAGCCCTCCTCGCGGGACTGAGGATGGTTGATGAACTAGGCATCATCAAATCAGAGCCTTCTCGAATTCTCAGCTGTTGGTCAACCAGGTGAGAGATGAATTCGAAGTGAGAGATCCGACCTTGGCCAAGTACTTGAGTAAAGTGCAGAACCTTGTGGCTTAACTCAAGTTTTTTGAGATCATCCACATATCCCGAGTACGAAACTCTCGGGTGGATGCCTTGTCATGGCTAGCCACAACCATCACTGATTCCTTCGATCGGGCTTTCGTGGAGCACCTACAAAGCCCAAGCATTGCCGAAGAGACATCGGAATCCATCAAGTGGAGCGAGAGACTTGTTGGATGGACCCTCTCCTCGCGTTCCTCAATGACGGAACCCTACCAGAAGATAGGGTCGAAGCCAAGCATGTGCACTGGACGGCCTCGAAGCACATTATCCTCGGTGGGATCCTCTACAAGCGATCATTTACGCAACCACTGCTCAAATGCCTAGGACCGTCGAACGTCGATTACGCGCTCAGAGAGATGCATGAAGGCATATGCGGCGACCATTTGGGAGGTAGACTCTTGTCCTACAAGATCATTCGATAAGTCTATTACTGGCCAACCATCCAGAAAGATGCTGCATACTTTGTTAAAAGGTATGATGCATGCTAGAGGTACTCCAATGTTCAATGGCGACTGGCTAGTCAGCTAACCCCGCTGACAGCCCCCTGGCCATTCGCACAGTGGGGAATGGACATCCTCGGGCCATTTTTCCCAGCATCCGGACAATGGAAGTTCCTAATTGTAGCCATGACTACTTCACCAAGTGGGTGGAAGCTGAACCACTGGTGCATATTATCGATGCCAAGGTGGAGGCCTTCGTCCAGAACTTCATCATCTATCGGTTTAGCATACCGTAGGCAATCATCACCGACAATGGACGATAATTTGACAATCCGAAGTTCCAGAATTTCTGTCAGTAGTATCATATCTCCCATCGGTTGACTTCAGTCGGACACCCACAATCCAACGGGGAGGCCGAAGTCATCAATCGAATGATTCTGCATGGCTTGAAGATCCGACTGAATGATGCCGAAGGGCTCTGGGCCGAAGAACTCCACTCAGTACTCTAGGCCTATCGGATTACCTTCCGCACGGCAACTGGGAAAACTCCATTCAATCTTACCTACGAGAGTGAGGCGGTCATACTAGTGGAAGTCTCCTTGCAGTTTTTCCAGATTGATCATGTCGCCGAACCGACAATTCTAAACAGAGAAGGATTGACCTCGACTTACTTGAGGAGACCCAATTCCAAGCAGACCTGAGGATGGCGACCTATCATTAAAGAATGGCTAGATGTTATAATTCTCGAGTCAGGGCTCGAAACTTCCTGGTCGAAGACTTGGTTCTACGAAGATCAGAGATATCCAGGCCAACTGAACAAGGAAGTCTCTCCCCCAACTAGGAAGGCCCCTATCGGGTAGTCGAAGTGATCTGGGCCAGAACTTACCGGCTTGAGCATCTAGATGGACGACAAGTGGCATGTCCTTGAAATGTAAATAACCTCCACATATATTATCAATAAAGACAGCAATTTACTCCACAAAGAAGTCCGATCCTGATCGGCAAAGGCTCTAGGGCAGCCTACTCAAGTCCGATCCCGATCGGTAAAGGCTCTAGGGCAGCCCACTCAAGTTCGATCATGATCGACCAAGGTTCTAGTGTAGCCCACTCAAGTTCGATCCCGTCGGCAAAGGCTCTAGTGTAGCTCACTTAAGTTCGATCTCGATCGGCCAAGACTCTAGTATAGCCCACTCAAGTCCGATCCCGATCGGCCAAGGCTCTAGTGTAGTCCACTCAAGTTTGATCCCGATCGGCAAAGGCTCTAGTGTAGCCCACTCAAGTCCAATCCCAATCGGCCAAGGCTCTAGTGTAGCCCACTCAAGTCCTATCCCGATCGGCCAAGGCTCTAGTGTAGCCCACTCAAGTCCTATCCCGATCGGCCAAGGCTCTAGTGTAGCCCACTCAAGTCCGATCCCGATCGGCAAAGACTCTAGGGCAACCCACTCAAATCCGATCCCAATCGGCAAAGGCTCTAGTGTAGCCCACTCAAGTCCGACCCCGATCGGCAAAGGCTCTAGGGCAGTCTACTCAGGTCTGACCTCAATCGGCAAGGACTCTAGCGCAGCCAACTCAAATCTGACCTTCGTTAGAAAGTACTTTGTGGGATCCTTAAGCACCTAAGGTGTTTCCCTACAAACAGCTAGTTCGAAGATCCCTTATAAATATTTCTATAGGAAATGGGTTTGGACTAAGCCGACCTCTCGACACTTAGAAATATTTCTCATAAATGGCTAAGTTAAAAATCAATTGGGCACTCGACAACCCCAAAAAGGGCCGTTGGTCAGCCACCTTCTTCAGGCAGGAATAGTCCATTCAAAAAGGAAAATATAATAGCAACAACAAGACGAGACAACAAGATGAATATCAAAATGTCATTTCATTGATCAAAAACTTTTGTACAAAAATGTAGGCAGACTTTTACAGCTGGTTCTAAGTCTTGCCAAGAATTTACAAAAGAGAAAGATCTTTCCCGCTCGCTGAAGGAGCTTCGGCTTCAGCCTCCTGCACCGCATCCGAAGCCCCAACCAAGGCCTCCGCCGGTCCAGCATCGATAGTGGTTTGGGCGTCAGCCCCGATGTCAGTCGGGCCCTCTTTTTCTTCAGGCAGGTGCGTCAGCTTTATGGAGGACAGGTCAAGCTCCGGGAAAGCTTCGGCCACCTTCTTCAGGCAGTCAACAAAGTCGTAGTCGTAGCTCGCCACTCCAGCCTCCTTCATTTCATCGTTGAAGTCGGTTGAGGCCTTGTATTCTACCATGGCATCATGGACCTGCTCCTCTACCAGCTCTTGTGCCTCCTTCAGCTTGGTTAGATACTTTCCCGCCAGTGCCTTGTAAGACCACGCGCTCTTTTCTGCATCGGCAGATCGCTCCTCTTCTTCGGACAGCTGACAGGTCAAGGACTTGACCCTTCCCTTCTTCTTTAGCTGGGCCTCTCGCACGGTCAGCTGGGTTTGCAGATCCTCTGCCTGCTTCTTCAATGACTCGACTTCAGCCAAATTGGCCGAAAGTCTCTCCTCGGTGGCCTACTGCGATACCAGTGCCATCGCTTTGGCTGCCTTCAGTCCTTCAGCCTCCCCGGTCGAGGCCTCTGCCATACGGATCATCTCGTCGAGGCCCTCGTCCATCGTCGAGACCTCGTGGAGCTACAAGCAACGGACCATGTTAGTCATGTACAAGAAGTAAAAAGAAGAAGGGAGAAAATGAAGGGATGACAGAAGTACCTTTAGCAGACTGAGGTAGGCGCCTCTCGCCACCTCGTTCATCTTACGCCTGCTTGTCTTATCCCAGTCGGCATCGGTGATGACCCCCTTTAGTAGATCTTTGGCCTGCTGGGGGTTGTGAAGAGCACACTAGCACTGATAGGTGTCGTGACTGACCTCTTCGGCCTCCACCCCTTTGGCTGCCCCTCTCTCATTGCCTGCGGGGCAGACTACCTTCGTCCGCTCGGCTGATGGCGAGCCTGGGGCCATCCCCACTTCAATCAGCTCCGACATGGTTGGCTCAGGTCGGACGGCCGACTCCCCAATTGTAGGCAAAGGTCCCGACGCTCTCGCCACCAACCGCTCTGATAGAGGAATGTTGTCCTCATCAGAGCCCGATGCCACGACGATTGCGGGCTGTTCTTCCACCCGCCGTTTCTACTGCCTGCCCGCGGTCAGTTCGCGAACTGGGCGGCTCTCTTCCTGGTGGCCCGCCTGCTATCCTTGCACGGTCCAACTTCATTTTTCCTCCTATTACAAGAACAAGGTCAGAGTGAGGAAAGAAAGAATATGACTGACAGAACAAAAAGACCGATGGCAATGATTCCTACCCTACCTAAATGTTCATGAAAGCTGATTCCGGCCAAGCGGAGGCTATCCTCCCAAAGCAGCTCCTTCACCATAATGATGCCGACTGCTTCCAACTCATTGAAGTCGGCTTGATCGGCCATCAAGACCGTCCTCCCTCCATCAGCTATCGGCCTTGGTTCACTCCATGACAGGTTGAAGCCCCAAGGCTGAAGACTGTGAATGAAGAAGAACTTCAACTTCCACCCATGAATAGACGACGGAAGATCCCCAATTATCTTCCACCCGAGATGGGGGCTAAACACCCACCACTCTTCGCTCCTGAAGTCCTTCTTCAGGACAAAAAAGTTTGAAAAGAGGGAAGTCCTAGGCTCTACCCCAACCATCTGATACAAGACTGTGAAACAGCTGATGGCCCAAATACTATTCAGGGTCAGCTACGCAGGAGTGACTCGGTACAAGTTGAAGACCCGAACGAAGAAATCACACAGGAGAAATCGGAGGCCGGCCTTCAGGTGGTCCTCGTATACCGAGAGGGCTTCCGGGCTCGGCAGCCGGGTCACCCTCCCTTCCCAGTCCGGGACGGTGATATGCAGGGTGGAGGAGATGTTAAACGTAATCCTAAGAGCCTCTACCCGATCCCGTACTAGTTCATACTGGATTTAGTTGGGACCCATTCCCTCTACCCTACGGCTGTAACTTCGGCTACCAGAGGCCATTGTTAAGGGGCTTGGAGGAGAGAGGCACTAACTTGAAAGCTGGGTTTCCTAAAAGCTTGAAGACGTTGGAGCAAGCCAAAATTTCTCTCCAAAGGCGAATGTGGCAAAGGCTTCGCCCGCGGTCTCAACATCATCTTATATAGCCCTTGAGAGAAGTGGTTGTTACCATTCCTCGAGCATCGCGACCCGAGCGCCAGGTGACACAAATCTCCACGCAATGGAAGCCGATGCGATTGAAGGAAGCACAATCTGGCCACGATCCGCATGGTCGCCTAATTAGCAGCGGGTGGGTCACCCCCAGTGCGGCACCGATCGTTCAGTGTCGCCACATCACCTAAATCACCTCCGAAGCCCGACGGTCGAGCGGGCTAGGTTGGCCGCTCATCATTGTGCCCCTTTTGCATTAATTGCCACTCCCTTCGTCTCCAATGCGGGATTGACACTTGTCCCAGCGCGAGCTTCTGGAGTGGGAAGTGACCAGACGCAGCACACCTGATTAGATCTACAATCTTCACAAGGATGAATGCATTCAATGCAAGAATGATGCTCTCGTCCTTCGAAGCTACACGCTCTCCTGAAGGCCAAGAGCAATGGGGCAACTGTTATACACAACCAGCCTCCCTCTGAACCAGATTGGGTTCGACCGACCCACCAGGGGTCCAACTGATCCACCAGAGGTTCGATCGACCTGCTAGGGGTCCGACCGACCCGCCATAGATCCGATCGACCCGTCAGAGGTCCGACCGACCCTTCAGCTAGGTCTGACTGACTCACTTCAGCCATGCTTATATCGATCCAAAACCGGGCTGCTCCAAGGATGACCCGGAGGTTCTAGAGGCCCCTTCAACTGGTACCAATTCTATTACAATAGATTCCTGACATCTCGGCGCCATTCCCTCATGGTACCACCTGGCCCGCCATTATTCTGCAGATCCCACGGCGTCATTCCCTCCAGGTGCCACCTGGCCACTACCGAGATTCCTCTAAGGGCAAATCGACCATTTCTAGCCTAGCCCCTTACAGATTCTGGTAAAGTTCTGCACCTATATAAAGTAAAGGGGGGACCTGAGATGAGGGGGCTCTTCCTTCCCCATGAGCTATCTCCTTTGCGATTCCTCATTCTGTTGCTCCAAGTCTCCCACTAACTTAGCCATCGGAGTGCCCCCGCCGGAACACCACCGACCCGTGGGACCTTTTTTGCATGAATCGGTAGACGCGCACTCCAGCAAGCCAGGTCGAGAAAGCCCAGTTCGGGAGATTCAGCGGCAACATATTAGATTCTCATTAATAATGGAAGCTCATTATTAATAATGGCAAATGTTATATACAACCGGCCTCCCTCCAAACCAGACCGGGTCCGACCGACCCGCTAGGGGTTTGATTGACCCATCAGAGGTCTGACCGAGCCACTAAAAATCCAACCGACCCTTCAGCTAGGTCTGACTATCTCACTTCAGCCAGGCTCATATCAGTCCAAACCGGGTCGGTCGGACCTGGTCTGGTTCGGAGGGAGGCCAGTTGTGTACAACAGTTGCCCCCTTGCTCTTGGCCTTCGGGAGGGCTTGTAGCTTCGAAGGGCGAGAGCATCATTCTAGCATTGAATGCATTCATCCTTATGGGGATTGCAGATCTAATCAGGTGTGCTGCATCTGGTCACTCCCCACTCCAGAAGCTCGCGCCTGGGACAGGTGTTGATCCCGCATTAGAGGCGAAGGGAGTGGCAATTAATGCAAAAGGGACGCAATGATGAATGCATTCAATGCGAGAATGATGCTCTCGCCCTTCGAAGCTACAGGCTCTTCGAAGGCCAAGAACAAGGAGGCAACTGTTATACACAGCCGGCCTCCCTTCGAACAGACTGGGTCCGACCGACCCGCCAGAGGTCCGACCGACCTACCAGAGGTCCGACCGATCCTTCAGCTAGGTCTGACTGACTTACTTCAGCTAGGCTTATACGGTCCAAATCGGGCTGCTTCAAGGACAATCCGAAGGTTCCGAAGGTCCCTTCCAGCTGGTACCAGAATTCTATTACAATAGATTCCTGACATCTCGGCGTCATTCCTCCTGGTGCTACCTGCCCATCGTTACTCTGTAGATCCTATGGCGTCATTCTTCCTGGTGCCATCTGGCCACTATCGAGATTTCTCTAAGATAAATCGGTCATTTCCAACCTAGCTCCTAATAGATTCCGATAAAGTTTCGCATCTATATAAGATAAAGGAAGGACCTCGAGATGAGAAAACTTTTCCTTCCTCATGAACTATTTTCTTTATGATTCCTGTATTTGTTGCTTCAAATTTTTTATTGATTTCATCATCTGAGTGCTCTCCACCAAAATATCATCGATCCATAAAAATTATTTTTTACAGAAATTGAAAGACGTGGATTTTAAGAATCTCGATCGAGAAGATTCAGCAGCAAAGAACCATAAAAATCGTCATTGGAGCCATGTTCGGTCCCCGTGCCAAAACTCCTCTCTCTCTCTCTATCTCTCTCTCATCCATGCTCCTGGCCACTGGCCCCTCCTATAAAGTTGCGACAGTGGATGTAGGTGGTATGACCAAGTTCCGAAACATCCAAAGGAGTTGGTGTTATTCATCGTCGCCATCCTCGATCGGACGGTCCAGGATGGTAATACATCTGAACGCTCGGCTCTTTTTGAAAAAGTGTAGTGAACCGGAGGGCTTGTGGGATGCGAGTATGTGTAAGAACTGAACCTCTGAAATGGACTGTCGCTAGCTGCGATCCTGTGCAAGGTCACTGGTCTCTGCGGCGTATCTGATGATCATACGTCTCCATCGGTGATCAGACGGTCCAGGAGAGTACACCTGGGTTCCGGCCCAGGGGGGAGGGGGGGGTTCACGTGCATGGTAGGGGTGGCTGAAAAAGCTGGGATCATGAGAAAAAGGCCGGGCAGCGAGCGAATCCTAACCGTCGGTTTGTCGTGATGGTAAACGTCGGACGCTGGTTCTGGGCATGAGGACCCGACCGGCACCTGAGACGCGCACTCGATTGCCTGCGCCCGTGTACGGCAGCGTGTGCAGAGTTTGCGTGCCGCTGCATGTATACATGGGCCTATGCGCGCGGCTAAAATGAGCAGCCCTTTCTTGGCCTCGAAAACAGGGTTGGGGGGGGGGGGGGGAGGGGGAATCGGACCCCACACCTTTTCCGTGATTTTTTTTTTTTCCCTCTAAAAATAAAAATATGAAATCTGGTGCAGAAAATCTATTTAGTGGCTTTCCTTTTTTTTTAAATATTTTTATTATTTGGTGGTAGCCCGTGGTTAAGATGCAGCCTATCGTCCTCTCTTTGTAAATAGTTTCACTGGTCACGATTTGAAGAATGAATTCGTGAATAACTCGATTAAATTTAGATTAATTTATAAATACGTGACTGAGAACAAGACCAGAAACTCCGGTGTCCTGATAGGATTAGACTGATTTATTCATTAAGTCGATAAAAGGGTACACAAAAATTTACGATTCGAATCGAACAAATGTCTAACTATTAGGATCCCGGTGGGGAGCTACACCGAGAGTTTTCTTCCTACCATCATCCTTTTTGATTTACCAAAAAAATTTTATTATTATTTTTATAAAAAAATAATTTTATTTTTTATTTTTTAATGGATGTCCATCCCTCCCTCATCCTTGCCATCCAATCTCCTAATTTTGACTCTACATTTTTTTTTGCCTCTTCAAGAATTTTGAGCACTATTTTCTCACCACCGTCCATCTTCTATGGATCTCTTTGTCACTTCTTTGAAATTCATCTTTCATTATATGGCTTATTTATTTATTCTTTAGAGAGTGGTGGTATCTATTTATTCTTGGTATTTGAATGGCAATGGATGAGATATGAAATAGATTGGCTAATATCTCTATCCATTCTATAATTAGAAATTCTACTCATATTTATGCAATACCTATCTCAGATCAAATCAGATAGATCAAGCAGGTCAGGTTAGATAGATAAAATAATTGGATTGGATAAGCAACTCATCATATAAATATTATAAAATAATTATAATTTTAAAATAAAATTTAGATTAAAATTATATCGAATTGAGTTTAGAGCAAGACATACTGTTATCTTGAACTTTGATTTTTTTCTATAATCCATACCTGTCCATATTTTAATTGGATTGAATAAAATCTCATGCCGATTAGATTGGATTGGATACCTAATGGGTTGATTAAAATTACCATCCCTAATCTACTGGTCCAATCAAGCATGCTCCCATTTTAGGGTCCCCATCGCCCCTCTCTCCCACTCCCCATCCTTTGAATACCGACTTGATTGTAATTTCCTCATTTCTTTCATGATATTTTATTTTTTTAATAAAAAAATAAACATATTTTTAACATCAAAAACTTGAAAAAAAATAAAAAATATTTTTTAAATTTTTTTAAAAATTAAAAATGATGTCAAATATAGATATTTTTTTTTTTTTTATATAAATGGTGCATTTAAACTCATGATAAATTGAGATGCCAGGATCAAGCATACCATTAAACTAGTGAGTTTTGTATAAGATTTTATGAAAAAACAAATGTATCTATGTTAGTTATTCAAGTCTTAATTTAAACATCCTATAATATTATTATGGAAAAATATTAACTTATATAATCTGTAAAATGCTTATGAATTTTCTTCATCTCATTTATGTGTCTTTAGCATGACGGGTCCGCTTGCTTGTAGTTTTATAATTATAGGATTTTGTTTTCATCTTTTTCTTTTTATTTTTAAAATTTTGAAAATTAGTGATGTTCTTAATTATCAAGGAAGAAGAGCATCATGAATCAAAAAGATAACGAATAAGGGAAGAACTCTATCATACACCGATAAAATTGGAGGTAGAACTATATATTTTTTCAAAAAAACATTAATAAAAATAAGATTTTTAATATTATCATTTCATGATGATTGCCAATGACTGTTACATAATCATATATATACGGTGACCATATTAAATTGCAATTTTTTTTTCTAAAAGATATATTCGCAAACATTTATCTAACCCTAATTTAGTAGTCTCCAATGATGAAAAAGGATCGCAAAAAACTTGTTTATCTCCATATTCCGCTCTCAATGTCTTTTGGAATTTTTTTTTTTTTTTTTTAAAAAAAGATCGCTTCCTCGTTCGCATCACAAATCTCCCACCCGTTTCCTCTCGAGCAATTACTGCCCCACGCCGTCAATTCCCGCCCGCCTCGGAGGTAGACGGAGGAGCAGGGTTATTCTCGTAAATAATTGAATAGACGATGGCTTTTACTCAAACAGCTTTCCATATTTTGAACTCGACCGGAGGGCGGCGACGCGACGCACATGGTGGGGACTTCCACGGTTCCCCCTTCCCCCAACCCACACGTCTAACCGCCGTTAACCGCATCCAGCCAGCTCCACGGCGAAGATCCAAACGTCCGTCCCTCCCTCCGTTATGTCTCCGTCATCGAGCGCCCGGCCAGGGACGCTATCTCGAGGCGGTGGTTCCCACTGGACCGGAGACCACCTTATCAACGGCTCTCATCGCAACGGCTCGCTTTTTTTTTTTTTTTTAATACAGAAAATATATAGAAAAGAATGAACCCCATATAGCTGTCCGACATGTCTTTACCCTATCAAAAAAAATTTCAATTTAAATACTAAATTTTTACAAGATGAACATGCCAATACCATCAAAATATTAATCAATCAAAATAAAAAATTAAAAGCAGACCCTATCTCTTAATCTATCAATTAACATGAATTTTAAAAAATAATTTTAAATTTAATTTAGTCATTTATAAAATTATGTCCGGAATCCAAGATCGATTAATTATAAAACGAGATTTCAATTAACTGGCCTACTATCTTCTTGACGATTTGGCTTATGTTTCTTGTGGACGACCCCGTGTCACGTCCCGATCCCATGCCTCGAAACGGCGAGGACCAACGGCGACGTTGGACGCCTGACGGTCGCCTCCTCCCTCCGGCGAGACTAGCGGCTCGAGCCTTCCAAACCCACGGAATTCGAGATGTTGGACGTCAGAAGAACAATAAAAAAAACCCAAATCCTTTCTTAATATTTTAATCCGTAGGCTTTGTCCTTTTGCCCTGCCTATTAATTAATAATTAATGTTTGGTAATCTGCAAACCACGTTGGAGTATATAGGAACTACATTATTTAATGTTTCACGTTCAAAAAATATTACGAGCTAGCTATATTACATCTCATGACTTGGATAGATTTCGCTTGTTTTGTCTTTCATTATCCCATCTATTATTTGATTCATGCTCGTCAATTCTATTTAATCAATTAGATTTTTTAAACATATTTAATCAACTAGATTATCCCTTATAAATTGACAAGGTCTCACCTCGGGCACGTGTCTCGAGGCAAGTTTTCGGTGGTTAGTCTATTTTATTAGCTAACTAGATGGATAGATAAATCTTTGAAAGGGACAGAGAAATTTTTTTTTTACAAGATCGTAGCTTTGCTTGTATCATTTGTTGCGAATCTCAGACACTGTTGCCGTAATCAACGTGACAGTATTCGAGGATGAAAGTTTTGATTCCATTGCCCGGTGCCACCATTAAAGATCAGCCTATTGGCAATTTTATTATTATTATTATTATTATTATTATTATGGAGGTACCACACATGGCCCATCTCCTTATTTAATAGTTCGTGGCAGAAGGTTTACGTTATCCTAAAATTATTTGGCCATGCCTTCTTTCGACGGGACGAAGCAATGGTTATGTTTTCCCGATGGCTTCGTTGGCAGCACTGATTTCCATGTAATTTATTTCTTTTATTATTATTTCTATTAAAGTAGATGCCACTTGAGCAGGTTTGAACCCTGCGCCTGCGAGTCCCTTGCCATGCTAAGTAGAGATATACCTTGAATTTTGGACAATGATAGGTTCAAAAATTTGATTTGGATCATCGAATTCAAGGGAGCACTTTGACATTACACGGTGGTCAAGGTGGAAATTTATTAAAGATCTAAGAGAATGTAACCCGAGTTACCTGGCCATTGTAATTGCTCGACCATGTACATGATTAGACTCGTTACGAAGCAAAACGATGCATTGTTTTACATGCATGTCATTGCTACGAATCCGAGGGGTTTCAAATTAGATAACATGCTACAAGCTATATCAGTATTACAAACACGCGATGGAACCCCAAGCTACCTAAAGAGCCGAGGCATGGTCTCATGTATTCCAAAAGTTTGGTGCCCACTGCCCGATGAAATCTTGTATAATAAGTGAGACTCACATGCAACCGTGCACACGTTATAAATGCCAGTAAATACGGCCTCGAACGGCCATCGATGGGTCCGACGAACAAAAGCCAGAATTGACATCCGAGTTAGGTTACCATTGAATGAATGCATGGGATCTCTGACATTAATAACATTCTAACAATTTCCCATGGGCCCATCACCGGATAGGAATCATATGGTGAGATTAAATAGGGTTGCAAGCGTTTGCATTCAGTTCAACACCCGGTTGGCAAAGCGAAACCTGATGGTCCATGGATTGGTTTGCTAGACATTGTCGTTCCTTTTACCTGGTTAGAACTTAACAAGTATTATTTAGTCTTGTACATTTTGAATAAGGACAATGCTTGCAAGCAAAAAAAAAAAAAAAAAAAAAAAAAAAAAAAAAAAAAAAAAAAAACGTTCAAGATCCTTTTGTTACTCCAGTCACCTGGACTTCCTCATTTCATAAATGTGTTACTTGAATCACTATGGGAGTCTCATGTCTGGATGCTAGAATGGTCAATGGTTTACGGCTGACGTGACTTTGTTGTACATGTGTTGTTGGATCGATCCTTGGCCCTGTCGGCAACAAAAATTATAACAGGGGGGAGAGGGTGAGGAGGAACCGGGAAAAATATCATGGCATTGGTTTAATAATCTATTATTGTAGACCTTACTGCTGTGGTATGTAGCTGTGAGTTGGTGCCAGACTACGGTTCTTGACTGCGGAATCTCAATACTTTCGGACCTGCAAAAATGAGGTTAGAGATCCGGACCGGAAATCCCGACGGGGTACTCCGACGGTCAAGATAGAGAGCGGTAAAGTGGAACAGATCCACTATGACAGATCCCTGCTGGGGCTGCGTGCTTAGAGGAATCTTTGATGAGAAGATGAGTGAGAACAAGAGGATCGGCGCTCTGGTTCCTGCAACCGGGCTCGTTGGGCCCGCTCTTGCGAGTTCCTATGGAGCCCCTTGTCGTGGGATTGCCTCCTCTTCCCGTACGCGTATTTGCCCTCTCGATTGCTTACCTTCGTTCTTGCCCTCTCGTCCCCTTTTCTAGGTCGCCGGTTCCTCGACACCTTCATGCCTCTCCCCTTCCTCCCTGAGAGGCTCTGGAGGTCAGCGACGCTTCGTGACCGTTCTCCTAGGTCGTTCCCCTTTACAGCCTGGAGTTAAGTGGCGAGCTGGTCTTGTCTGCTGTGCCATCACGAAAGGGTGAACCTGGCAGGGTCCCGATTCTTGCGAAGGCGCCCTCGGGCCTGGGGCGTTGACCATGGCCCACCCTTTTTTGGAGTATCGGGTTACCGGGTGCTGGATTCGGTATCATGAGCAAGGTGCCCCTTCTAAACTAGTGCCAACTAGGTTTCGTGCGCCGTTACAGGCCTGGGACACTGTACTGGATGCGTCGCCTGTGCACGCCGTCCTTAGCGACCTCCTCGGGGCTTGCACCCTCGGTCCTTCCACGCTCCGCGGAGAAGGCTGACTTCGATCGAGGTGGACCCATCTGGGGGTACCACCTGGCGAAGGAGCAAAGAGAGCCCAGCTCGACTCCGGCGAGGAGGGCCCATCTGGGGGCGCCACCTGGCGGAGGAGCAGGGGCAGAGCCACTTCAACCGAGGTGAACCCCGCCTGGGTCGACACCTGGCGAAGTGGTAGAGGCCAGCTTGACTTCGGTCGAGGTGGACCCATCTGTGGGTGCCACCTGGCGAAGGAGCAGGGGAACCCGGCTCGACTCCGACGAGGTGAGCCCATCTGGGGGTGCCACCTAGCGGATGAGCAGGGACAGGGCCACTTCAGCCGAGGTGGATCCCGCCTGGGTCGACACCTGGCGAAGTGGCAGAGGCCAGCTCGACTTCAGTCGAGGTGGACCCATCTAGGGGTGCCACATGGAGAAGGAGTAGGGAGAGCCCGGCTTGACTACGACGAGGTGGGCCCATCTGGGGGCGCCACTTGGCGGAGGAGCAGGGGCAGGACCACTTCAGCCGAGGTGGACCCCGCCTGGATCGATACCTGGCAAAGTAGCAGAGGCCAGCTCGACTTTGGTCGAGGTGGACCCATCTGGGGATGCCACCTGGCGAAGGAGCATGGAGAGCCCGGCTCGACTCCGGCGAGGTAGGCCCATTTGGGGGCGCCACCTAGCGGAGGAGAAGGGGCAGAGCCACTTCAGCCGAGGTGGACCCCGCCTGGGTCGACACCTGGCGAAGTGGCAGAGGCCAGCTCGACTTCGGCCCGAGGTCGGCTCGATCGCTAGCCAAGTCACTTGGCAGGAGAGCCCGGGGATGACGTCGCGTGGCACTTCCTGGCGGCCAATTGGATCTGATGCATACTCCACCTCGGCGCTATTGCCATATCAGTTGCCCCATGCTCCCAAGTCCTATTGGAGCGTCGTTGTAGGGACGTGGGGAGTTAATTTGGAGATGACGTGGGAGGACAAAAATCCTGCGCAATAAATGCTGAGATCACTGCCGCTTTGCTCGTTGTGCCCGAGATCCAATGCGTGGGTGCCATGTCCGCACCTTCAGTGGATCATAATTACGCTGTGCCAGACTCGAGGCGGTTTCCAATAAACCGAAGCATTGTCGTCGGGCGTCTTCACACGTGGTGCTCATCCGATGGCGTTGGAGTAAAAGGAGATGTACAGTTGCTGTTGATTTGTTTGAAAAGAGAGGAGACTTTCCGGAAACGAGGTCTTTTGGCTTTCTCACACCTTGTCGGCGGTTGCAGCACCCCCTCTTCTTCACTCGGGTCACCATTCTTCTGCCACAACATACCGGTGAGTGCCCTGCGACCCCCATTTCCTTCATCTGCTTCTTCTCGAGTCTTAGTCCTTCCAAACCAGGCCTTCCCTTTCCTTCCTTGTCTCGATGGCTCCTTCGAGTCATCATCGCTGTCCCTCTTCTAACTCGGACGAGGCTGGTCCATCCCGGTCGAGGACTCCATCGTCCTCCTCTTCGGAGGATGATGTTCCCATCAACGTCCGGTAGCGGTTGCGGTCGGGCGATATAACCATCGGAGTCCCTAGGGCTTCCAGGGCTCCTCCAACCATTCCTGCTGTTCCCGTCTTTGCCCTTCCCCCTCCGGTGGTAGAGACTTCTTCCGGTCCCTCCGGCTTCATTTCGACGATGACCGAAGATGACCTCTTCTGGATCTAGGACACGTATGGGATCCCGGACTCCATTCAGCTTTCACTCCCAGGGCTGAGGGATCGGGTGACTTCGAGTGGTCCTGGCAAAATTGCCTTCTACGAAGACTTCCTCGCCGGGGGTCTTCATTTTCCTCTCCATCCATCCGTTCTTCCTTTCTTTCCTTAGCCATTTCTGACTTGTTCCTGCTCAGTTGGCTCCCAATGCCATCAGGGTTATTTTTGCCTTCATAGTTTTCTGCCACTTTCACGGGTTCGTTGCCTGTTTTTCACTGTTTAGGGCACTTTTCACCCTGAAGCGGTACTCCACCGACGATGGCTGGTGGTACCTTTCTCTCCAGCCCAGGTGCCTCTGGTTCGACCTCCCCATATCGATCAAGAGGTGGAAGAACCGGTTCTTCTTCGCTTCGGTTAGGGATGTTGACTGGGTCTGAAGTGAGTCGGACTGGTCTCCGAACCAGAATTCTCAGGTCAAATTGGCGGATTAGGTGGTCTATTCCCAGCTATTGGGTGATGTAGTCCCTTCCCTTAATGTTCTGCTCTCAGAGCAGAACTTGTTCGAGATAGGGAACAGCCCAATACGGGCGATTGGTGGGCCTCTACCCTCTTTTTCTTTTCCCCCTTTTTTCTCTTTTTTTTTTTTTGAATCATCCGACATTCTGACCTTCTTCTTTCCTCAGGGATGAAGTTATCCGTTGAGAGTCTGATGGAAGGGGCCCAGAAGAGGAACGCCCCTGAAGAAGCCTAGAAGGTTCCGTCGAAGAGGGCCCGAATAGAGACGAGCCAGGGGCCCAGGCCCACTCCAGTTCCTGTTGGGCCGAGGGCGACGGTTCCGGCCCCCAGGCCATCCCAGCAACGGATGCCCAGACGTCACCGAGATCGACGCGGGAGGGGAGGTGGGGCGACTGGCACCTCCCATGGTTGTTGCTGCACCGGTTACTGTGCCAGTGGCGGCGCCGTCGGCTGCACCAATGGCTGCACCTTCAACCGCAGTTCTACCCAGAGGGGGTACTCCAGCTCAGTCCCCCTTGAGTCTCAGCCTGTATTGCCTGTTCTCAACATGGGCTCCTTTGTCATCCGCGACCAGGGTCTCATGGAGAAGATGATAGAGTACGCAGCCCGGACCCGGGAGCGCCACCTGAAGGGCGGCCAGGATTACGTGGATGCACTGCTCGGGATCCTCCCCCTGCTCTTTACGGTAAGCCTTTAGCCCTTCTTTTTAATGTTCCAGTTGGATCCTAGAACCTCAACTCTTCCTTCATGCAGATTGGAACCGACGTTCTTCTTCTCCGGAACTTCCTCTCCACCTCGGCAAAGAAGGAAGCCGAGAAAGAGCGGAAACTGGGCAAGCTGGCGACGGACATGAAGGATCTCATGGACAAGGGCCATGAGCTGAGGGGGAGGAACGAGATCCTCCGGGAGGACCTGGCTCATTCCGAAGGGCGGGTCAGGGAACTCGAGACCTCTCTTTCTGAGGAGAGGATCTCGAATCAGTGCCGGATCGAAAATGACACGGCCAAGGTCTCCCGCGTCAGAGGGTAGTCCCGGTCACTGGAGCACCGGGTTGAGGAGGTCCTACAAGAGTTGGCGGCGGCCAACGAAAAGACCTCCTATGTCAACGGGCTGCTGGCGGCCTCGCAGAAGGAGGCACAGGAGGCTATGTCGAAGTTCTGGGCCTCCGAAGAGTTCGAGAAGGAGTTGCACGAGGCTGCCATAGATTCCTTCTTGAAGGGCTTCGAAGTTTGCCGAGGAATGGTGGCTGCCCAGTTTCCCGAACTCGACCTGACCGGGGTCATCCTTGGCGGCCCTAGTGGGCAGCCTGAAGGAGGAGGAGCAGTGCCGGGAGCCGCTGGCGAGGAGGCTTCTGGGCAACCTCCTAAGGACACGGCTGGCAGCGCAGAGGCCTCCCAGCCGGAGGAGGGACCGGCAGTAGCGGAGTGACTTTGAGTCCTCCATTTTATGTTATAGTATAGGGTTTCTCTTTTGTTTTTCTGGGTCACCCGGCCTGTCGGGGCCCTTTCCCTTGTAAGAAACCTTACATTAGAAATGGAAGTTCACCTTTCTTCACTGTTTTTGCCTTAAACTTTCTTCTTGCTGCTTGCTGGTATCGTCTTTTGCAGGAGTCCAAAGTCTCCGATTTGCAGCTTGACCTGGGTCCTTGGTTTAAAATAAGGTTCTGGAGACCCCCAGGCTTCGGGAAGGGACTCCTGGGGCTTCTGGCTTGCACTTTGAAAATCTTTGGCACCTGGACTTAGGTTGCCAGGGCATCCTCCGAACTGAGCTTCGGGATCTCGTGGGGGAACTGGGTTCCGCGCCACCTTTCGGACTGAACTTCGGTGCCTTATATCGGAACTGGGTTCCGTTCGGCTTTCCGGATGAACTCTGGGATCTCGTGGAAGAACTGGATTCCGCACCACCTTTCGGACTGAATTCTGACGTCTCATACCAGAATTGGGTTCCATTTGGCTTTCCGGACTGAACTCCGGGATCTCGTGGACTCCATGCCACCTTCTGGACTAAACTCTGGGGCTTGGAACTAGGTTCCGTTCGGTGCTCTAGACTGAACTCCGGGATCTCGTGAAAAAATTGGGTTTCGTGCCACCTTCCGGACTGAACTCCGGCACCTCATACCGGAATCGGGTTCCATTTGGCTTTCCAGACTGAACTTCGAGATCTCGTGGACTCCGTGCCACCTTCCGGACTGAACTCTGGGGCCTGGAACTGGGTTCCGCTCGGCGCTCCAGACTGAACTCCGGGGTCTTGTGGAGGAACTGGATTCCGTGCTACCTTCCGGATTGAACTTCGACACCTCATACCGGAACTGGGTTCCGTTCGGCTTTTCAGACTGAACTCCGGGATCTCCTGGGGGAACTGGATTCTGAGCCACCTTCCGGACTGAACTCCGACAC
Organism: Areca catechu; assembly: GCA_021397845.1. Lineage (NCBI taxonomy): Eukaryota > Viridiplantae > Streptophyta > Magnoliopsida > Arecales > Arecaceae > Areca > Areca catechu. The sequence continues at coordinate 31,469,713 of CM038039.1, forward strand.
CTCATACCAAAACTGGGTTCCGTTCGACTTTTTGGGCTGAACTCCGGGATCTCGTGGACTCCGTGCCACCTTCCGGACTGAACTCTAGGGCCTAGAACTGGGTTCCGCTCGGCGCTCCAGACTGAACTCCGAGATCTCATGGGGGAACTGGGTTTCGTGCCACCTTCCGGACTGAATTCCGGTGCCTCATATCGGAACTGGGTTCCGTTCGGCTTTCCGGACTGAACTCCGGATCTCGTGGACTCCGTGCCACCTTCTAGATTGAACTCTGGGGCCTAGAACTGGGTTTCGCTCGGCGCTTCAGACTGAACTCCGGGACTTTGCATTTCTCGCGGACCGCTTCATGGAATCTTTGCCTTGCCTTCGTTCGCCAAACTTAAGGATGGACGACGCTGGTCCTATGAGATAGAAACAAACATTACGCAAAGAAGGAATTTTATTGTTAATATTCAGGAAGTCTTACATCATTGATAATACATCCTTAGGTTCGCGGCATTTCATGTCCACGAAAATCGATCCTAGCCGAGCTTGGCTAGATAGTAGGCACTGTGAGGGAGTGACCACTCGATAGGGACCTTCCCAGTTCGGAGAGAGCTTTCTGCATTCCCGAGGTTGGGAGGCCTCGGCGTGATGCAACACCAGATCTCCCGGGCAGAAGGACTTCGGCCTTACCTTGGAGTTGTAGTATTTAGCCACCCATTGCCGGTAGGCCACCATCCAGACCCGTGCCTTGTCCCTTGTTTCCTCGAGGAGATCCAAGTTGAGCAGCAACCATGCTGGGTTCTCGGCTTCATCATATTGTTCCATGCGTAGTGTCGGCAAGCTAAGCTCCACTGGGATTACTGCTTCCACTCCAAAGACAAGGTTGAAGGGAGTTTCATCGGTGGCCGTCCTTGGGGTTGTGTGGTATGCCCACAGGACGCTGGGAAGTTCTTTAGCCCATCACCCTTTGGCTTGATCCAACCTGGTCCGGAGCCCTTGCAGGATGGTCCGGTTGGTCACCTCAGCTTCCCTATTGGTCTGGGGATGCGCTACCGAGGTGAAGCGATGATGAATTCCGAGGTCGCTGCAGAACTCCTCAAATTTCCAGCAGTTGAACTGACATCCGTTGTCGGTGATGATAGTGTGCGGGAGTCCGAAGCGATATATGATCGACTTCCAAAAAAACTTACTAACATTCATCTCCGTGATCCAGGCTAATGGCTCGGCCTCGACCCACTTTGTGAAGTAGTCGATGGCGACAATCAAGAACTTACGCTGCCTAGACGTGGGAGGAAAGGGACCGAGGAGGTCCATGTCCCACTGGGTGAAAGGCCAAGGGGCGAAGAGTTGGGAGAGCGGCGCGACTGGTTAGCACTACATGATGGCATGATGTTGGCAGCGGTCGCACCTCTTAACGAAATTGGCCACGTCCTCCCTCATCGTCTCCCAAAAGTATCCTTGGTGGAGGGCTTTGTATGCCAAAGTCCTCCCCCCACATGGTTCCCGCAGAGGCCCTCGTGAATTTCCTGGAGCACGAGTGCAGCCTCCGTGGGCCTCAGACATTTGAGGAGCGGGTAGGAGTATGACCTCCGGTAGAGCAGTCCGTCCATCAGTACGAAATGCGCGGCCTTCCTCTTGATGAGGCCGGCTTCTATCTGATCCTCGGGCAATGTGCCGTATGTGATGTACTTGACATACTTGTCCATTCAGCTGGGCTCCAGGGTGACATGCTGGATCTCCCTTGGGACTTTGTAGCTCGGGGCTTGGAGATGTTCGATATGGGCGCGGCCCAACGACGAGTCCGGCAGGGTGGCTAGGCAAGAGAGGGCATCAGCACGGGCATTTTTCCCATGCGGAATGTGGGAGACGCTGAAGCGCTTGAAACCCGTCGTGCTCGCATGCACCAATTCCAGATACTTCAACATTTGAGGATCCCGCACCTTATATTCGCTCGAGACTTACCCGGCGACCAGCTGCAAGTCAGTGAAGACCCCAGGTTGGTCACACCGAGCTTGCAGAAGACCCTCAATCCTGTGAGGAGCACTTCATATTCCGCCTGGTTGTTGGTGGCGGCGAACTGGAGGTGGATTGCGCATTCAGCTACGACTCCCTCATCATTGGCGAGGATGAGGCCAACCCCACTCCCACCGGAGTTAGAGGCTCCGTCCACGTGCAAGACCCATATGTCCTCCTCTGGTTCAGGCTCTAGATGTTGACTTTGGGGGCTCTCTTCCGGCCCCTCGCCCAGGCCTGCACACTCAACTAGAATGTCAGCCAATACCTGTGCCTTCATGGCCGACGTGGTCGATAGGCGATGTCGAACTCGCTGAGCTTCAACGCCCACTTCGCCAAGCGTCCAGATGTGTCAGGTTGGCTGAGCATGGCCTTCAACGGTTGGTCCGTCAGGACTACAATAGGGTGCGCTTTGAAATAAGGCCTGAGGTGCTGGGCAGATACTATTAGCGCAAAAATCAACTTCTCGGATCAAGAGTACCTGAGCTCCGCATCGCGGAGGAGCTTGCTTGTATGGTACACAGGTCTCTGGATTCCTTTATCGTCCATCCGGACTAAGACCGAGTTGACGGCCTTCAGAGTGACCGCCAGATACAAGAGGAGCTCCTCTCCCTCCTCTGGCCGAGAGAGCAGTGGTGGTGATGCCAGGATCTTCTTCAGCTCCTCGAATGCCTCCTGGCACTCATCAGTCCAAGAGAAGTCATGCATCTTCCTCAGCACTTTGAAGAAGGGCCGGCAACGATCAGCGGATTGCGAGATAAACCAGCTTAGGGCCGCTACCCGGTCGGTGAGCCGCTGGACTTGCTTTTTGGAGGTGGATGACTCCATGTCAAGGATCGCCTGAACCTTCTCCGGGTTGGCTTCTATCCCCCTTTGGGTCACCATGAAGCCGAGGAACTTTCCTACCGCCACACCAAAGGCGCACTTTGCCGGGTTTAGCTTCATTTGGTGGATACAGAGGCTGTGGAAGGTCTCCCCCAGGTCGTCGACATGGTTCGAGGTTGGCTTGCTCATTACCAATATATCGTCCATGTATACCTGCACATTGTGGCCAATTTGATCTTTAAAGACTTTGTTGACCAGCCGCTGGTACGTGGCGCCAACGTTCTTTAGACCAAAGGGCATCATCTTGTAGCAGTACATCTCATGATTCATGATGAAGGCAGTGTGCTCCTCGTCCTCCGGGTGCATCCGGATCTAATTGTACCTGGAGAAGGTATCCATGAAGGATAGAAGGCGGTGACCCGAAGTGGCGTCCACAAGCTGGTCGATCTTCGAGAGGGGAAAGCTATCTTTTGGGCAAGCTCGGTTGAGGTCGGTGTAGTCCATACAGATTTTTCACTTGCCGTTGTTCTTCTTCACCATCACCACGTTCGCTAGCCAACTAGGATATTGTACCTCCCGCACGAAGCCAGTAGTGAGGAGCTTCTCCACCTCCTCGTTGATCGCCTTCTACCTTTCTGCAGCAAAGCTCCTCTTCTTCTGCCTAATTGGACGGCACTTGGGATCGATCTTCAACTGGTGGGTGATAACGTCTGGGGGAATACACGGTATGTCCGCCGCAGACCAGGAAAACACATCTGCGTTCACCCGAAGGAAGTCTAGCAAGCGAGCCTACTCGTCCCATGGGAGTTGAACTCCTATCTGCACCGTTCTCTATGGGTCCGAGGCAAGGGGATATGTCAGCAAGCACTCCACTGGGCCGCTCTTGGGATCATGCACCCTTTGGTCGAGGTCATCGACATCGGAGTTGAGCTCGGCACTCTAGGCACCCGGGATAGCTTGCAGGCAATGCTGAATGGGCTGAACTGCCCCCCTCATCTCTCCCATCCTGAAAACTGTGGGAAACTGCACCAACAATCTTTTGGTGGAAAAGACTACATCAAGCTGGTTGAGTCCTGGATGGCCCAAAATGGCGTTGTATGGTGATGGGAGTCGGACAACGGTGAAGGTTATCATGACCGTGCTTTGTTAGGACGGAGTTCCGGGGGTAACAGGGAAAGTGATCTCCCGCTCAACTCCCACAGTCTCCGGTGAAACCTACGAGAGGGGTGTGCACCGGCCTTAACCGATCATGAGATAAATTCATCCGGGAGAAAGCATCATAGAAAAGTACGTCGGTAGAGCTCCCACTATCAACCATAATCCGATGTACAGGATGCTTAGCGATGGTCATTTCGACTACCACCGCATCGTTATTTACATTTTTTCTTTCATTTTTACCTTCCTTCCCCTTTTTAAAGGGAAGTACACTTTCCAGATCTCCTTCCTCTCGGGCTCTCTTTGACGCGCGCCCTATCCCCCAAGAAATCATGCCCACCGGCTTCTCCGTGGAGCGGTTATCTACTGCATGAATGGAGAAAGGGCTGCAAGTGGCTGGTCCTCCGCCGGGGCTTCCCTTCCCATGAACTTCTTGAGATAGCCCCTTCTGATGAGGTCCTCGATCTCCCTCTTCAGGTTACGGCACTCCTTCGTATCATGGCCATGGTCGCGATGGAATTGGCAGTACTTCGTCTTGTCGCGACAAAACTTTGGGTTCTGAGGAGGAGGTCGGCAGAGGTATCCCTCGCCCTCGATCTCTATAAGGATCTTGGTTCTTGGAGCAAGGAGGGGAGTAAAGGTCCGCTCCGGAGCGGGACCATTCTTTGACTTTTGCCCCGACCAGAAGTCCACGGGCGGCCCAGGCCTGCGTGTCCCCTGAACATCCTTCGAGGGGGGCCTCTTTGAAGGCTTCCCGTCCAGCTCTCTCCTGGTATGGCCGGCCTCCTCAGCTCAGATATACTTGTGGACATGGAGGAGGAGTTCGGAGTACGTCTTAGACGGTTTTTTGTCCAACGAGTATGTCAGACGGGAGGTCCTGAGCCCTCATTCCAGTGCCAGCATGGCGACGGGCTCGTCTAGGCTATAGATCTCCAGGGCGGCAGTCTTGAAGTGGGTGACATAGTCCTGCAGTAGCTCCTGGTCTTGCTGGTGGATGGAGAAGAGGCTATCCACTTCTCTTGGCACCTTTCGACAAGCGTCAAAGTGCGCCACAAACTTTCCTTCCAACTGCTGGAAGGAGTCGATTGATTCAGGCTCGAGGAGGGTGAACCAAGCTCGAGCGGCCTTCCGGAGGGTGGCAGGGAAGGCGATGCACAGAAGGATGTCCGTTGTCCCCTGAACTCTCATGAGAGCTTTATAGCTCTCTAGATGGTCCAGGAGATCGGTGGTCCCATCGTAGGGATCCACCTGAGGCATACAGAATCGACTTGGAATCGATTCCTCTTGGATCTCTCGGGAGAAGGGGGGTCAGGCGTTATAGCCCACTGGCTCACTGGTGGAGCCCTGCATGTTGGTGAACCAGGGGAGAGCTCCACCAGTTTGCACTCTTGCTCTTCCAGGTGCCTCTCATCTAGACGCTTGGTGGCCTCGTCAATTGAACCTTCCACCGAGGCCGCTGGAGAAGAATGTGCTGATGGGTTGCGACGAGGGTCCTTGCCGTGGCGGCGCTTGCTGCGCTTAGCAGCATCATTGTTTTTCGCCGGGGATCGGTTCTCATGGTCCACCGACCCAGAATGATTTCTCTTCACAGGAGTCTGTTGACTCTCGCCGGAATTGGTTGCTGCCCGCGGGTGGGATGGCTTGCCCTGGATGGAGAGCAGGCTTTTGCGGGGGCCCCTGGCTGGGGCTGAGTCACCAGGAAGCGCTGCTGATGCTGCAGTTGCCTTATGGCCGTGGTCAATGTCTGCAGTTGTTGGACAACAGCAGCATACTGACCGTCCACCGAGGGCAGCTGAGAAGGTGGAATAGGAGGAGCGGGGACTTCCCTCTCCGGGCTTCGAGGGTCTGGGGAAGAGGGAACCTTTCCTGCCTGGCTGGTGGAGGCTTCACGTCCATGAGTCACCACCATACCTGGAATCGAGCTACTCGGAAGCTCAAGAGGGGGCTTACTCGTCTAGGGGCCTTGTCCCCCCACCTGGTGTACCAATCTGTTACCGACCTTACCGCTGTGGCTTGCAGCTGTGAATTAGCACCGGACTGCGGTCCCATTGACTGTGGAATCCTGATACTCCCGGACCTGTAAAAATGAGGTTAGAGATCCGAGTCGGGGATATCTATTGCCGACTTACCGCTGTGGCCTGCATCTATGAGTTAGCACCGTACTGCGATCCCCTTGACTACAGAATCTCGATGCTCCTGGACCTGCAAAAATGAGGTTAGAGACCCGGGCCGGGGATCCCAGCGGGGGTACTTCGATGGTCAAGTTAGAGAGCGGTAAAGTGGAACATATCCACTAAGACGGATCCCTACTGGGGCTCCGTCTTAGAGAAATTTTTGATGAGAAGATGAGTGAGAACGAGAGGGATCACCACTCTAGTTCCTGCAACCGTGCTCGTTGGGCCGGCTCTTGCGAGTTCCTCTAGAGCCTCTTGTCGTGGGATTGCCTCCTCTTTCTGTACGCGTATTTGCCCTCTCGATTGCTTACCTTTATTCTTGCCCTCTCGTCCCCTTTTCTAGGTCGCCGGTTCCTAGACACCTTCATGCCTCTCCCCTTCCTCCTTGAGAGGCTCTGGAGGACAGCGATGCTTCGCGACCGTTCTCCTAGGTCATTCCCCTTTACGGCCTAGAGTTAAGTGGTGAGCTGGTCTCGTCTGCCGTGCCATCATAAAAGGGGGAACCTAGCGGGGTCCCAATTCTTGCGAAGGCACCCTCGGGCCTGGGGCATTGACCATGGCCCACCCTTTTTTGGAGTATCGGGTTACCGGGTTCTGGATTCGGTACCTCGAGCAGAGTGCCCCTTCTAAACTGGTGCCAACGAGGTTCCACGCACCGTTACAGGCCTGGGATACCGTACTGGATGCGCTGCCTGTGCGTGCCATCCTTAGCGACCTCCTTGGGGCTTGCACCCCCGGTCCTTCCATGCTCCGCGGAGAAGGCTGACTTCGATCGAGGTGGACCCATTTGGGGGTGCCACCTGGCGAAGGAGCAGGGAGAGCCTGGCTCGACTCCGGCAAGGTGGGCCTATCTGGGGGCACCACCTGATGGAGGAGCAGGGGCAGGGCCACTTCAGCCAAGGTGAACCCGCCTAGGTTAACACCTGGCGAAGTGGCAGAGGCCAGCTCAACTTCGACCGAGATGGATCCATCTGGGAGTGCCACCTGGTGAAGGTGCAGGGAGAGCTCGGCTTGACTTCAGCGAGGTGGGCCCATCTGGGGGCGCCACCTGATGGAGGAACAGGGGCAGGGCCACTTCAGCCGAGGTGGACCCCGCCTGGGTCGATACCTGGCGAAGTGGCAGAGGCCAGCTCGACTTCGATCGAGATGGATCCATCTGGGGGTGCCACCTAGCGAAGGAGCAGCGAGAGCCCGGCTTGACTCCAACAAGATGGGCCCATTTGGGGGTGCCACCTGGCGGAGGAGCAGGGCCAGGACCACTTCAGTTGAGGTGGACCTTGCTTGGATCGACACCTGGCGAGATGGCAGAGACCAGCTCGACTTCGACCGAGGTGGACCCATTTGGGGGTGCCACCTGGTGAAGGAGCAAGGAGAGCCCGGCTCGACTCTGGCCAGGTGGGCCCATCTAGGGGTGCCAACTGGCGGAGGAGCAGGGGTAGGGCTACTTCAGCCGAGGTGGACCCTGCCTGGGTCGACACCCGGTGAAGTGGCAGAGGCCAACTCGACTTCGACAGAGATGGACCCATCTGGGGGTGCCACCTGGCGAAGGAGCAGGGAGAGCCCGGCTCAACTCCAGCGAGGTGGGCCCATCTGGGGGCGCCACCTGGTGGAGGAGTAGGGACAAGGCACTTCGACCGAGGTGGACCCCACTTGGGTCGGCACCTGGCGAAGTGGTAGAGGTGCCGAGCTCGGCCCGAGGTTTGCTTGATCGCTAGCCAAGTCACATGGCAGGAGAGCCCAGGGATGACACCGCGTGGCACTTTCTGGCGGCCAACTGGATCTGACGCATACTCAACGTCAGCGTTATTGCCATATCATTTATAATATATTTTTAAAATTCTTAAAATAATAAATAAAAAAACTAAATCATCAATCTTGTAATTTTTTTAAAAATATTTTTTTCTCATTTTTAATATTTTTATAGGCACATACTTCATGATTAAGTGATATGCATTAAATAAATTAATCATCAAGCAAGTTAATATATACTTTTAAATAAATTGATATATAATTTTTAGGATATAAAATTCATTAATGTAGGTCAAGTAATATATACTTGATAAATTAGTCATTTAATAATTTAATACATATCTCCAAATAAATTGATACATAATTTTTGAAATATCATACTGTTGCCGCCCAACCGTCGTGGCCTGTAGCTGGAGACAACCTCGGACCCCATCCTCGTCGCTTGGGAACTGGCTTGCATGCCCGGATCTGCAAAATAGAGGTGACCCGGATCGGAGATCCCGGTGGGGGCACTCCGACATTCAAGTCAGTGGTGATCCAGGGGAATGAATCCTCCTGTTCGAGCCCCGTAGATGGACTCCACTCTAGGAGGAGAAAATTATGTACTTGGAGAGTGTGAATGGATTGAGAGTAGAGCGGGGGAAGTGGCAGCAGAGGAGTGTTTAAGCTGGATGGTTGTATCCGTCGAGACCCTTTCGGTGAGTGTCCGGTAGCCTAGAGCACTTGGCCTCTCAGTTGCTCTTCTATATGCCGCCCCTTTCGCCCGTTTGTTTGTTACTTACCTTCTTTTTGGAACCTTGGAGAACTCTTTTAAGCCAGGATGGCTGCACGCCACCTATCTTGGGATCCTCCCCTTGCTTGCAGGCACGTGCGGCGACGCTCCATGCCATGCACGAGATGCCTTTCCCCATTTGTGATAGGGAACTACACCATGCACTCTGACCCTCCCTCTGGTCACTCCACTTTGAAAAACCTTGCAGAGCCTTGATCGAGGGGCAGCCATCCCCTGGTTTTGAATCTTCTAGGTTGACTTCATCTTTTGGGTGGCACAGACGGTCGGTCGGGAGCGCAGCGCCTCGATCGGGGGACCCCTTTCCCTTTGGTGTAAGTGGTAGCAGGGCCGGAGCTCGACTTTGGCTAGGGTGTCTCGACCTCGAGGGAGCCACCTGGTGAAGGAGTCCGGGGAGAGCCGGAGCTCGACTTCAGCCAGGGTGTCTCGATCTCGAGGGAGCCACCTGACGAAGGAGTCCAGAGAGAGCCGGAGCTCGGCTTCAGCCAAGGTGTCTCGACCTCGAGGGAGCCACCTGGCGAAGGAGTCCGAAGAGGGACGTCCGACATGGTAGCTTCCTCCGATGTGGCATCTGACTGGGTCTGACATGGGTTCCACGTAAGCGATCCCGCCACATCATTTGCCCCTACTCCCAAGTCCCTTTGGTGCATGGCGCTCGAGGCGAAGGGAGTAAATGCGGTGCTGACATGGAAAGGCCAAAATCCTGTGCCATTATTGCCATATTCGCTGGCACCTCGCGAGGCGGACCTCCAAGCCAATACGGGGGTGACACGTGGACTCGTCCGAGGAGACTTTATGGTTGACGCAGAGTTTGAAATGGTCACGAGCAAACCGAAGCATTGCCCTCTACCGATTGTTGACATGTGGCATAGATCCGACGGTGGTGACTTTGGGACAGTACGGTTGCGGTCTGGTTATTTTGAAAGGAAGGACAGTTCTCTGAAAACACTTCCTTTTTCAAATTCCTCGTGCCCACCAGTGAACCAGAGCCTTCTCTCTTCTCCCGGCCGTCCTTTTTCTCTAAGGCTAGCCAGGTTCATCCTCTTTATTCTTCTTTTTTCTTTGGTTGGGTAGAGCTCATCTTCAGGGTTAGGATCTTCTCGGACTTCGTCAATCTCCTTTTTCTTCCTTCTCCGTTCTTTCTCCTTCATCTTCTTCCTTGAGAAGGCTTGTTGGGGTCGTAACTTTCGTCCGTCGACCAATCCTGATGAGGCTGGGCCTTCTTGGCCGAGGACTCCTTCCTCCGATAAGGAGGAAGAAGTCCACTTCGAGATATGTAAAAGGCCTCGCCCCACAGGGATCAGTATAGGGGAGCCTAGGGCCCGCCTTCCTCCTCCTCCTCCTGAAGCTTCTTCTGAACCTTCTCGGTCGACTGGTCCTGGTGGTATTATTTCAACGATAACCAGCGAGGAGCTTTCGGTCATCCGGGAGGCCTTTGGCATCCCAGATTCCATTCGGCTCTCAGTCCCACGACCGGGGGAACGGGTCACCTCCAGTGGCCCGGGTCAGATTTTCCTTTACAAGGAAACCCTCGTAGGGGGCCTTTGATTCCTGCTTCATCCCTTCTTTCTTTCCGTGCTAAGCCATTATCATCTAGTTCTGGCTTAGTTAGTTCCAAACATAGTCAGGACAATTTTTTGCTTCATCATCCTTTGTCGCTTTCACAGGATCGTAGCCTGTTTCTCCTTATTCAGGATTTTCTTTACCCTGAAACGCTACCCGATCGAGGACGGGTGGTGGTTTATTTCTTCGCGTCCAAAGGGCATTAAGTTTGAGCTCCCCTCTTCCATCAAAGGATGGAAGAGCAAATATTTTTTTGCTTCCATCGAGGGGTCGATTGGATTTGGAGCGACCTAGACCGGACCCTGAATCGGAACTCTGTTATTGAGGCGGATGATCGGGAAATTTATGACCAGCTCCACGCTGACCAAATCCCTTCCCTCGAGGTTTTGTTATCGGAGCAGAACTTGTTCGAAGCCGGGGTCAGCCCAATGCGGGAGTTGGGTGAGTTCGGCGTAAGCTCTACTTGTTTTCCTTTTCTTCTTATTCTTTCAAGCTTGGAACTGACCTCATTCTCCTTTGTGTAGGCATGAAGTACTCCATGGAGGAACTTCTCGCACTCTCCAGGAAGAGGGGTGCACCGTGGGGGCCATAGAGTCCCCGTCGAAGAGACCTCGAGATGAGGATAGCGTAAGGGCTGCACTCGCCGCGCCATCCGAGCCGAGCAGGAGGATGGCCGAACCTGCCCCCGAATCACCGAGGCAACAGGACTTGCCTCCGGTTCGAGAGCCTGATGTGGTTACTCGAGCCAGGTCCATCGCCGTCGCTGTGGCGTCCCCACCTCCTGAAGTTATCGAGGTGGAAGCAGAAGAAGAAGAGGAGAGGAGGGAGCCACCGGTATGGCATCGTCTGGCATGGCGGTGAGCCCCCATAAAGATTTTGAGACATCCTCGGCCAGTCACGAGGGCGATACCATGGTAGCAGCGAAGAAGAAGAAGAAAAGTAGCTCCCGCAAGTTGCCCTTTGAGGTGGCGCTGGATGCCTCGTTGGTTTGAAATCGGGCCCTCGTCGAGCACATGATGGACTTCGCCGTCCAACCGTGCGATCGATGGGAAAAAGTGGGAAGGCTTCTGGCCGATGCCATCCTTGGCACCTTTCCGTAGCTCTTCTCGATGGGTGTTCTTGTCTTTTCCTCTTCCCCCCTATATTTTTTTAATAATGTCTTCCTTGGTGCAGCTTGGGATGGACCTCTTGTTTAACGAGAATACTCCAAGAATTGGGTTAAGAGGGACAAGCAGTGGGTGCAACAGCTTGACTCACTGGTGGCCGTGGTCAAGCTGAAGACGGACGCGGCCTGGGAGGCCGAACAGAAGAACAAAGAGCTGAGGGCCAAGACGGCGGGCACCGAGAGGCACCTCAAGGGCCTGGAGGAGTCCTTGGACCGGGAGAGGAATCGGGCCAGATGCAGCCCGACCACCATGGCCTGTAGGTGGAGATGACCTCGGACCCCACCCTTGTCGCTCGGGATCCGGCTCGCGTGCCCGGACCTGCAAAATAGAGGAGACCCGAGTCGGGGATCCCGGCGGGGGCACTCCGATACTCAAGTCAATGGCGATCCAGGGGAACAGATCCTCCTGATCGAGCTCTATAGATGGACTCCACTCTAGGAGAAAAAAATTATGTACTTGGAGAGTGTGAATGGATTGAGAGTAGAGTGGAGGAAGTGGTAGTAGAGGAGTGTTTAAGCTGGATGGCTATGTCCGCCAAGACCCTTTTGGTGAGTCTCTGGTAACCTAGAGCACTTGGCCTCTCAGTTGCTCTCTTGTATGCCGCCCCTTTAGTCTGTTTGTTTGTTACTTACCTTCTTCTTGGAACCTTGGAGAACTCTTTGAAGCCAGGATGGCCACACGTCGCCTATCTTGGGATCCTCCCCTCGCTTGCAGGCGCATGCGATGATGCTCCGTGTCGTTCGCGAGGTGCATTTTTTTATTCATGATAGGAAACTACATCGTGCACTTTGACCCTCCCTCTGGTCGCTCCACTTTGGGAAACCTGGCAGAGCCTCTATCGGATGGCAGCCGTCCCCTGGATTTGAATCTCCTGGGTTGACTTTCTCTTTTGGATGGCACAGACGGTCGGTCGGGAGCGCGGCGCCTCAATTGGGGGATCTCTTTCCCTTCGATGTAAGTGGTAGCAGGGACAATTATTGCGGCATGGTGGGTGCCCCTTCGTGGTCCTTGGATGGCTTACCACCGTTCAAGGAAGGTGGCGATATCCCCCAGCTGCCGGTCCCCTCACCCGAAGTGGGGTTGGTCCAGGGAGGAGAAACTCAACTTCGGCCAGGACATCTCGACCTCGAGGGATCCACCTGGCGAAGGAGTCCGAAGAGAGCCGTAGCTCAACTTTAGCCAGGGCATCTCGACCTCGAGGGAACCATTTAGCGAAGGAGTCTGGGAAGAGCCGGAGCTCGACTTCGGCCAGAGCATCTCGACCTCGAGGGAGCCACCTGGCGAAGGAGTCCGGGGAGAGCCGGAGCTCGACTTCGACCAGGGTGTCTCGATCTCGAGGGAGCCACCTGGCGAAGGAGTCCGAAGAGAGCCGGAGCTCGACTTCGACCAGGGCATCTCAACCTCGAGGGAGCCACATGGCGAAGGAGTCTGGGGAGAGCCGGAGCTCGACTTTGGTCAGGGTGTCTCGACCTCGAGGGAGCCACCTGGTGAGGAGTCCGGAGAGAGTCGGAGCTCGACTTCGACCAGGGCGTCTCGACCTCGAGGGAGCCACCTGGCGAAGGAGTCCGAAGAGGGACGCTCGACATGGCAGCTTCCTCCAACATGGCACCTGACTGGATTTGACATGGGTTCCACGTCAGCGATCCCGCTATATCACATACTTACTAGTATATACTATATAGATAATAACATACATTCATCAACTTTCTCATACATACTATAGCTTATTTGATGTACATATAGCACTGATTTAATATATATCTCTAGATAAAATATATATTCTAGAAACTTTGCATCTATTTACCTAGAGATGTGTATTGGATTATTGGTAATTGTGTATAAAAGAAGTTTATAGTATATATTAGAAAGTTGATGAGTATAAATTATCGTATTATATAATGTGTACCGATGAACATATTGTTTTGAAAACTGTGAAACAATTTGCTTAGATATATATTGGATTATTAGATAATTAATTTGCTAAGTATGTATCACTTGGTCGTATACTACGTATTGATGAACGTTATATTTTAGAAACTATATATCAATTTACTAAAAAATATGTATCAAATTATTGTTAAGTGTATTTCAAAAAAGTTTGCACTATGTTTAAAAAAATTGATGAATATATATTACAATACCATTGTTGGTGTCGAAATTATTCGGTGCTGAGAATGATGGAGCTAGTAGCAAGAGGTAGTCTCTAGAAGGCGAGACTTCAAAGAAAGTTTCGATCGGAAGGTGTTCCAATGAGGACCCTAGGACGCCAAGTCAAATTTCCAACATGATAATAGTATGAGGAGTACAAGTCAGAGTTTTTATATACCTTTGGGGCTCCCAGGAGGTCCCCTTTTATAAGCAAGATATAAGGATAATTTTGGGATGAAAAGATCCAAACGGATTTGGTGGTGAAATGATAGGGTTAAGATCTTGTCATGCATGCCATAAGAGGATCTTTCTGTTTATATAGAATGTCCACTCCCCTTTAATGGTGACATTTTTCTTTATATGGAATCGGCCATGTTTCTTAATGATGACATTGACTACTACATCGGTTCAGTTACACTCTTCTTAATTACGAAGATATGGTGGCGATTAGCGATCATGAAGCATGATGTGATCTTCTAGTTGTGCAATCTAGGAGGTAAAAATGAGCATCAGTTATAGTAACCTTAGGAAGGTTCAAGTGAAAATATTATCCAAGGACCTGCTCGCCATCAAGCTCAAGAATCAAGGGTCGGTCCAAGCACTTCTATTGAAATCGAGGAATGGTCGGCTAGGAGATACTTGATCTGGTTACCATGGTTAAAGGCGAACATATGTCGATAGTCTTATGAGAACCGACTGATGAGGAGGCATCGATTAGGTTGGATCGAATGAAGGCATTCAACAGGTGGCATTTGACCAGGTTTGGCTGGTCGAATGAGGTGCCAGTTTGCTAATGAGAGGTTGGTCAAACAATAGAACCAATCAAGCACCGAGCATGTGATTGAGCCATGTCCAGAAATATTGGGGCCATAAGGGATTATCAACTGATCAAGAATTAGATTCGATAAATGGTTGGCGAGCACATGTTGATAGCTTTTGAAGGATCGATTGATGAGGGAGTGTTTGTCATCCAGAATGCTGGTTTAGACGAAGGTGGTTGGCGGTTGGTGCTCAACTGGGCCTAATTGGCCAAGAAGGGCACCAACTTCTCTAATGGGGGGTCAATTGAGTGGTAGGGCCAACCATGCTATGAGCATGTTGAATTATCCGATAATTTTGGGGCTCGAAGTCCATTGATCAAGGACCCAATTCCTGACCCGAATGGGGTGGACATGTAACGGGGCTGTCCGACCAGGCTTGTTGACTAGAGGTTCATGTTCTTGATCCAAACAGGATTTTTCCCAACAGACCAATCCGATTAATGGTCAGTGGGCACATAACAAGACTGTCCGACCAAGTTTATTGACTTGAACTTCATGTCCTTGGTCCAAAATATAATTTACCTTAACAACCATGTAATGCATACTAATGCACATAATATTTTCAAAGTTGTGTATCAATATGCTCGGAGGTGTGCATTAGTTGCTAAATGACTAATTTGCTAAGTATATATCATCTGACCATGTACTATCTATTGAAAAATTTCGAAAACTATGTATCAATTTACCTGAATGAATGTATTGATTTGCTTGTTGATTAATTACTTGGTGTGTATCACTTGATCATATAGTATATATCGATAAAAAGTATACAGGAACGAGGAAGAAAAGGATAACTTTTTTTTTTTTAATTTTTTTGGGAATTACATGGTTGATGGCTTTATTAGTAATAAAAAATATATTCTTTAATATAGATGTCAAGAAAAATACAGCAAACTATAAAACCCAATCCTTAACTTTTTTGTTTTCTTGTACCCATCCCCCTTATAGTTTTTGTTCCTTGTCGGGTGGAACATTTGATGGTCCAATCAGAACTTTGGAAGTGGATGTCTTTTTGGAGACCATGTTAGACATGCCATGAGTGATCGAAGTAGATTTTTGGTGTTGGTGGACCAAGTGATACCTCACACATGTCCATCGACCATGTGCAAGGTCATGAAACCATTTCTTCCGAATAATTTGTTGCTATCAATGACTGGGTGCAAATGGTATTTAAATGTACAACAACTTATTGGAAAGGACCGAAAGATGGGCAGATAGCCGGAACAATTGCTAGTGAGGCCGAGGGGCAACCATATTACCCACTTTTAGCCAGCTCTGATTGGTTCTCTCCGAGCAGGGTGTCTATTTAGTTGTGAGGTTACATCCTGGAAAGCTAATTGCCAAGACCTTAGGTCAGATTTGCAGCTACGGCCATAACTCCTATTAAGGTCAGATTTGCAGCTACGGCCATAACTCCTATTTAGTTCCGGAGCCCTTTGAATGATACCGTCTACTCTAACGATCCGGCGGCCCAGCCAACTCTCCGCAAAATTCCGATTCATTTTCTTCCATTTTGTTGTTGCATCAATGATGAGCTTTAAGACCCTTTTAAGCAAATTATCATCGACATGTGGTTAGAGTTATTTGTCTTCGATAGTTCATGGGATTAATTATCATCATTAGATAGGCAGCTTAATTATTATTATTATTATATATATATATATATATATTAAAAAAAATCTGTCAAAGAGAAAACAAAAAGGGAAAAAGACCTAGCTTATCCCATAGATTGGTGCTAGAGACCATTAATGTTTGTTGAGCGACCTGGATCGAGGCTCAGAAATATATAGTTTTGGGTCAGGCTCCAGCTGACAAAAGGCCATCATCATCCCCTTCGTCTCTATAGCAAGCAAGTCGTCAACCAAGCCCAACTGCTGCACAGGTTACAGTGCAAACAAAACAATCAGTCAGCACATCAAATTCCTAGATAGAATCAGGCATGGAAAGCACGCATCTAAAGGGGAAGCTCATCAGGCATGGCAGCATCACGGCCGGATGGTTGTCTGATATTTGGAGGCATAAATGGGAAGGCAAGTTTTTTGACTCCCAGCAGATCCGGTGGGGAAAACAGAGAAGAAACAATTAATAGATGGAAATAACATGTGCAACAAAAATCTGAGACCCTTGTAATATCCAGCATAGCATGAAAGAAAACCCCTGATCGATGCTCATGGCTAAATCTCTCATGAGCAGTCTCAGTTTCTCTGAAACCAGGAGGATGCTAGACCACTCCAACCGTGTGCAAAGCCCTGCAGGTCAGATGTAACAGATTCTCTTGAAAAAAAAGTCAGCAATTAGAGATGGGCATAGCAGATCATCATCTGTTGCCTGTTGGACATCACATCACCACCTAAAATTTGGAAAGTGATAAGTGAATCCGCATAAAAATTTTGGTTGCGATGGGGCTTGAAGATTCTAGAGATTTAGAGGACCTCACCACCTTGGCCTTCTCCATTCTCTTCCAATACATGCCAGAAACAATGGCAATCCCTGCAATGGTTTATCTCCTTGAAGTTCAGCAAGAATACTGAGATAGCACCACAATTTTTTATCGTTACGAGACATGTAACACTATGACACTCATTTAATAGTAACTTTACCCTTTTAATGACCTTTTAGTATTGTTTTGATCTAAAAACTCCCAAACTTCTTGGTCCCATGCTACTCCAATCTCTCAAGTTCCAATTTCTTCGCTCAATCTCTAAGCCCATATAAGACAACCACTTGATAGATGTCCTTTGGTTCATTTAACTTCCAACCTTCCATAAACCCACCACTTAAATTCTATGAAAATTGCATTTACCCACTCGACAAGACAACACTTACAGATGAGATATGTGATTTTACAACTTTTGACCAAGTAGTTGTGGAACCTCATCAGTTAAAAACATCCTTCTTCTCATATGAGATTCAGAGTCTCTTTTCGAAAATTTTTGATTGTCCCAGCTTTCTCGCAAAAATCCAATTTTGTAGTTTCCTCCATAATCTCTGCTTAGATATGTTTTCCTTTGAAAAAGCTTCTTTTCTCCGGAACTTAATCATCCCTCAAAAATACATCTCTCACTTGGGCATTGGATGTTTTCTTTGTTCTTGGCTCTCTACACCAAATCTCATAGCAGCTTTCTGTTAACCTTGAAATCAAAGCACATAAAAGACCCTGTTTTAGATGACCGGGGATCCATATGCCTATGACAAACTAAAAAGAAACCAGAATCCTTCTGGAAAAAAAACTGACATAGTCCAATAAAACTAGGGACCTCCATACATTTGATAACATGACTTTGTGTTGTGACAGGATGGCATTTATACACTTTAAAAATGTTTTCATCTAGAAAGTCTCTGTGTCAATAGTCTACACGAGAGGTTACAAAGTGGTGACTAGAATGCAAGATCAAGAATAAGAGATTTTCTTGACGTAGAAGATTGATAAACTGGCAGGAGATTTGAGGCCAATTTACATATTTCTGGAAGCAAAACTGACAATACTGGTAGATATACAGCTGTCATCTGTGAAAACAAAGGAGAACAGATTCTTTAAGGCAACTAATATTTATAGATCACCATTTTTTCAGTGGGCAGTTTTGCTGTTTGTGCGGGTCAGTATGATTACATATATCACAGATTTGTCTGAGCATGAGGTAATGTTAGAGCAAAGAGATAGAAGAAAGAGTGAGAGAGAGAGAGAAGTGACAAGAAGGACAAACTGGATAGAATCTGAAAAAAGTTAAGAGACAGGCCTTAGGTAAAAATGAATTCTTTATTCCAACCCAGATTTTGCCTTCATGATAGCTAATCTCTCCTCTCTGCGTGTTCTAGTGGTGGGCACACCACTAACAAGGAAAGACTAGTAAATTTTAAAGAATGTAAAGAAATTACCTTGTAACCCTCAAACCTCTCCCAAGCTAACCAAATAAAAATAAGGTAAAAAAATGACATTATCATCTAAAATCATATAAACGAACCTTAAAAGAACATCTCATTTGATCACCTAGGGTTCTCCTACAACATTCTATAAAATTTTAAATAAATTATTATCCTCCTTGGAAAATTCTATGTCCATGCACATTCAAACATGCAAAGAGATGTTGCCGTGAGGAAGCTGCCGAGTGCTGGGTGATTGGCCAAAGAATGCCTGGGTGCAAGTGATCAAGAATTGCCATGTCAGCATTTAAGCAGGTGTGCATGGGCAGAGCTCATCTTCCAAACTATAGACCTTTTGGGGTTATTCGGAGGTCTCTTCTCATTAGAAATGTGAACAAAGTAGAAAAATCTCCTTGCAGTTAGCTACGACAAACCTAAGAGAAATCATAGAAAGGCTTCTCTAGATTATTAGTTCCTCAACCTAACCTAATCCTAATCCTGAATGTTAGTATAGTCCCAAACACAAATAGAGTTCTTCTATACGATACAATCATGCAAAACTTAAACTCTGAAAGAACCAATTCTCCATAATGTGCAACTCTTAGGGAACATCGTTGGGTTAAATACTCAGCTTTTCACCACCCTTCTCTTAGTTAGGTCTCCAGGTCTCCATCATTGATATATCACCTCCATGACACCAATGAAGTTCTTCCTCCCAGTATGCTATACTCTTCTCCTTTGCTGTCCTCACCGATGCCCACAACAAAGGATTTGAATAAGATCTGTGAAACTTTTGATTAGTCCTAAACTACCTTTGAGAAAACTGCTGCCTCCCCATTTACCACACTTCTTTAATTTGTTTAATCTCCTTAAGGTTCCTCACTAATAAAAATCAAGAATGAAGTTTGTCTCTATGATTTGGCCACTCTCAATTAAAGCTATCAAAATGGGCTTTAGCCCATGAGCCAACCATCTAGCCCTATAAATGGGCCGGGCCGGGCTAAGAAATTATGGCCCATTTATGTAATCAGACTTTTTGGCCATGAAAAATTATTATTTTTAAAAGTAAAATTTAAAAATTAAAAGAGTCTGGTAAGAGACCGGTTTCCAGATCCACAATCTTGGCCTCCATGTTGGGCAACAGTAGCCCAGCTGTTCCATATCGCTGGCTTTCCTCCACCGAGTCTGTGGACGCGCCAATCTCCGTGCTCTCTATCGGTCCATAACCCTACAATATATCTCCACCGCTGGATGCTTCTCCCGAAACCCCTCGATCACCTCATTCCCCAGCGTTGCCCCACAGAACAATGCTTGTTGGAGCCGCCCCAACGGTAGCGGCTTCGCCTGATTCAACATCGCCACTAGGATCGGTGGCACTAATGGCAAATACATCACCCCGTACTCCTCGATCTTCCCCATCTCGAATTTCGACAAGATCACCACTGTCGATCCCAATCCCAGCAGCCCATCGCGAACGTGGCTAAGCCATAGACGTGGAACATCGAGATGGTGCAAATGAACATCTTCGGTGCGCCACTGCCCTCCTCCAGCTTGAATCGGTTGACAATGATTTGGACCATCAAAATTAGATTTCAATAGCATATGTAAATTAAAAATCATGAATCTTGTGGGCTGGCCCAGCCTTAGCCCATGGCCCATGTAGGGCGGGGCTAGGTTTCACAACCCATTTGTCAAAGAAGGCCTAACCTGGCCCGGCCCATATAATCTTAACCCACGTGGGTTAGGGCCGGGTCAGCCCATTTTGACAGGTCTACCCTCAATGCATCATCAACCATGCATGATTACAATCCATCTCTACAAAGTAGAGGCAAATGAAACAACAAAAACTAGTTACATACCATAACCACCTACCTATCCACCTACCATAATTCTCTTACTTCTCTCAGATCATACCAGTTAGAACTCCGAATTTCTCACTCGATACTATCTCATACTATATTCTGAATGCCAAAAAAAGTTATAGGGAGGGTAACAAATGACAAATACAAGATCAACAAAAGAGTTTAATTTAAGAAGGGAATCCATGAAAAGCTTCAAAATGAAAAGAAGGACATAAAAAGGAATAAAAAACAATCCACACAATGCAACATTGAGGGGCTACCATTCTTCTAACACATTTAGAACGAAATATAAGGAGAATAATGCTTAATCCTATAAAGAACTATTTATAACTGTGGTAAAGCAAATATCCAAGAGGCCTTAACTAATGTGACTTCATCTGATAGGAAATATGACAATTAGATTATACTAGGGCAAGATAATATTAAATACTTACGTTTTTCACATTCAGTTCAATAAGCAAGTACCTTTAACCTATCAGTATGAAAATAGAATTTCAGTACAAGCGATCCACAACCAAATGCAGTGAACAATAACCACAAATTCATCTTCTAATGATGGTCAAATGGTTACCCTTGGCACTGCCAAAAGCATGGCATCCTATTTAAGCATTAAGTTGGCAAATCCAAGGACAGGAGGTTCATGCCCATACTCTTCATGGAGGCAGCAACTTCACCAGTAATCTCCACAGGAGCACTTGCCATCCTTGAAGTGATGGAACCGCTTGTTGTCCCTAACAATAAGTTCCCTCCCAACAATCTTTGACATGATCTTGATCGCATTGTGGCAGTCACCGCATATTCTAAGGTTTTTAATGATCCTAAGTGGTGTCCTTGCAGGTGTGCTGATCAGCCCATAAGCAATTGCCAACCTCTCGCTGTGGTAAAGCAAAGCCTGCTCCTTGGCCTCCTGATCAATATCATGAAGGACATATCTCGTGTCTGGCACATAGACTTGTTCCTTCACTGGTTTCTTCTCAATCTTCGGAGGCAAACGGTACTCCCCCAATTTGTTCCTTCCATCAAGCATGTTGATACCGGGCCGCCTCTTAGCTGACGGGGTGGGGATCTTTTCAGGGTTCACCTTGGATGGATCTATAGAAATCAAAAGCTCCTCAGCATGGTCCTCAAGATCGATATCTCCCTGTTCCCGTGCTAAATTCTTCAATGACTCCCAAATGACTGCTGGTGGCTCAAATGGCAACTTCTCGATGAATTCTACAGCCTCATTGAGGTGTCCTGACTTCCCAAGCACTTCCATTATCCCAATATAGTGCTCGATTCCAGGGGCAATCCCATACTCTTTATGCATGGATTCAAAATGTATGAATCCCTCCTCGACTGCTTCAGCACTAGCACAAGCACCCAAGACTGCGAGAAAGGTCCGGCTATCAGGGTGCACCCCCACTCTCCTCATCTGCTCGAACATCTGTAGTCCATCATCGCCCTGCATATTGGACGCATACCCATCAATCATCAGGTGCCATGAATCCATATTCCGGTCAGGCATTCCGTCGAACACTCGACGTGCATCGTTCATGCTCCCGCACTTTCCGTACATCTCCAGCAGCTTGTTATTGATCTGAAGGTCAGCACGGAAGGGGGATCGGATGAAGAATTCGTGGATCTTCTTGAGTTCTTCAAGGAACTTTGGGTCGGAGCAGGAGGCGACAAGGGCGAAGAAGGTCGGGGGGTCAGGGCGGATGCCCTGGTTCAATAAGTCGACAGCCTCCTTGATCTTCCCCTCTCTACAGAGGGCCATGAGATCGATGGGACCTGGAGGAGGCGCCACACCGGGGGCAGCCGTAGGCGGCGGGCCGTTGACGGGGGTACGGCTGTAATCCATGGGAGGGCGATTATCGACGGGGAGGCGGTGGTTCAATGGGGGCCGCTGGTGGTTCTGAGGGGGCCAATGGCCAGGATTAGCGTTGCGGTCAGTGGGGAAGGCACGGGGGTCGGACGGAGGCCGCCGTTGGAAGTTAGGGGCAGCGGAGGAGGTGGAGAGGCATCGGGAAGCGAGGGCCCGGGAGGGGAAAGGCGAGAGCTTTAAGGTTTTGAGGAGGAGAGGGGAGGAGGGGAGGGGGAGGGGAAGGCGGACCTTGGATAGGGTGACGGCGAGCATGGAGTTGCCGGCGCGATGGATGGCGACGAAGGAGGCCATGGAAGGAAAGAGTGCGGAGTGGGAGAACAGGGAAGAACCCTAGCGAGTTTCTGAGAAACCCTAGGGTTTGGGTTTTCCCGAGCCGTCGGGCGTAATCGGATTGAAGGGGAAGGAGGAGGGGTTTCGGTTTTAGGTGAGGGTGTCTGGGTGTCCGAGATATTTGAAGGGAACGAAGCTATAGCTGGTTATCAGATCACAGCCGTCCACTCTTCAGTCCTTTGGTGATCTCCCTGATCCCGATTCCTGATAGGTGTCATGCGAAATGAGATCTGGCCGCATTTGCTCCTGGACATGGATGCATATTAAATCGATGGCGGTGATCACACCAGTCACCACCGAGACGCCATTCTGGCGGTTATGTCTGAGCCAAAGGGGAAATCGGCAAGTTGTGCACCGAGTTTATCTATCGTAACGTGCCCGAGCCCTACGACAACTTTTGGAGCAGCGAAAATTATTATTGTAATCATTGCTGTTGTTATTATTATAATTTTATATTTTTTGATAGAAGGAGAAGATGCATTCCAAACAATTTATTTTTAGGAACTCTATGATCAGCAAGTTCTTCACAATTATTACAACCTATTTGAAATGATATGGTGTTATTTTATTGGCTGCATCACGTACTTACTATATTAGATGCTTCAGATATGATGTATCATATTCATTCTTTTTAGGTTGGGTTGATTCATTTTGCTTCTCTTTTAATACATATGGTCATCTTCTTTCTCAACTTAAAGTTATCTTATTGTTTTATGATGCTTTAACTTCAACTTCATTTCTTCGATTGCCACGTATACTTTTTTTAGCATGTTATTCTTCTGTGGCAGTTTTTTTATTGATTTTCTTCACCCTATGTATCGCTGTTGTATGGTGTTATGTTAATGTTACATTGGCTTTATCGTACTCGATGCTGCGATCTGCTTTGTCTTCTACTGCTTGTTATTTATTCTACAGTGCATTACCTTTCTTCAGTGAATGGCACTCAATGAAGCTTTACCTCTGTGATTCTGTTCATGCTATATCATGCACCTCATGGGCCTCCGGTCAATTTCCTTCATAACTATCACTTTCAGCTACTTTGGGTCTGCTCTGGTGGCAGCTTATTGTCTTCATCTCAGACTCAGAAGAACCCCTCAAAACATTTATGGGAATTGCTTGGATATTATTGATTACAATGGCAGCTGCTGCTTCACTGACCTTATCTTCTATCATAGCTTTAGGAACATTATTTTATTGTCTTACTTTGGTCTTATATTTCTTCTACTTCTTATGTTATTTAGTGTTTTAGTTTGCATATCTTTTGTGCTTTGGCTATATTTAATCCACTGTATACAACTTCGGTTTTTCTTTTAATATAGTTTCCCATCATCTTACCAAAAAATACAGCTTGTTTTTATTTTTCTTACATGTGCACAATTTTTCTCTTTTTTTTTCCTTCTTAACCAAATAATACACATGGACAACACCGTTGTGAAAAATAAAAGAGGTATCAAGAGTATGTTGGATGCATGGAAATTTATGAAAAAGAAAAAAGGTAATATTTTTCAAAAAAGAGAATACTGTTACATCTATTTTTGTATTGTTTTATACTTTTTTACCATCCAAACAGCTTTAAAACTTAATTTTTCTAATTTTTTTAGTTTTGCAGAACCTTTTTCCAGATACCAGACATACCCCAAAGCTAGGCATCAAAATATCAACAAAATCCAACATGGATCATCATTTTAAGCAATCAGGTGCAATATTTAAAACTAAAGAAAGATTTTAGAATATTTTGATCGATACATTGACAACATAGTAGAAAATACATATGGACGAACCGGTCCTTTTATTGAGGATTGTGGCGATGGAGAAGTCCTCTTCAGCTCCCTATTGAAGTAATGCTAAAAGTGTTTTGATTTGCCCCACAATTTGCATAATTTTTTTACATTGTAAATTTACGCTATTCAGGCAGGGAAACCTAAACTGGTATTCCCATGAGCACCAAACCTCAATTACATCTTTCTCAATTGCTCTAACGAGTCTCATTTTGAGGTGATTCACGCAAATGTGTACAAGTTCTCAGGTGCAGGTCTCACATAGCTGCCACAGTAGTAACAACCAGCAATCAGGTGCATTACCAATGTACTATATCCATTAAAAAGTAATGTGCTGAAAAGTCTATGGTTGAGCTAGCAAGAAATTAAGAGTGAAGTATGATATAGCCTTCACTAGCAATTACTCAACTATACAAAACAAGCAAGAACTTCCATAAACTTCTCCTCAAGTACTGCAGACTCCTCTTCCGATTCAATAAGATTTCATATTACATTCAGCTTCAGCTTCATGGCAATTACTTCGATTAGATGAGCATCTTTAAGTATGAGTAACAAATAATCTTGTTCCTACCGGTCAGCTCCCATTCCTGCACATTGAGGAGACGAAAATCTGTCAATGCTTTAAAAAAATAAATGCATGATTAGTGTTAAGCAGGTGTAACCTGTATGATGGGCCACAAAATCTTGATAAATAGGAAGCCATTAGTTCCTGACTTCACCACCGAGATTATTAGGAAAAACATATATACGGTCAAAATATATTTTTGTTTTTTGGCGCTCATTTAAATGTTTAAACCACTAAGGGACAGCTTACTGAAAGCAGCCGAGAAACTGTCCCAAATACCATGACCAACATGAACTTTAGTTAGAAGGCCAAAATGGATTCCAGTCAAAAGATAGCATCTACGAGGCCTCAAAAATTTCCAAAACTTTAATGAGAAATTTCTAACCCTCAACTTGTCATTCACAAGCATCATGAGCACCAAGTTTGATTCAACCATCTTTCTATCAAATTTTCAATAACATGTCAGGATTCAATTGTCTCATCACAAGCACTAGGAAAGCATCAAAAAAAAAAAAAAAAAGAAGTAACAAAGATAATGGACTTCGGTTTCTAGTTTTACCAATTTAAGAGAGAATGTAACCAACATTTGTAGTTTGTACCATATCAACAAATGAAGCAAGTGATACTTCCAAATTTCCTGCTTCTGCAACATCCAACCAGTTCTCAAGGGTTTATGTCAAGTTCCCCAGAATGCAACTTTATTGGATTTTCAAATTACTACAATGTTTTCTTAAAGTAGAAAGCTTGTGGAACTGAAGAGATGGTCTGGTAGGCTGAGCAATGGATCTCTGCAACCACAGCATTTGTTCACTTAGCTTTTCTTCAAAAATACATCAAGGCAATGTACTTCCAAACCGAAGGATTAAAACAACATTATACGCTATGAAAATGTACTACACTATTTACAGGCTGTTTGGGTAGGATGGCGTATGATATTTTTAAGTACTATTTTTGACCTACAAGGCTGATAGTTTAGCTAAGATAGCTAACCAAGAAAGGTGCCATAACCATCTTTGGAATGTCAATTATCCTCAAGTAACTGTCAAATACTATGGTTAACAACAACATAAATATGCTAACAACTATTGGGACTGGGCTCTCTGCAACCAGCTATAATGTTTCCGATCTGCTTTCTTTCAGCCCCATCTCTTGCCCTCCATAATAGTGATGATAAGCATCATTGCTGTTGCCCTCCCTCTCCAATCTTGCAGGCAACTACCTCAATGTCCCTTCATCACTCACATTTATTCTCCATCTGCACCTAATGTTAGGAGCATGCACTGATTTGCACCAGATACCACAAAACCTGGTCTCACAGGTTATGGGTCCTAAACCAAGACAAATAATCTTAGTTTGGAACTTGGGCATGAAGTTGGCAAAATTCGACTGTATCAAATCTGAAGTGACCGATTTAAACCTCATTAATATTGTAGAATTTTGCAGTTCTAGCCTATCAAACTTGATATAAAATTGATGACCTACACCACCTACATCACTAATCCAGACATGCTATAATGCTGAGGATTATCATCATTAGAATTCTCATGTTTTCTCTGCAAAGCATTCCAGATAACATACAAATGACAAAACTAGCCTCCATCAACCAACAAAGAATTCCATCAACCAAACATCACAATCAAGGACTAGAAACTAAAATATCAGTTTATATTGTCCTACACAACCTGTAATATTACTTGGACTATGGTACCACTTCATACTTGATGTTCTTTAACGATTCCAACTTGAGATAGCCTTTGTACGAGGATGCACGTTATATGATTCAGAGAGTTGTTTCAAGAGGAGCCAAGCTGGGTAGTCAAGCGAAAAGGATAAATTCATAACCATAACTATTATATCAAGGCTTGTCCCAACTATTCAGCATCAGCTTCACTGATCCTCATTTACCAAGCATTCCATTCAGAATTACCTTGATAGAAAGTTTTTTCTATCTTTTTGCACAATTTCCATCCATGTTACATTAGTTCTTCAAAAACCATCAACTCCATAAGATTCTAGAGAACAAAATAAGGCTTCGATGCTTTAAGTTCTCTGAATCTAATATATCCCATATCACTATAAGCGTTATCTAGTTTCCTTTAAGAAAACTATGTGACATGACTCAAATAGGTTAGTTAAAAAGTATCATTTGAGTTCTTTGGCCTAGTATAAGTACTTTCTTGGTGCACAACCTGTGGGATTAAATACATGCATGTATGAGCTCTCACATACTCCCCTTGTTTAAACCTTGGCATCTTTGCTACACTAGGGGTTCAAATCCAAACAAACTCAATAATAAACACAACAACTGAACCAACAAAATTGGAATGACACAAAGAAGATTAGCATAGCCCCTATGCAAAGATGACATGCACAAGTTGAGAAATGCCAATAGCCCTTGTGGATTTGGGAACATTGTAATGCAAGTCCTTTTAGAGCTAACCACGGACCGATCATAGTGTTTGTGATTAGATTTGATCGTATCTAGACCCTTAGATTAGCAAAGATATCAGGGCTTAAATGGGAAAATATGTGAGAGCCCATATATGTTTGTGTCTAGTCTCACATAGGTTGTGCACTAGAAAGATCTTGCAAACAGATACTGGACCAATAAACCCAAGTGATATCTTTCAACCAACCTTTTTAAGGTAAGGTCCTGGGTTGTTACATGACATGAGGAGCTTGAATCAACCACCAAAACAGAGAGAGGTTCTATTTATGGTTAACATCCTAAAAAAGGTGAGATTGTTACCATCTACGGAATTCTGAAGAACGTGAATAAATACTACCGTTCTCCTTTGATTCTTCATGAATCCTATTTACTGATAGTAGATTAAATAATAAGCGTAGGATTCATTATCCTTGGATACAGACAAGAAGATTTTCTTCTTATCTTTCACCTCTTCTTTATTCGAAGATATGATAGCAGTATAGATATGATTCTCTTTGTGAACTGATTCAATAATCCATTCAAAAAAGTACGATGTAAACCATCCCTTTAGATTTTGAGATAAACATCACAAGATCTTTACTGGCGATACTATGAAAGCAGTTAATAATTCTAATTACACCGTGATCTTTTTTTTTTCCCTCCTTTTTTTTCAAAATAAGACCAAATAGATTAAGTAAGAAATAAGACACAAAAATCAAAAATTAGAGCAGAAGAAAGAACAATATTTTTATACATTTAAAATTATCAAAAAGAAAGAGGTTGGAGAAATACCTAGGAGTCAGACATGCGGGGGTTTTGGATGCATGGAGGTGGAAAAAGAGGGCCGCTCGAGTGGTGGAGCGCGGGGTCCGACAAAACACACGAGCTCGCCGCCGGCATCCCTCTCCCCGTCCGAACGAGCGGCGGAGACGGCATCCGAAACCATCAGAGCATTCTCCACAACACCAGTGGGAAGCGCCGACGTCAGCAGCGACGCGACGTGCAATCGCCATCGCCTCGTCGAGCATGCGGCCGCGATAAGGCCGGCGGCACCACCGCTGATCGGTCTTGCCCCCATCTTGCGAGGGGTACGAGACGCAAGAAAGAGCCACCGGTGAGCAGAACAGAGTGAACCCGTGATCTGCGAGGCTAGGGGCGGATCGGGTCGAAATGTCGAATCCATCAATTTTTCGCACCCAAACCTAACAACAACATTTAAGTTCGGATTTTCCTTTTGGGGCTTGATTTGGGTTTGGATCTGCAGCAAGGTATTCATCAGGTCCATATACATTAAGGCTGGGAGTTCGTATTTTATAATAACAAAAAAAATTAGCTGCTGGATTAAATCCTGGAACTTGAGACAGTTGGCATGAGTGATAGATCAGAATCTCCTGCTTTATCCCCGTTCTATTAACCGGTATCTCAGAACTAAGCGGCTCGAATCGAACATGACCTGGCAGGTTTGAGACCTTCGAAGATAGCTACATCCGAAATTTAACATCCGAAATTTAACATCCCCTCTCCTTCTTGGTTTATCAAAAAAAAAAAAAAAAAAAAAAATCCCACATTTTTTACGTGCAAGATTTCTATGAATAAATGAATATATAAGTATGTTAATTATTAGAATGTTAGTTATATTTGTTACAAGTTTTGACGGCACTTCGCATGTAGCCTTTTATGCTAAATGCGAGAGGATGTGGAGTGAGCTTGTCTTGGGATTGAATTTTACTAATTTGAAATATGAGATAAAATTGAAGGTGTCGATGGTTGGTAAAGTCTCTGAAAGTTGTTACTAGAGGTTTATGTTCAATCCCACCTTTGCACTTGTGGTGGGATTTCATATCTGGCCCTCCTAGCGTCCAAACAATTTTTTTTTTTTTTTTTTTAAAGGAGAGAGAGTAAAGGACATACCGATTTATAATAGTTGCTAAGCATTCAAGCTTAAGCAATATTTTGTTCCCAGTATGATGCTCAAATAACCCTTCTACTAATCAACATCAGGTACTAAGTTTTAGATATGCTCGAGGCACATTTTACCATGATTTATTATGTAAGAACCGAGAATAAATACACCATGATCTCTCTTTTTTTTCCTTTTTTTTTTTTTTTTTGTTTCTGTTTTGGGATCTTAAGTTTTTCTTATTTATCCGTGATTTGAATATTTGCAATCAGCAACAATCATAATCTGTCTCTGGATGTGCACTGGAATTGAAAGAGAATCAACTGGAGTACATAAACAGCATCCAAGCTGATATAGTATGGAATCTTGAAGCATTGCAAAGGACCTCAGACAAGATCTCCTGCAAATAATAGAGCGTCCGAGCAGATCAGACAGCTCAGATCATGGGCTTCCAAGGGCTAACATTTTAGCAGAAATAAGAACGCAAGCAGCAGAAAGCTACTGTTGATAAAGCTAATTCATGAATGCAAGTGCAAAGGAAAACAAAAAATCTCCAAATTACAGAGTACAATAATTTGCTCGAGTATAAAGGTCATAGGTGCCGCTGCAGTTCATTTCCAAGCTTCAAACATCCACCAGAAGGTGGAGGTGAAGTGCGAAGGTTCTTCAAAAGCTGCAACTATTTTCCGGTTGAAAGTTGAAACACAGGTGACAGGCATCTGACTGAATAGGATAAATTTCGCAAGCGCGAAGATGCAATTAACATGCAGGCCGACTTGAGGGATTCCGGCTATAAATAGTCAAAAAAAAAAAAAAAAGTGGCCTTTGTAAACACTGGAGAGCACTTGAATTTTATTCTGAAAGCTGGGAACAGGGTCGATGATTCTTTTCTCTGGCTGGAAACAGCACGGTCAAAAAATAAGGAGAACATGCAGTGAAAGATAGAGAAGGCAAGGGTGTAAACTTTCTTATCCCTGGACTGATGGCATGTCAAAGTGACTTGGCTTGGGGGTAAGTTCACCTCGTGGAAAGCTGAAATGGATGTAGTTTTTACTCAGTATAAAAGTCTCCAACACATACATCAATGTGTGCTTTCAGTGACCCATCAAAGAACTATTATACATATTCTTGGTGCAAAACAAAGTTAGCCTTGAAATTTTTCATTCGAATGAGAGCAAGTTGTGACTCGATTCTTTATTAATCCTTTTTTTCCCACAACTACCAATAAACATATATCCTCCTTTCAAATTAACTACCTCATGGGCATCAAGAAAGGGACAGATGACTAGGCATCTTCTCTAATAAAAGTGCACCAAGATCTTGCCTTCTAATGAAAATAAAATCCGGTTCTATAAAGAAAACCTGATGACATCTCAATAGACAACATCACAAGCATGATAAAACCAAATATCCTTTCAACAATGCAACACAAAGTGCATCAAGATCATTCAATTGCATTATATAAAATAAAAGCTGATCATAATATTCAACCCTCTTAAAGGCTCCATCATAGGGAAGTAATCCTGACTGACAAAGTCAGCTTATGCCAAAATATGCTACCTAGTGCTCTAAAACCATGTTCTGATGCCTATTTCCTTTCTAAAGGGAAGGTTTGTATTAAAATACATAAACAAGTAGACCAGAATCTCTTAAATTCCATGTCGACTCCAGAAATCTTTCTTTGGTGACAACATGCTTCAGGATCCATGATCCCTGAAGACCAAGGTGCATGGCACAGATATACGTCCTCATTCAATGAACCTTGCCTCCAACCACTGTGCTATTACCCAGAGCTATTCAACAACCCAAAAAAACAACATTAGCATACTATATGCTTCCATGCTACCACGCTTCCCTTCTAAAATCTCCATGACTTCTCATTTTGCGTCTCTATGATGTTAAAAGAAGTTTTAAAACTTGATAGAAATGAACAGAAGAAAAAAATTATAATAGCCAATCTCAGATACAGACAATAACTCCAGGTGATTAAGGTTATAATTCTCTACTTTTCCATTGTCTTAATATTTTCTAGAGATTGTTTTGCAGTAAGAATGTGTAAGAAATTCAAAATGACAATTAATGCCTAACAAAGACCATTAGTATTAAAAATGCGACTGCTGAAAACAGTTCCATGAGCCTATAACCAGATCTTTAAATCTCTTGAATGCAGCATGAGCACTAGTTTTCAAGCCCATAACCGATGCATCAATAATTATTATGCTTTTTGGAGAGCAATAAGGCATTCTAGGAAAAACCGTACAATGGGCAGTTTTTATTCAGTCCAGAAGTTTTTAACACACAGATCAACATGTGGCACATAAAAGAATTACTCTTTCTAATTTTGGTGCAAAAGAAAGCTAGCCCTAAAAAAGATTTGTTTTTAAATAAGAGCAAGCTGTACTTCATTCTTTAGTAGAAACGTTTCAACTATCAACGGAAAGATACACTCCTTTCAAATTAATAGCCTTATCAATATCATGAAAAATGGAGAAATGATTGGCACCTTCTCTAAATCAAAGTGCACCAAGATCACACTAACTAATAAAAAAATAAAAAAATTAACTCCAAAGAAAGCTTGATAATATCTTAATGCATAAAATCACAAGGAAGAGGAGATGAAACATCCTTTCAATAATGCAATAGGCAAATCATCAATACTTATGCCAAAACTCTACCATATAATACCAAGGGAACTTATGCCAAAACTTGCTGCCTAGTGCTCTGAAATCATATGCTAATACTTATTTTCTAACTAAACAGAAGGTAGTAATGAAACCCCATTTAGTCTTCAACATACATTAACCAAGGATGCAAGAACCTCTTAGTTTCCATGTTATCTTTAGAAATCTTGCATGCATCACATCGCATGTACTTCTGAATTCAATGCAATATGATGATCATGCTGAATGGTATAAATACACAATCAGCTTTCAACCAAACTGTGTGCACTGACTAAAAACAAACAAAACATTGACTCTAAACAAAGCTTGATAACATCTTAGTGCACAAAATGACAAGGACGAGGAGATGAAGCGACCTTTCAATAATGCAATAGAAAATGCAATAAGATCATTCAACTACACTATTAAAATAAAAGATAACTCTAATTTTCAACCCTCTTGAAAGCTCCATCATATGGTAGTAATGCTTATTTATTGAGTCAACTTGTGCCAAAACTTATTGCCTAGTACTCTCAAATCATAGGGTAATACTTATTTTCCATCTAAATAGAAGGTAGTAATGAAACCCCTCTTAATATTTCAAGTACATTAATGGAGTATGCAAGAACCTCTTAGTTTCAATGTCATCTTTAGAAATCTTGCATCAATGCAATATGATGATCACCCTGAACGGTATAAATACACAATCAGCTTCCAACCAAGACAGTGTGCACTGACTAACAAACAAACAAAATAAAATCAACGCTCAAAAAAGCTTGATAACATCTGAATACACAAAATGACAAGGATGAAGATTGAGGACATGAAGCATCTTTTCAATAATGCAATAGAAAATGCATCAAGATCATCCTCCCACCACATTATTAAAATAAAATATAAACTCTAATTTTCAACCCTCTTGAAAGCTCCATCACATGGTAGTAACACTGACTTACCGAGTCAACTTATGCCAAAACTTGCTGTCTAGTGCTCTCGAATCATATGTTAATACTTATTTTCTATCAAAACAGAAGGTAGTAATGGAACTTATTTGGCATTGCTGAGGTAGTAGAACTTTCAGCAGTAAAGCTTTCTCTAGTAAAAGTTTTAATAAAAAGCTGTTTGGTGACTACATTTCCTAAATACCATGCAGCTTTAACACATATTTGGTAACAAAATTGAGAAAGTACTTTTAATATCAGAAAATGACAATTACGAGCATTGTATGGTGATTTCAATTGTCTAACTATTTATACTATCAAAAACTTGTAATTTACAAATTATATTTTTGACATTTTAATCGAAATAATATAACAAATAATAAATTTTTATATATATTATAAAATATAAAAATTATAATATTACATACTATACTAATGTAGTTATTCTAACATAATATTATAATAGCATAATAATATTATTAAAATAAAATAATGTTATATAATATTATTATGTTACATTATGTTACATTATATTGTAATAACATTGTACTTTCAAAATCAATATTATAAAAAGTTATTAATTTATTAATTATTTTTAAAATTTTAATCTAAGAATATAATAAAATATTTTTTTGGATGATTACCAAGTAACAAGAATACTATAATAGCAAATTGGGTGGTTCTTGACTCTAATAGCAACATAAATATTTGATTTTATTTACCTAAATACAAAATGGCAATAAAAATGTTCTTATATCCACAATCACAATAGAAACATAAATATTCACTAACATTTCTTAATGTCCATTTTACACACATATTATCCTAATTAAATAATTCAACAACTCATAAGAAGAGTTGCAATATGATCGCACAAAACATCCATCTCATGGTTATTCAATGTTTGACTTTGTTCCATTCATTTCTTCCTTTGGTCCATCAGTCTCTCAACAATCAGGAGAGAGTAAATTCTCCTTATCATCATAAGGATAAACTCAAAATTCTTAATTATATGATTATGACAATAAAAAGATAATAATTTAAATGATTATGGCAATAAAAAATATTCTAATTATTTTTTTTTAAAAAAATTGTTGCTAGGGCTCGCACTCAAGTCTCTTAGATGAGCTTTTGGCCTCCCAAAAAAAGCTTCCCAACATGTTTGAAGTAGAGTTTTCACCCCAATGCTCCAAATTGGAGCATTTTTCTAGTAGATCCTTTTTAGCTTTTAGAGGAGCCAGAGTGTTGACTCAAAATTTTTAACAAACACGTCAAAATCATCCAAAAAGCTTCCAGCCCTCCAAGAAATGCATTTTGGCCTCCAAAAACAATGCCAAACAGGGAATTAGTCTTTAAGATACATTAACCAAGTGTGCAAGAACCTCTTAGCTTCCATGTCATCTTGAGAAATCTTGCATGCATCACATTGTATTTACTTCTGAATTCAATGGGAATCATGAAGATCATCTTAAATGGTATAAATATACAAGAAGCTGCCGACCAAAATTGTGTGCTATTACCCAAGACCATTTTGACCCACACTCAAACCTCAAAAATGATAGTCCCTATCAATTTTTTTCGCTAAACCTGGTGCATGATTTCAACATCTTTATCTCCAAATCCTTGATTGAAAAAGCATCTTTAAAGCTAATGAGAAAAAGGAAAAATAATAAGAATTCTCTGGTAATATGCTACAAAATAATTAAACAAGTAAATCCTTGCAGCTTAAAGAAACGAACGAACACAAGCACACTATATGCTGCCACAATCCCCCTCATAAAACCTGTAGGACTCTTTTTCATTTTGTGTTCCTACAGTGTTACTGAAGGTTCTAGCCCTTGACAAAAACAAATGGGAGATAAAGAATTAAAAGAGCCATTCTCCACCTCCATTTAGTCTTCACTATAACTTATAATTCTGTATTTTTCCAGTAACTTTCATCTTAATAAATTCAAGAGGCTGCATTGGTGTAAGAATGCCCAAGAAATTCAAGATGACAACTGATTCCTGACCATGAGCAATCACCATGAAAGGTCAGAGTGGTGAAAATGGTTTCATGAACGTACAACTAGATCATGAAAATCTCTCGAAATGATGAGTTATAATGTCACCTGAATACCGGTTTTCTAGAAGATAAATATAGAATATTTTGCAACCATATCCTAAAAACAGATAGACCCATCATCATTGAATAAGTACAACAAGAAAATGAAAGCTCTCTAAGACAACAATATTGCACCATATTAAGATCGTGAAGGAAAAATCTAAAAGCATATGAGTCTAAAAATTAGCTTTCCTATGAACGAGCACCCGAAATATTATTTTCTGTGGACTGAAATAAATGCAGGGATTCAACTAAGAATAACGTTGGATGGATATTTCTTGAGTGATGATCTTTTAACTATTTTGGATGTAGTAATGAATCTAGAGATAGAAGAAAGCATATCAATTAAAACTATAACAAGGTTTATTAAGTGGAGAGACTTGAATAGGGTATTAGGGGTTGTTAAATGTATGAGAATTTGGAGAAACTACTACAGAACAGCAACATGGTCCCAATATATCTCGTAATAATTAAGAAGCCATTCATGGAAAATACACTGCAGTTTCCACATAGAATATATTACCATGAGCCATATAAGCAGAAATTCATATACCAGACCATCCACTGAAAACAAAATTCATGCTCATCCTCTTTCTCTTCCCCCTTCTGACAGTGCTTTGTAAGACACACCAATTCATTCTCCCTTTATATCCTTCCAAATGCCTAACATTTATTATGTAATCTACATGCACCACTGCACAGACCATGCAATGTTATTTGTAAACCTAACAAATAGCTCCACCTGTAATATCCTTTAATAAACAAGGGAACTCTAATAATCTGGAAAAAAAAAATACTTTTCCTTTCAAAGTGCCAACAAACACAACGGAATCCACAACACTGCAAATGAAAGAAATAAACTTCAGAGCTTAAACACACCAAAGCACCAATTTATACTTACAAATCCAAAAGGAGAAGTTATATTAACCCACCTATGAGGATTATTGAACGACAGAACATTGCGCATTATTCAACAATGTTAATAACCATCACAGAGTTCAAGATTTAGGCCAAACATTATTAATTCAGAGGCAAAATTGCGTTCTAATTCATTCCAATACAAGTACACTAAACAAAAGAAAGGAAGCAAGCAAACATATAGATAGAACAGAAGAGATGAGAAGATGAAAACAGAGATAGACATTATCAGATTAGTTCAGATCAGATGATGTAGTCGGACCACTCGGAGATGAAGGAGGTATGATCCATGGACTCCCCCGGGATGTCTTCGTGCCTGGCGGGCTTCTCCTTGCCGCCGACGAGTCTGGCCGGGTTGCCGACGGCGGTAGTCCGGGGCGGAACGTCGATGAGGACGAGGGATCCAGCGCCGATCTTGGAGCCCTCGCCGATGCGGACGTTGCCTAGGATGGTGGCGCCAGCGCCGATGAGGACGCCGTCACCAATCTTGGGGTGGCGGTCTCCGACGGCCTTGCCGGTGCCGCCGAGGGTGACATGGTGGAGGATGGAGACGCTGTTGCCAACGACGGCGGTCTCGCCGATGACGACGCCGGTGGCGTGGTCGAGGAGGATGCCGCGGCCGAGGCGGGCGGCGGGGTGGATGTCGACCGCGAAGACGTCGGCGACGCGGGACTGGAGGGCGAGGGCGAGGGTCCGGCGGTGCTGGAGCCAGAGGAGGTGGGCGATACGGTGGGCCTGGACGGCGAGGAAGCCTTTGTAGTTGAGGAGGCAGTGGGAGAAGGAGGCGCAGGCGGGGTCACGGTGGCGGACGGCGAGGAGGTCGGCGACGGCGGCGGCGCGGATCGGTTGGTGGGCGGAGAAGAAGCCGAGGAAGAGGTCGTAGAGGAGGGTGGAGAGGAGAGTGGAGGAGCAGAGCTTGTTGGCGAGGTGGAAGGAGAGGGAGCGGGCCAGGGACGGGTGGGAGACGATGGTGGCGTAGAGGTAGCTGGCAAGGGCCGGCTCCGACTCCGCGTCGCGCCGGGCCTCTGCCTTAATCTGGGACCAAACCCACGACTCCTCCTCCTCCGACTCCGGTGGAGGGTACGTCGGCACCTCATGGTGCTTCTGCTGCTGCCCCGCCGGCATCTTGTCGGTCCTCTTTATCACTCTTTCTCCGCCACCGCTTATTGGCGACCACGGGGGGTAACGGGGGAGGACCGAGCGGGAGAAAGAACGGCACTCAAACGGGAGGCGGCGTGTTTTATGCGCGCGCGCCTCTCTCCGTGCGTGTCACGGTTGTATCAGAGGAATTCACCTTCCTTCGCACGACTCCACCGTTGGATCGCTTCACAGATGGATGGATTGAACAAGGTTCGGAATGATTCGAGATCCATGCAAACCGAGATCCGACGGACGAGATGCAATCCAGGTCCTGATCAGACCCTTTTTTTTTTTTTTTTGTTTTCCCCGGTGTGGTTTGATATTTCTAAGGTCTTTGTGCAAGGAAACGGGGCTGGTTAGCCGCCTTGGAGGACTGGAGGGTGCTCGAGTTCATCAATATTGTGGACTTTTGGTGCATGTATATTATAATATTATACTGATTCAAAAGTTTGTTGCTCGGCTTTTTTGACTTATTCGTGTCTTGAATATGAATTATTGAAAATGTGCTGTTCTTCAATGGTCCACTAATAAAACGTAATTTGGACAAAAACCCATTTCAAACTGATGAATAAAGCGTCTACATTGATAAATTGGCTATGGAAGGTACGCAGCTTTTCGCGAACCAGGCTTTCCAGAAGTTTGTTTTATTAATAAATTGCATTGGTAGTGGATTTCCGTGCTGAACTAAAATGCTATATGGACCCTTTTTCCTTTATCAAAAAAAAAAAAAAAAAAAATGCTATGTGGACCCTACAGCATGATATGGTA
This sequence comes from Areca catechu, assembly GCA_021397845.1. Classification (NCBI taxonomy): domain Eukaryota; kingdom Viridiplantae; phylum Streptophyta; class Magnoliopsida; order Arecales; family Arecaceae; genus Areca; species Areca catechu. Next base: position 31,507,221 of record CM038039.1, read on the forward strand.
CAATGAATCGTCCATTTCTATCCTTCCAGCAAAATGCATGTAAATATATATATATATATATCAGACCAAAAAGGGCAAAGGTATAGAGACAAGATTCGATGATTCATGCATCTTAAGGCGGCGACAGGAGTTGGAAAGAACGCGAGCCCACTCACCTTTCTGCCTAAACTGAAAGAGAGATGGTTCGATCATTTCATCACCATCAGGTCAGTAACCCGGTGGCTCGTGTTTAATTTTCGTAGCTCTACCCTGTCCAGAAACTCAGATTGCATCCAATCCATATTCAATCACCATCACCTATTGTTGGTGACCCACTACCTTTGGACCTGGAAAGTGTCGGATATTCGCAACTTCTCCGCATGAACTGTTTCCATGTTGTGACCTTCAAATCACAATAAAGCAATCTTTAAAAAATATACCCAGACTATAATACAGATATAATAACCTATATTTTTTTAATCATCTGTTTGCCCCTGTTTTGCATGCGAAGGAAGGACTTCTTTGGGAGTTATCTCCTCCTCTCCCGATCCTATTAGAAGGAGAACCCTTAGGAGATGCTATACCCTAGCAAGGTCCTGGAAATAGATCCATAAATCCTCTTCCCCCTCATCTTGTTTTATCAAACCCCAAATAATGACACCTAACCCGATTACATGGAGGACATATTCGATTCCTTCCTTTTGGAAGAGTCCTCATCCGTCGCCGTTGCTTTACGATGGCCTCCTGCATGCTAGCGACCGTTCGCATGTCTTCGCCTTCGTCAAGCAAAACGTGCTGGAGCCCTGTCACGCCCTCGAGTCTGCATCTTCCGTCATGACAGCTACCAAGTCCGGAATCACCGCCCCAGATTGAGGACCGTCATTGCCACGTCGGACGACAAGGATGATGGTAGCGGCGTAAAGGGCCCTCCCCCAGGGATAGGAGAACGGGAAGGGGTTTCTCCTGTTCTGGTCGAACGGAAGAAGAAGAGAAAAGAAGAAAAATAAAAAAATAAAATAAATTCTTCCTCTCCTTTTCATTCTCTTCAATTTTTTTTTTATTTTTTTCTTACTTTCTCTCTCTCTACTTTCTTTCTCTAAAAGTTTTCCTCCTAAGGATCGAGGAAGTTGTGAAGTTGAGGACAGGAATAGAAGGGTATATTACTCATAAAATCCTAATAGAAGGTTCTACACCTATAACTACCATACTATAGAATTGTTTATTAAAAATAAGATTATTATGTAGGAGAATAATTTTTGGACAGAAAGGTATTGAGCAAGTTTCATAACACCTAGGTCGAAGATTTGGGTATAGACTGATATTGGACATATTAATATGTCTCCGGTAAAGATAAGGATTTCTGAACATGATCACCGGTTTATAAATATATTTTATATGGCATGATTTTGATCCTTAGATATGAGCATTAGCATGCATGATTATTTATGCATTATATATTTTGATTTCTCACGGTAGACATTTGTGATTGCTAGTATTACTATTTATATTTTTCGTACAATATGTTCCTATCAAACATGATTATTTTTGGATGATTTGGATTGTGACACCGGTTATTAGAAATCTTGAAAATAATATAATTTGATAATATATTTGAGATTTGTTAAAATGATGATAAAAAAAGAATGTTTCGACCAGCCATGCTATGGACAGGACTGTAGTTTCTGAGATTGCTAGTCACGAGTTGAAGTATGATATTGAGATTGCTAGTCACGGTCTAAAGTATGATACTGAAATTACTAGTCACGGACTGAAGTATGACAATGAGTTTACCGTTCACGAGCTGAAGTATGACAATGAGATTGCCAGCTACAGACTGAAGTATGATACTGAGATTGCCAGCCAGTCATGGACTAAAGTATGACTGTGATTAGTCCAAAATCCTAAAGAAAGTTGATGATTAAATAGGAACATAAAAATGAGACATGATTTTACCACGTATTGTGGTTAAATTATTTTGATTGCATGATATGATATTTTATAATTTATAATTTTATTATAATTTTATTATTATTTTAAAATATATTATTATTGGTGAGAGTGTATTGGAATCCTTAATGGGTTGCAAAGCTCACGCTCCATATTTTTCTTCCTTCTCATAGCTATACAGGACATTCAAGCTTGGCTGTAAATTGGATTCGTGATGAAATGATGAATAGATAGAGGGTCATTAATACCTGTTGATGTCGAACCCCTGCGGACCGGACGTAATAGCAGGATTGTCGATGCGCCTCCTGCAAACCTTGCAAAATAGGTTCCTGACCGAAATTTCTCCGGTGGGGGACACTCCGATGCTTAAGTCAGTGAGGATTCTAACAATAGAATAAAGAGTTCTCAAGGAGAAGAGAATGAAAGTAATGGCAGGATTGTCGATGCACCTCCCGTGAACCCCGTGGACCGAACGTAATGGCAGGATCGTCGGTGCGCCTCCCGTGACCCCTGCAAAACAGGTTCCTGACCGAAATTTCTCCGGTGGGGGACACTTCGATGCTTAAGTCAGTGAGGATTCTAGCAACAGAATGGAGAGTTCTCAAGGAGAAGAGAATGAAAGTAGCTCAAAAGTAAACAGCTGTAGCTTTGTTTATCCCAACTTAGCTTTTCTAGCTTTACTTAACTTGACTTACATGAGTGTCCCCTCTTATCAGTATTTATAGTAGTGGCCATGTCTAACTGCAGTCAACTCCATCTATCCTTGGTTAAGCGGGGTTAGTTAACCCCCCTAACCAAAAGTAGTTGCTGCTTGAGGTGACCACTTTTGGTGCTGTTGGAGTTGGAGTTTGTGGCCACGTTGTTGGTTACAATAATCGTATCCACATTTGGAGATTCAAGACTAGTTGGAGATTTGCTTTAGAGCCACTCCCTCAAAAAGGGTCGAAGTCGAGCTGGTTGATCGTCCTATGCCTACCCTCTTTGGAGTGGGCTGAAGATATTTTGACCACTTGCATCGGAGCTGCCTTATTCGGAGTGGGTTAGATTGCTTACTTCGTACTTTCCTTCTTTGGAACAATTGGAGAATTAAAGTGATCATCTTCTTTGGACTAACCATCTTCGGATTAGTCTTCTTCGGATCGGTCTTCTTCGGACTGATACAAAGAAGACCGACTGATCACTCGATGGTGAATAGCTTAAAGATAAGCTTCGGGGCCAGTGTCTTTGGCGTAGGCCGAAGACTGACCCTGAAGTGGTGCTGCAGCATCGTTGGGTCATCTTTGATTCTTCTAGTGCGGATGATCGGTTTGAAAGAGACCTGACCGGACCTTTGAACCGGGGGTTAGCCTTAGTTGAGCTAGCGTATCCCAATAGTTTCCCCCGACTCCCAGTTAACGAAGCAATTATCTGCTTTGAAAAGTGGGAGTGCTGATGATTTGTCGTTTGCTGGCGAAAAAGGTGTAACCAATGATGGCAAATCTTTGATTCAGTCATCCATCATAACTGCCCCCCCGATTCGATAGTCATGCGGAGGTAGGTGTCATCCTGTTATTGGAAGGAAGACGACGAGTCGACGCGCTGTCTCTTCCTTCCATTATGAGGGTCTGGTAGACTCTTTGGCTTCGATTAGGGCAGATGCCGTGGCATCGTCCTGTCCATCGAATGCCAGGTATGCACTTCATCCCCATCGTCAGATGTGGTCACACGGATCGTGGCTGATAGATTGGTTTTTTTTCCATTGTATCGACTGGCATCATTATGGGGCCTCGTATCCGTGATCGGCGCCTTTGTACATGGCGTGACTGGAGGGGTGTCTCCTTTTTCGAGGAGTCGACTTGAATCGCCTTCTACCCCCTATATAAAGGGGAGTAGACTGGCAGAGGAAGTTTCCTTGCCTTGTTTGTTTTGCCTTCCGCAGTCTCAGTTTCTCTTCCTTGGTTTTTCACTTCTTCTTGCAAGTAGAGCTCCTCTTTTTCCTTTTTCCTCCCTTTGCCATGGCTAAGATTCTACAGCTCTCTGCCGTTGGTAGGACCTCCTCCGGTGAAGGGGGAGCGGAGCTGAGCTAGTTAGGAAGACCGTAGTCGAGTCTCGTCCGGAGTTAATATCCATTTCCCTGTCTCTTGATAGGATTAGATGCCTTCGAGAGCATTATCACATTCCTGACAACATGCCTTTGCTGCTTCCAAAGCCCGATGATAGAGTGAATAGACTTCCATTGAGTGTTATCGCTGTATATGAAGGCCACTTAAAAGCTGGTCTTCGCTTTCCGTTGCATCCCTTTTTTGTTAAGGTCTTCCATATGTACCATGTTGTTCTTGTGCAGCTGACTTTGAATAGCATTCAGAATATCTGCAGGTTCCTGGTTCGTTGTCATATAGCGAATGTAAGGCCGAGGACCGGTTTATTTGCTTTTCTCTTTGTATTGAAGAGAGACTTCCACGACTTCGGATGATGGGTCATCGGCCCTCATCCTTACCGTAAGATAATGAAGGACTTGCCCAGCGCTATTCATGGATGGAAGCCCAACTTTCTATTCATCTTTTCCTTTCAACCTTGGGGTTTCGACACTGAGTGGAGGGAGCCCAATCTAGATGCGAACTCCGGTAAGAAGGTTTTAGAGGCTGACAAATTAGACTATACACTGTTGACTGGGCCTGAGGTCGTCTCTATCCGGAAACTTTTAGAGGAGAAGAATCTTCACCTCGTCCGCATTAGCGAGTTTCCTTCTTTAGGTATATCCAGTAGATAGCTTCAGCTTCTACTTAGTTTTATAGTTGTTCCGGTTAACTGACCTTGAGACATGTTCTATTGGCAGGCAACAGGATAAGGCCTGACGTCAACCTACTTCATCAATTTGCCAAGAAGAGGACAGCCTCGGTTCCTCCATCGGGGTCAGAGGTCCAAAAGAAGGCCCGAGAGGAGGGTAGCAGCAGGAGTGTCGCTCCTACGAGAGAGTCGTCGAAGAGGGACGAAGTTCCTCCGGCAAGGTCTCCTCTTCGGGAGAGCTCTCCGATCCAAATCTCGGAGAGCCCAATCGTAGCCCCCGCCGTCGATATAGTACAAGCTCGCTCGTCCGCAAGGGACAAGGGTAAGGCGCCTCAAGGTGGAGGGGGTTCGGTGGGGAGTGCCCCTTTGGATAGGGGCGGTGAGGTAGATTTTTCTCTTTTTTTTGATGCAAGTGGTCTCTCATTTTCTGATGTGGCTTGAAAAGTATTGAAGGCCACATTGTTGCCCCGTGACTGGGCACTTACTTGGAGTCGGCGCTTCACGGAGGTATCTGATTCATCATTTTCCTCCGCTCTGCAAGTAAGATACCTTATCTTCCTTTGTCTCCTTATGGTTGCTTTTGGTGCAACTAATCTTCATATCGGGTGACTTGATACAGCTAGTCCATGACATTATCAGCATGGAAGAAAGCATGGAGGGTTTTGATACCTTATTGGAGAGCCTGAAGGAGGAGCTTCAAACGGCAAAAGCCGAGAAGGAGGTGGTCGAGGAGTTGAAATCAGCCATGAAAGAGAAGCTTGTCACTAGGGATGCTGAAGTTCAGGGTCTGAAGAGTGAGCTGAAGAAGGTTCAACTGAAGATTTCTGAGTAGGAGGCTAAACTCTGGAAGAGGAAGAAGCAGGTGCACTCCTTGGACCACTTTACCAAGGAGCTCTAGCAAAAGGCCGAGGAGTCAGCCAGGAAGGCCGACGAGGCGATCATGCAGACTGAAGCTTGGAAGGCACGGGCAGCCGAAGCAGTTGAAGATTATAAAAAGTCTTTGACGTTCAAAGAAGAGGTAATTGAATCAAGCATGTTCAATTACCAATATGGCTTCAATGATGGGCTGAAAGGGGTGTAGGAGCTCTACCTCGATCTAGACCTGTCAAACATCTCGGCATACATGATCGTTGAGGAGGAGGAAGAGCTCGTGGTTCCCGCCGAAGCCGATCTTATTGCCCCCATCGAAGCCGATCCTGTTGTCCCCACCGAAGTTGAAGAGGAGCGGGTGCATGCTGAAGAGGTACCGATCATGGCTGAAGAGCAGGAGCAGGTTGGAGAGTCGGTTACGACTGATTTGACTCAACCTGAAGAGGCCTTCCCTACGTCTACGGTCGTAGAGGCTCTTCTGGCAGCCAGCTTGGAGGATCCCATAGCGATTGAAGTTGGAGAATAGGCTTTGTACCTCTTCCTTTTGTTTACCTTATTTTGTAAGAAAATGGTGTGTAATCAAATTTGCATGAGTATCAATAAAGACACTTTTTATTTACTTTGCATGAAACTTTTCTGAGTATGAAGTCTTCGGACATGCCGCGACGTTTGAGTGGGCAACCATTTCTTGTAAGACATAATAACTTATGCCTTAAATGAAAACTTGTTCAAACCGTCTTCTGGCATATGACAGCCTTTAATTAAGGGCTTCAAAATCTTCTAAGTGTAAACTCTTCGGATAAACCTGAACAATCTTCGGATATATAGCTATTTCAGCATATGAGATGACCTTCAACCTGGATAGAAAAATCCTCTAAGTATGAGGTCTTCGAATAGGCCGTGTCTTTAGAGAGAGAGTTATCTTCAGGCACGGATGAGTCCTTGGGCCGAATACAAATTTCTCCGTCAGCTAGGACTTCTCAAACTTGACTCTGGCTAGACCATTAGCCTCGAAGACGAGGCAATCACTCTAACTTCTGGCCAGATCACCTTCTTCCCACTCAAGGGTCGGATTCCTTGGTATCCAAATCCATGATTAAGGAATCTTGAAGTTTGAAGGGGGGTTTTGATTCATCCATCAATTTGTTGCTTCATCTTTGCCAGTTGTCCAATTGTCATTGATGGGGCAGTTATTGCCCAAATCGTGGGACTGTAACATCCAGGATCATTAAAGCTGCGTGTGTCAGGAATCGGATCAGTCATCGCTTTTGAACCTTTCGCGTCCAACTTTTCATGGACTGAGGGGTTCATTAACTAGGATAGGTGCACGTGGCACAATTGGAAGGTCGTTCAGCATATGGGCAATCAATCTGGACCGTTAGCAATCTATATATAATAGACTTGGTACCTTTGAAGGTGGAACTCTTTTGAGTTTTTGGCACCGTTGCCCCTCGAGTGATTTTCCTTCTCTTTCCTTCTCCAATCAATCCCCACAGCTCTTTCAAACCATGAGGGTAGATGTAGTGAGGTCCGAGCAGGCAGCTAGAAGGGGTGGAGCATCAAGCGCTCTAGTGAGGTGATCCGACCGGAGGTAGACTTATGTCTTGGCACTCCTATGGGTCCCAGCTAGTGGCAGGGCTCCGATTGACGTAGAATCTTCTTCGAGGAGAGATCAGGCCTCTTCTCCTGGGTATCCGACAACACCTACCATAGTAGGGTCGTTTGGGGAGCCAAGCCCATAGGCCAGGGGTAGGGCTCCCCTTATGGATGAAGACCTGAAACTTGAACATCAGATCTTTGAGAGAAGGAAATTGAGGGACAGCAATGTCCCTACCACCAGCACTGGCCCCGACAGCTTGGGGTTGGGAAGGTCTTCGACCGTCCCTCGAAGGGACAGGGAAGAGACCGAGGCGCAAGGGTCGAGGAACCCTCTCTCCTTCATTCTCCCCAGGGTTCTACAAGTAAGTGTCAATGTAAGTGTCATATGCATATCCGCTACAGTAGAACCGATTTCATGTGTGCTTGCTTTTGACAGGTTGATCAGGACGTCTCTCTATTGGAGGAGAGCATTCGCAAGTCGATTGACTTTGGCGAAAGCCTTCGGAGCCAGTTGGCTTCGGTTGTAGCCAAGAGAGGAGCGGCTGAGAAAAAGATGGATGAAGCCACTACCATGAATAGTTCCTTTAAAAGGGAACTGAGAACACTTGAGAGGTATGCAGCTAAAATAGCATCGGAGCTATAGAAGAAGAGAAAGAAGGTGATCTTCGGAGAATTGCTGTTAAGAGATTGCCTTCAGAGTGCTGAAGAAGAAGCGGCCTAGAAAGCCGAATTGATGAATAAGGTCACCTAGCCAGAGGCAGACGTCCTGTCGGCTCATCAGAGGGCAGAGCAGGTGGAGAGGAATGCTCTTCAGGCCATTGAGGTCTACAAGAGATCCCAAGCCTTCAAGGGGAAGATGCATGAGGCTGGGGTGGAAGGCTATCTCGCCGATCACCGGGACTGCTTGGAGGAGATCAAGAAGGCCCATCAGAACTTGGACCTTTCCTTAACTAGCAAACTGATGGGTTTGGTTGAAGAATTGCCAGCTCCTTTGGAGGTCCCCATTCCTGCTCTCACTGCTGAGCCCGCTGATGAAAAATGATCTGTTGCATACATGTTCCTTCTTTTCGTTTTCTTTTTCTTTTTTTTTGTAATCCCGTTGATTGTATAATTCTTCTATTAATGAATGAGATTCTCTTTGGTTGGACAAACACATTCTAAAATAATATTAAGTGTGAACTCTTCGGTATAGCAGATAGTAGAAAAGTTTGTCCGTTCACTTGGATCGGATTTGTCACTAGGATAGGTCGATTAAGCCATCCTCGGGGCATCTGTTGATAATAGAGTGAGTTGTTTAGACCCACCTTGGTATGTTTGCGAATTACCATAAGGTAGGTCACTTAGACTATCCTTGTACCTTCGATTGATGTTAAGGCAGGCTGATTAGGACCATCTCGGTGTGTCTGCGAATTTACTATAGGGTAGGTTTTGTGAACCATCCCTGCACCTTTGATTGTTGATCATAAGGTGGCCTGGTTGGGCCCTCCTTTGTGCTCATCGGACATACCGATAAGACGAGTGGATCAGACCCACCTTCGCACTTTTTTGTTGTTGATCATAAGGTAGCCTGATTAGGCCCTCCTTTGCGCTCGTCGGACATACCGATAAGGCGAGTGGATCAAACCCATTTTTGTATTTTTTTGTTGTTGATCATAAGGTGGTCTGATTAGGCCCTCCTTTGCACTCTTGGACATACCGATAAGACGAGTGGATCAAACCCATCTTTGCACATTTTGTTATTGATCATAAGGTGGCCTGATTAGGCCCTTCTTTGTGCTCGTCGGACATACCGATAAGGCGAGTGGATCAGACATGTCTTTGTACTTTTTGTTGGTTTCATCGGGTGGGTCATTGAGACCATTCTTGTGTTATTGATTGATAATAAGATAGGCTGACCAGATCCATCTTCAAATAGACTTTTATTGAAGTCTTCCCTGGTGGGAACTTTCATTGATAGTACTTGCAGAGATTTTCTACATTCCAAGGCTGAGGTAGCACAATACCAGCCAAAGTCTCGAGTCGATACATCCCTGGACGTATGACTTCTTTGATTCGGTAGGGGCCTTCCTAGTTAGGAGAGAGCTTGCCCTGTTTCGTTGGGCCTTCCATCCTTCGGTGCTCCGAATTCTTGGGTTCTTTGTACTGGTTGATCCTTAAAGATTGCAGGGTAACCTCCACAGGAAGAACTGCTTCTGTTCCATAAGCCAAATGGAATGGAGATTCACCAGTTGCTGTTCTAGGAGTTGTCTGATATACCCAGAGAACTGAATTCAGCTCTTCGGCCTAGAGCCCTTTGGCATCGTTCAATAGGGTCTTCATACCATGGAGGATGGTCTGATTTGTGACTTCGGCTTCTCCGTTGGCTTGGAGATGACCGATAGATATTAATTTATGAAGTATGTGATACTGGGCACAGAAGTCCTTGAACTTGGGGTTATCGAATTGTCGCCCGTTGTTAGTAATTATGGTGTATAGAATTTCGAATCAAAAAATGATAAAGTTCCTGACAAAAACTTTAATTTTTCCTTCAATGATATGTGCCAGGGGTGCAGTCTCGATCCACTTAGTGAAGTAGTTGATAGTTACGACAAGGAATTTTCGTTATCCGGATGCTCGTGAAAACGGGCCAAAAATATCCATGCCCCACTGAGCGAAGGGCCATGGTGCCGTTAACTGGGTGAGCTGGCTCATGGGCTGTCTTTGAATGTTGGCATACCTCTGGCACTGATCACATCTTCGAACAAAATCAACGAAATCCTTTTGAATTGTCAGCCAATAATATCCTTGACGTATAATCTTGTACGCCAGGGATCTTTCTTCCAAGTGATCTCTACATATGTCCTCGTGCACTTCTCTTAGGACATAGTCGGCATCTGTGAGCCCCAGGCACTTCAGCAGGTGTTGAGTGAAGGATCTCTTATACAATATTCCATCCAGGATAATATATTGGGATGCCATCTAGCTTGGCTCATGCTCAACCTAATGCACCGCTTGCGCTTCTTCTGTTATACTTGAAGTTTCAAGGTACTCCATGAAGGTGTGATCGAGGGAATCTAGGGTGGTGATGGCAAGTCTAGATAGGGCGTCAGCTGATGCAGAATGAATAAGATGATGCGATGCGGAAGTAAATTAAGACTTTTTTTTTTTTTTGGTGTTTTGTTAGAAGTTGGCTTGACTCAAAAACAAGGCTAACTAATATTGAAAGAAAATATGCACTGAAAGAAAGCACAATTCAAAAGAGTAGATTATCAGAGTAATAAAGAAGTAGGATTGCTGGGAATTAAGAAACCCCTAGACCTAGGGTTTACTCATCTTTCAAGAAACAGATGAAGAGAGAAGAGAAGGTTTTATACCTGACTGTGATATCTCTCTTTGCTTCAATTGAAGGACACTCTCGAGCAGATTGTAGGATCCTTGGAGACGGGGTATCTTCGTAATGGATCCTCGGATTGTAGTCCTATGGCAAGGTTGGCCTTCTTCTCGTACTCTGGATCTGGAAAAGATGAAGAACAAGATAAGGATGTAAGAAACTCAAGGAAGAGACCTTTACCTGGGATAGCTCCGGACTGTTTGAACTTTGAAGATGAGGAAAGAGTATGGAGGTGGCGGTGAAAGATGGAGTGGATTTAGGGTTTGGCTGGTAGGGCGGTGGCTTGCAGATGAAAAGAACCTAGGGCTTGATATAGTGGGCGGTGGCTTGGAGAAGGAGATGGCGGCCTTGAATGAAGTGGAAATAGGGTTTAGGAATTTGAGTGTTGGCGGCTAGGATGATGAAAGGAAATTAGGGTTGGCGGCCAGGGATGAAAGCGGGGCAGGGTTTTGGTAACTTTGGAGATCTCTCACCTCCTCAAGGCTCCAATGGAACCCGGATTTACTCCCTCACGGAGCTCAACACTCAAAAAATTGCGGAAGAAGAGAACACAAGGTTGCTCAACACAAGAAAAGATTTCATTTACTCATTCTAATCAAAAGATTACATAAGGGTTCAATATATAGACCTTGCAAGAGAAACAAAATTACACTACTTCCCATGTGGGACTAAACATTCATCCTAAGCATGAAAAACTTTCCCTTGACCGACCAGCTTCTTTCCTGGAGTGGACAGCCTCAAATGCAAGGTGATGGCTTCATATGGCAGGTATGTGGGGCACCTCCTAGTTCTTCTCCTTAAGTCATGGGTTTTCCTTCCATGACTTGCTCTTTCTTGGAAGAAAATACTCATCTCCTAGTCTTTCTCCCCAAGACTAGGCTCCTTCCATTCATAGCCAGGTACTTTAGGCAGGTGTGGGTGCCTACCTTGAAGTCATCTCCAAGAAAAATCCCCTGCTCCTTTAGCTTGGTTACTTTTGGCAGCTTGTAGGCGCCTTCCTTGACTTCTCCTAAGAAAATTTTCTTGCTCTCTTGGGCGTGGGGACCAGGGACACTGGGATGAAATGTGGCGCCAACTGGTCCTGGGAGTGTGGCGTCCACTTGCATTTGGCCTTGGAAGAAAAAAATGATGCCCTAGGGAATGGCGCCAACCAGGACTTGACTTGGACTTAGACTGAGTCAACATAACTCAACAAAATGAAATGCAGACTCAAAGAAATAAAATAATCTGGTTGACCAAGTCAACCCTTATTACAAACCCTAATCTTCGGGCAAGGTCATTCAGAGATCCAGATGGAATCCTGAAGTCTTCTTCTGATTCTGGTGCCCGCACCATCGGCTCAGGAGTTCTCCATCCGTGGGACATGGGCGATTTCAAAGAAATCGAGCTGCGACACCAAGTCCCGCACTTTCTCCAAGTAACGGATCATGGCAGGATCTCACGCTTCAAACTCGCCTTTTACTTGGTTTACCACCAGCTAAGGATCTAAAAAAACTTGGATCTTCTGAATCATCAAATTCTTGGCAATTCGGAGTCCAGCAAGGAGGGCTTCATATTCAGCCTGGTTATAAGAAGCATGGAAGAAAAAACATAGTGCGTATTCCATAGTGGGCCCTTTTGAGCTAGCTAGTATGAGGCCCACTCCGCATCCTACTGAGTTTGAAGCCCCGTCTACATGAAGTAACCATATAGACTCCGAATCCCTTCGAATGGCCTCATCTTCTTCGACTTATTGCAAGTCACCTTCTGGGCTCCATGTACATTCGGTTATAAAATCAGCCAGTACTTGTGCTTTCATCGCCATTCTGGATTGGAAGCTAATGTCGAACTCTCCAAGTTTTATAGCCCACTTAGCTATCCTCCCCAAAGTATTTGGACTCTAGAGGATAGCCTTCAAAAGCTAGTCTGTCAGGACGATGACAAAGTGAGATTGAAAGTATAGTCGCAATCATTTCGTTGCAACCACAAGTGAGTATACAAGCTTTTGTATTCTGGGGTACCTCACTTTTGCATCATGTAAGACCTTACTAATGTAGTATATCGACCTTTGGAGGTCATCGGCTCTCTTTCGAACAAGAACCGAACTGATCGCTTCGTTCGAAGCAGAAAGATACAGGTAAAGAGTTTTCCCCTCTTGAGGCTTCGAAAGTAAAGGAGGGCTCTTTAAGTACCTATTCAGCTTTTCGAAGGCGAGACGATAGTCTTCGGACTATTCAAAGTTTTACGATTGGCGGAGGACTTTAAAGAAGGGGAGACACCTTTCGGCCGATCAGGAGATGAATCGGCTCAAAGAAGCAATTCTTTTGGTCAACTGCTGCACCTCCTTCTTACAAGAGGGATGTCTCATGTTCAGAGTGCATGTATCTTTTTGGGGTTGGCTTCTATTCCTCGTTTGGTAACAAGGAATCCCAGGAATCTGCTAGAGGTCACCCCGAAGATGCACTTAGCTAGGTTCAACTTCATCAGATGGCATCGTAAGGCATCGAAAGATTCCTCTAAGTCTCTGATGTGATCTTCTTTGAGGAGGCTCTTCATGATCATGTCGTCAACATATGCCTCCATATTCTTTTCCAGTTGCTTCTCGAACACCTTGTTGATCAATCTTTGAAATGTTGCCCCAGTGTTCTTCAAACCAAATGGCATCATCCTGTAGCAATATAACCCCTTCTCCATTATGAAGGAGGTCTTCTCTTCATCCTTAGGATCCATTTATATCTGATTATAGCCAGAAAGGTGTCAATGAAGCTCAGTAGCTGATGGCTGGCAATGGCGTCGACCAATTGGTCTATCTTTGGCAGGAAGAAGCTATCCTTCGAACAAGCTTTGTTGAGGTCTATATAGTCGATATAGATCCTCCACTTGCCATTGGCCTTCCTTACCATCACAACATTAACTAGCCACTCGGGATAACGCACATTCCTGATGAATCTGGCTTTGAGGAGATTACCTACCTCTTCGTCTATCGCCTTTTGCCTTTTAGGGACGAAGTTTCTCTTCTTCTATCAAATCGGCCTGTAGCCAGAAGTAACTTCCAGCCGATGAGTAATTACTTCGATGGGAATTCTTGATATGTCGAAAGCCGACCAGGCAAAGACATCAATGTTGTTTCGTAGGAATTGAATCAACATTGCCTTCATTCCTTCATCAAGTAGGCTTCTGATCTGCACCATTCTGGTGGGATCGTCTTCGATCAAAGGCACCAGGACAGTCTCCTCCAATGGTTTCCCTGAATTCTCAGTCGGATCTCTTGGGTCCAGTTGATCCAAGGTTATAAGATCAGCCAACTGCTTTTCTTGTATCATCATGCATTGCTGGGCAGCCCTTTGATCTCCTCTTGCTTCTCCGATCCCATTTCTGGTAGTAAAGCACACCAGAAGGTGATACATGGAGACTGCGGCCTTGAACTTGTTCAAGGCAGGCCATCCCAAGATTGCATTATAGGCTGATGGGATTCGGACCACCATAAAATTGATGGTGAATGTCTTCTGATGGGGCTTCGTGCCGAGGGTTACCGGTAATGTTATTTCTCCTTCAAATTTGACTTGGTTTCCTTCGAACCCAGTCAGAGGTACAGAAGATCTCTGTAGCTTATTTTTAGACAGACTCATTCTGGAGAATGCATCATACAGTAAAACATCCACGGAGCTCCCATTATCTATTAAAATTTGTCTTACATCATAGTTGGCCACAACAGCTGAGATTACAATGGGGTCATCATGGAGGAACTGAACTTCCTGAAGGTCGTCATCAGAGAAGTATACGGAGTTGTTGCTCTTGAGCCTTTTAAAAGCATCTTCTTCGGCTCTTCTCTAGTTGGTTGGTTGGTGTAGCATGCCCACTCTCTTGTCAGTGGGCCTTTGATGGGGCAATTCAGCTTCTTCAATAGACCATTGAGGGGCGACAGCTTCAAGCCGAGGTTTTGGATGTCCGACATACTTCCCCAAGTACCCCCTCTTAATGAGGTCCTCTATCGTATCCTTCAGTTAGATGCAGTCTTCGGTATTGTGGCCGTGATTCTTATAAAATCGACAATACTTGCTTCTGTTCCTTGCAAAAGAGGACGATCTCATAGGACGTGGCCGTTGGAGATAATTCTCTTTTTCTATCTCCATCAAGATCCTCTCCTTTGGGAGGTTAAGGGAGGTGTATGAATCAAATTTTTCGCCTAGTGTTTTGGGCCTTGGGCTACGTCGTCGGTTAGAATCACCATTACTGGGGGGAGCAAAGGGATTTGGCCCTTTGTCGTTCTCTTCTTGGGGACATGTTTTCCTTCAATCAGACACCGATTAGCTGCTTGTTCTTCGACATCGACAAATTTCTGAGCCCTTGTCAGGAGCTCATCATAGCTTGTCGGGAACCTTTTGTCCAGAGAGAACGTGAGCCTAGACGACCGGAGCCCCTTCTTCAGAGTATACATGGTCACATGCTCATTAAGATCTGGGATCTCAAAGGTGGCTGAATTGAATCTTGTAATGTAGTCCCTGAGTCTCTCTCCCTCATTTTGGTGGAGGAATAAGCTATCCGTATTCCGGGGCATTTTTCAGTAGGTCCTGAAATGTAAGATGAATAGTTTTTCTAATTTAGAGGAGTCAGTGGTACCTGGACGGATACTTGAGTACCACATTTGAGCTGCTTTCTTTAAGGTGACAGGAAAAGCCAAGCAGTACAATGCATCGGAGACTCCTTGGATCATTATATGGGCTTTAAAACTGTTCAGATGATCCAGGGGATCAGTAGTCCCATCAAAGGTTCTATCTGAGGGACATTAAAATGCCGAGGGACGACTTCCTCCATTATCCTGGAGGTGAACGGAGGCCACGAGTCGTAGATCATGTGCTCGTCGTCTCTCTTCAGATCGTGGAGCCTCGCGATCTGCACCTTAGGTGTCTTAAATTTTTTTTCATAATCATAATGGACCTCTCTCGGTCCAACATCTTCGGAAGTAGAGTCTTCGGAGGAGTCAGAGGGAGATCGCCCGGATCTCTTCCTCACTCGTCGGCTATCAGTCTACTTCGGATGTTGAGAGCTTTGCCTCCATGGGAAGGTCGATCCCGAAGGAAGTGTCGGGTAGAACCATGGTGGTGGTCTCTCTTCTCTCTAGACCGATGGCTGTGTCGGAAGACAGCCGGCGGGTGCCCTGCCTAGAGAGTAGCCTCCTGAAAGTTCTGAACCAAGGTTATGAGAGCATCAACTCAGTTCAGAAGGGCTTCGAATTGGTACTGTCCCACGACCAAGGTTGGAGGTGGGACATTGTTCTCCACTAGGGTTTGTTCCTTTGAGAGGGAGGACGCCCCTTACTTATCGAAGTGTTTTGAGCTTTACCTTTCACCATTATAATTTTTTAGAACTCTCCTTTGCAAGAGAGGGTTTGGTAGCTGCCCCCTACCTGGCATGCCAATTTGTTGACGTCGAACCCCCATGAACCGGATGGAATGGCAGGATCGTCGATGCATCTCCCGTGATCCTTGCAAAACAGGTCCCTGACCGAAATTTTTTCGGTGGGGGACACTCCGATGCTTAAGTCAGTAAGGATTCTAGTAATAGAATAGAGAGTTCTCAAGGAGAAGAGAATGAAAGTAGCTCAAAAGTGAACAGTCTTACCTTCGCTTATCCCAGCTTAGCTTTTCTGGCTTTACTTAACTTGACTTATCGTGAGTGTCCCCTCCTACCAGTATTTATAGTGGTGGCCATGTCTAACTGTAGTCGACTCCACCTGCCCTTGGTTAAGTGAAATTAGTTAACTTAACTCCCCTAACCAAAAGTGGTTACTGCTTGAGGTGGCCTCTTTTGGTGCTGTTGGAGTTGGAGTTCGTGGCCACGTTATTGGTTACAACAACCGTATCCATGTTTGAAGATTCGAGACCAGTTGGAGATTTGCTTTAGAGCCACTCCCTCAAAAAGGATCGAAGTCGAGCTGGTTGATCATCCTGTGCCTACCCTCTTTGGAGTGGGCTGAAGACATCTTGACCACTTGCGTCGGAGCTGCTTTCTTTAGAGTGGGCTAGATTGCTTACTTCGTACTTGCCTTCTTTGGAACAATTGGAGAAATAAAGTGATCATCTTCTTTGGACTAACCTTCTTCGGATTAGTGTTCTTCGGATCGGTCTTCTTCGGACTGATGCGAAGAAGACCGACCAGTCACTCAATGGTGAATAGCTGAAAGATAGGCTCCGAGGCCAGTGTCTTCGGCTTAGGCCTAAGACTGACCCTGAAGTGGTGCTGTAGCGTCGTTGGGTCATCTTCGATTCTTCTGGCACGAACGATCGATTTGAAAGAGACCCGACCAGACCTTTGAACCGGGGGTTAGCCTTAGTTGAGCCGGCATATCCCAACAATACTGATCGAATGACTGAGGGATGACTGAATTTATAAATATACAAGTTATATTATTTTTTATATTAGATATTCTCTTATGAATTATGATTAATATTATTATTAAAAATTGAAGTTGTAATGAATTTTGTTTAAGACCTTGCATGATCTTTAGAGCATATTCTAGGATTCGTGCTGCCAGTCGCATGTTAACCCAGGCGCTGGATTTGGGATATGACAGAATGGTATCAGAGCTTTGGTTATGATCACTCAGGACTGTAATATAAATGATTAAAAAATAATATGATAGTTATTAGGACATGATAGAGTAGTATCGGAGCTTAGATTATAATTACTTAGAACTGTGACATAAGTGATTCGGACATGACATAAATGATATCGAAGCTTAGGTTATGATCACTTAGGATTGTGATGTAAGTGATTAAGACATGATAAAATGGCAAGAGCCCAAGAGGATGATATGAAGGTTATGTACTATTAAAGTTTAAAACTCAAACAAGCTAATTTCAATGATGAAATTATTTTAAGGAAGGAAAATATGATAACCTAGATTTTTTTAGTGGTTTGTTTGGCCCTGTTCTGCATGTGAGAGGACTCCCATGGGAGTCTATCTTTTCCTCTCCCGATCCTATTAGCAGGAGGACTCTCAGGGGATGCCGGACTCTAGCAAAGCTCTAGGAATAAACCTATAAATCATCTTTCCTTTCCTCTTTTTTGTCAAACCCAAACAAGGACACCTAGCCCAACCACATGGAGGACATGTTCGATCCCTTCCTTGTGGAAGAGTCCTCATCTATCGTTGCTGCCTTGTAATGGCCTCTCGCATGCCTGTGATTGTTTGCATGTCTTCGCCTCCATCGAGCAAAAGGTGCTAGAGTAAAAGGTGCCTGCGATTGTTTGCATGTCTTCGCCTCCATCGAGCAAAAGGTGCTAGAGCACGATCGTGCCCTCAAGTCTACATCCACCATCATGGCAGCCATCAAGATCAGAATCGTCACCCCCAAATCAAGGACCGTCACTGCGTCTGACAACAAGGATAATGATAGTAATGCGGAGGCCCCTAAGGGGCGAGAACAGGGGGGTTTTTCCTGCTTGGTCAAATGAAAGAAGAGGGAAGAAGAAAAGAACAGAAAAAGAAAGAGAAAAGAAAGAAAAAGAAAAAATAATAAATAATAAATAATAAATTCTCCCTCTTCTCTCCCTTCTTTCTCTACTTTCTCTCTCTAATTTCTCTCTCTATACTTTTCTTTCTCTAAAAGTTTCTTTCCTACATATTGGAAAAGTTGCAAAGTTGGAATTAGGGATCGATGGGTGGATTGCTGATGAAATCCAAATAGAGGGTTTTAGATCTATAACTACCATACCATGAAATTATTTATTAAAAATAAGATTATTATATAGGCGGATAATTTTTCAAGCAGAAGGACATTGAGTGAGTTCTGTAGTACTTAGGTCAAGAATCCAGGTACAGATTAATATCTGACATGTTAAATCCATCTTTAGTAAAGATAAGGATTTCTGGACATGATTACCAATTTATAAATATATTTTATATGGCATAATTTTGATCATTGGATATGAATATTGGCATACATAATTATTTATGCATTATATATTTTGATTTCTCATAATTGTATTTGTGATTGTTAGTATTATTATTTATATATTTTATACGATATATTCCTATCAAACATGTTTATTTTTGAATGATTTATATTATGACATTGATTATTGAAAATCTTGAAAAGAACATGATTTGACAATGTGTTTGAAATTTGATAAAGTGATAATCAAGAAAAAAGGATGTTTGGACTAGCTATGCCATGGACAAGACCGTGGTTACAAAGATTACTGGTCATTGACTGAAATATGATATTGAGATTGCCACTCACTTACTGAAATGTGATAATGAAATTACTAATCACGAGCTGAAGTGTGATACTAAGATTGTCAGTCATAGAATAAAGCATAACCGTGATTAGTCCAAAATTTTAAAGAAAACTGATAATTAAATTGAAACATAAAAATAAACCATGATTTGTTATATATAATGATTGAGTTATTTTGATTGCATGATATAATATTTTATAATTATTTATTTTATTATTATTTTCAAATCATATTATTATTGATGTAAATATATTAAATCCTTACTGGATTATAAAACTCACATTCCATACTTTCCTTCATTCTCAAAATTGTGCAGGATATTCAAATATACATGATGAAAAGATAAAAAATCATTAATATCAATTGAATGATTGAAGAAATATTGAAGCTATAAATATACAAATTATATTATTTTCTTTGCATTAAATATTTTTTTATGAATTATGATTAATATTTTATTATTAAAAATTAAAATAATAATAAATTTTTTAAGATCTAAAATTCATCTAGAATTCATGCAGCCTACTGCATGCCGACCATGGTGCTGAATTCAGGAAGCGACAATAGATGGGAACATAGACATTACTAGATGACTATAGCATAGATGGTTTGAATAGAATGGGATAACAAGACCAAACCTATTCAGGCTTCAGTGCACGAAGTCTCTAGCAACCCGCTTTGATTGCATTGCAAGAACTGAATTTCTTGCACCCTGACAATCATCATGCTGTAACTCAAAAATTAATAGGCAAGAGAGGTAAAGTTTTATCATGATGCAAGTGAGTAGTGTGAAGCCCAAGCCGTATTGGGTTGCCTGGGCTGAAGTCGGTAGCCATCACCGACTTGGATTCAAAACTCGGAAAAAAAAATTGGACGGAGACGGAGAACAGGGGAACCATCATTCTCCCCTATCCGACTGGTGTTCTCACCGGGGAAGTCGGAGGAGAGGTCGTGGGGAAGACGGGGTCGATCGACCGTAGGGAAGTCGTGAGGGAAAGGGAAATTCGATCGCGTGTATGCAAGAAATTCCTAGGCTTTTTCTTTAAAAACCCCACCCTATCAAATCCTCCCTCTTCCCCTGTGACTGCGCCACCTCGCCCTTCTTCTCCACCCAGCCATCATCCAGCAAACCCTTTTCCCTCCTTCGATCTCCGTCTGTAGGATGCTGGAGGCCCGTGCGATGGAGCCAAAGTGAAAGAGAGAGAACAGAGCAGGAGGGAAGAGATGGCGACTGCTCTGGCGTGCTGATGGGTTGTGATAGGAAATTTTTGGATCAAAGGAGGCGTCCGTTCGGCCGACGTTCATGTTATCATCGGTAAATTTCCTTCTTCCCAGTATTTTTGGATCTATTTGGTTTGGGCCATTTGTCGCCGGTGGCCGTGCCACCGATTTTCTTCCAGTCCATCGGGGTCTTCCCGGCAACCTCCTCCTATGGTTGCTGTCGGCAACCGTGGAGGGGTTCTCGGTTCGGTCGAGCAGAGAGAGGGGGGTTCGGTGGAGACGATGGAGAGAAGAAGAGAACATGGAAAGAAAAAAAGAAAGAAAAAAAAAACAAAAAGGGAAGTTTGGTTTCGGTCCAAGGAAAAAAAAAAAAAAGAAAAGAAGAAAAAAAAGAGAGAGAGATAAAGTGGAGAGAGAAGATGAAGAGATAGAAGATGAGGAGAGAGAAAGTGGAGAGAGAAGATGAGGAGAGAGAAAGATATATATATATATATATAAATGTTGAAAGGGGGATCGAAAAGTTTTATTCTGAAAATTCATGAGATTAGGATTTACGGATGAATTGTAGAAGAAATTGGCTAAAAGGTTTGGGTTTATAATTATCCTAGGATTATTGATAAAAAAATTATTATTGTACCTGTAGGGAATCAATCTTATTAGCAAGAATATATCGCGCAAATTTTGGATACATACTAATTCAGGTATTTTTGGATTAGCTCTAGGAGGTAAGGATCTCTGGACATGTTCACCAGTTATATATATGTATTTATTTCGACATGGTTTGATCCGTGCGCATATGCATTGGTATGCATGATTTGTTTTGCATGGAATAGTTTGACTTTTTATATTGATTAGTACGATTATTATTGTTATGAGCTATATTCCTGTATTATGTATTTTATCAAATAAAGTGATATTTGTATGGCTTGGACCGTGGTGCCGGTCAGTGGAAGAGTTGAGATTTCATGATTTGACATCATGATATGATATCATGAGATGAGGTGAAATGATAAAGTGTTAAGTAAAAATGGTGCTTGGACTAGCCATGCCGTGGTGGTACCGTGGTTTCTCAGTGTGCCAGTCACAGGCTGGAGTATGACAAATTGTGTGCCAGTCACAGGCTGGAGTGTGACAACTTTGTGTGCCAGTCACAGGCTGGAGTGTGACAAATTGTGTGCCAGTCACAGGCTGGAGTGTGACAACTTTGTGTGCCAGTCACAGACTGGAGAGTGACAACTTTGTGTGCGAGTCACAGGCTGGAGTGTGACAACAGTGTGCCAGTCACAGGCTGGAGTGTGATAATAGTGTGCCAATCACAGGCTGGAGTGTGACCGTGGCTAGTCCATAACCCTAAAGAAGGATGATTTAATTGAAAACTTGAAAAGGGAACATGATTTTGAAAAAGATTTTGTCGTATGTGACACTTAAGTTGTTTAATTACATGGCATGATGTGTACTCTTATATCCTTGCTATTTTAAAATTATTACTATTGATGGTGACCATTTGGAGACCTTACTGGGCTGTAAAGCTCACAACCCTACTTCCTTCAGTTGTGCAGATATTCGGGCTTGGTGAAGAATGAGATTTTTGAGGTAAGTGACTCTTGTATACCTGGGCCTTACATGATCTCTAGGGTAAAACCTACGGTTTGTGCAGCCGGTCGCATAGCCGATTCGGTGCTGGATTTGGGCGTGACAGAGTGGTATCAGAGCATAGGTTATGATCATTTGGGATGGTGATATAAGTGATTTAAAATAATAATGACATGATGGTTATTAGGACTTGACAAGAAAAGTGTCAGGACTCAGGTTATGATGACTTTGGACTATGTTATAAGTGATTAGGATAGATATGAGTGACATCAGAATTCAGGTCATGATTGTTCAAGACTGGGACATAAGTGAATTGGAAAATTACATGATAGTATGATGGTTATTAGGACACGACTGAGTGATATCTTAGGTTATGATTACCTGGAATCATGATGTAAGTAGTTTGGACATGACATGAATAGTATTGAAGTTAAGAGTATGATCATCTAGGACTGTGACATAAAAGATTAAGAAATTAACATGATGATTAGTAAGACATGACAGAATGGTATCAAAGTTTGATTTATTATCATTTGGAACAATGATACAAGTAGTTAGGGAATAATGTGGTGATTATTAGGACGTGGCAGGAAAATATCAAAATTTCGGTTATGATTATTTGGAACTACGATATAAATGATCGGGATATAACATAAGGAACATTGAAGCCTAGCTCATGTTTATTAAGAATTGTATCATAAGTGATTAAGACATGATATGAATGATGTTGAAGCTTAGTTTATGATTATTTGGATTTAGATATTAATAGTTTGGACATGATATGAATAATACCGAAGTCAGAATATGATTTCTTAGGATTGTGACATGAGTGATTGAGATGTGATGCGAATGATGTCAAAATTTAAGTTATGATCACTTGAAATTGTGACATAAGTTATTGGGATACAATTTAAATGATATTGAAATTGGAGTTATGATTAATATGGACTGTGATTTAAGAGGTATTTTAATTTAGTGTCATGATCAATCAAGATATGAAGTTGGAAAGAAAATGGATTCGAAGGTTGGATTCTAATCTTTAGGTATTATGTTTAAGATCCGGCATATGATTAGTACCAAAGAGGAACACGATGTTTGGTCTGTAAAGTAAGTAATGGGATTGATTTAGGATAAATATTTAGGGCTGGATTGAATAATGGGTATAGAAGAGTTGGATGGGGATGTATCCTCGCCTTTGATAATTGGGTAAGCCCAAGCATCAAAAGTACTGGCCTGGAATTATAGCATGTTATGTTAATAGGTCATGCTTAATAAGTAGGTTCAATTGTTAATTGGATGATTTTAGAATCTTGAACCTAGTGTGGATGTGGATATTGGGAATGTGTTAGTTCTGTTGTTAATTGTCAGATTATAAATTTTTGGGACTGTTGTGAGAAGATGTTTAGAGTATAAGTTATGAAAGAGTTCAATGATATTATAAAGAATATGCTGTTGATAATCTGTATGTGGATTATGATTGAAAATATATAAAGAAAAATAAGTTTGGGATGATGTATAGCTTGTCACTCTATATTGGTGGATTAGATTGTGACAACTTGGCATGTATTATTTTGATAGATTCTTGATAGCCTATATTTGTAGTTTGGATTGGATTACTGAGTCTACCCTATAATCATTAGGGATTCTTGCAATAAGATATTTCGGGTATAGGTTATGAAAGAGTTTACGATATTAAGAAGGAAAATTTTCTTTCGATGAATCTGTATGAGGATTATTAATGGAATTATGTAATGAAAAATGTGTTTAGCATAATGCATAGATTTGCAATTAGTGGAATAAATGTTATTATGTGGTCATGCAATGCACATTTTGGTAGAATCCTTGATGATGTAGGTTAGTGGTTGGTGATTGAATAACTGAATCTATTCTATAATTATTGAAGATGACTTGGGTATGTTAAATACCAAGTCAAATTAAGATCTATAAGAAGAATTAAATTATCCTGCTACTGATGTTGTATTGAGCAAAGAGATTGGTATTAAAAAATTTATATGGGTTTAGTCTGTGAGAGACAACATTTTTGATGGTTTGATAATTGATGTTAAGAGTTATGGTAAGATAGTTCTGTGAAAGATAAGATGATTGATTCCTTACGTAAGAGTATTGATTGAAAGCCATGTACTTGTTAGAGTTAAAGATAATTTTCCAAGAGAAGATATTGATTTAGATTGACTAATCGAATTATCAAGAAAAGTATGATTAATCCAGACTTAAACTAGAATTATTGAAGTCGTAAAAAGGATGGTAAAATTTTGAAGGACTTTCAATATGAGAACCGGGTCAGGATAAACCTTGATATAATATACCTGAGATGTAAAGAAGATAGAGAGACTCAATAGCTTTACTTTAATAGTTTTGGATTTTTCTGGTACCAAGTAAGATAAATTTTTAGTGGATTTATTTAGTGAACCTAGATGGTTTAGTAAATTTTTATCAGAGTGCGCAGTAGAAGCGTAGTGGTTTGAGACTTTGAGTTATCCTGAAATCAGTTATGAATGTTAACTTTAGAAGTATTGTGATGGAAAATACTGATTTGAATTTCAGTAATAAGATAAAAAGATAATGTTGATGATCCTTAGGTTAGTTTATATATATTGCCAGATGATTTTTCTCAATGGGTCCCCTAGTGTAAAGGACTATAGTAAACAAGAATTTTTGGATATCATTAAATCTAGAATAAAGAAGTGATGGTCCTTTACCCGATTTGGATCGAGAATATTTGTGGCACCTGACATTATGATTTCTCCATTTAAGGAGGGCTCAAGGTTTCTATAAGATTAAGGATTTATTGTAAAGTCATGGAGAGGTGCAAGGAAAGAAAGAATGTTAGAAACCATGGCAAGTGTTTAATGCTCAAGATTTTTCTAATTTTTTAATTAAGAATAGAGTATACTGATTATGATTTCATGTGAAGGTTAATCAAGAGAAATAAATTTCAGGAGCAAAGAATTTTACATTGAGGATTGAGATGTTAATGTTCATTTGGAAAGAATTAAGAGAATTCTGTATGTATCGTAAAATCATAAGGAGCAAGAATTGAGATGTGGTATAATTTTGTTATGGACTTATGAAGAAAATGATCTAAGAAAAGAATCATACAGAAGCTTAAGGATGATGTTAAATTATGTATATCTAAGGTTGGGCTATCATGAAATTCTGTAGATCTGATTAAGGAAAATTAATTATAATGACATCGAAAGATAAGTATTCTTTTTGAAGAGCTTGAGGAAATTCGATACGGATTGTAGATGGAAAAGATCAAGTTTTGAATGTTTTATGATATCATTATGATTCAGATTTGCGAAACAAGTGCCCTACGAGGAAGACAAATTGGAAGTTTGAGGATTGACATAATAGTTGGATATTTCCAAGAATTAAAATCTTAATCAAGCTAATTTCGAGGACGAAATTATTTTAACGGGTGGAGAATGTGAAACCCAAGCCGTATTGGGCTGCCTGGGCTGAAGTCGGTAGCCATCACTGACTTGGATTCAGAACTCAGAAAAAAAAATTGGGTGGAGACGGAGAACAGGGGAACCATTGTTCTCCCCTATCCGACCAGTGTTCTCGCCGGGGAAGTCGGAGGAGAGGTCGTGGGGGAGACGGGGTCGATCGACCGGAGGGAAGTCGTGAGGGAAAGGAAAATTCGATCGCGTGTACGCAAAAAATTCCTAGGCTTTTTCTTTAAAAACCCCACCCTATCAAATCCTCCTTCCTCTTCCCCTGTGACTGCGCCGCCTCGCCCTTCTTCTGCACCCAGCCATCATCCAGCAAACCCTTTTCCCTCCTTCGGTCTCCGTCTGTAGGATGCCGGAGGCCCGTGCGATCGAGCCAAAGTGAAAGAGAGAGAACAGAACAGGTGGGAAGAGATGGCGACTGCTCTGGCGTGCTGATGGGTTATGATCGGAAATTTTTGGATCAGAGGAGGCGTCCGTTCGGCCGACGTTCCTGTTATCATTGGTAAATTTCCTTCATCCCAGTATTTTTGGATCTATTTGGTTTGGACCATTTGTCGTCGGTGGCCATGCCACCGATTTTCTTCCAGTCCGTCGGGGTCTTCCCGGCAACCTCCTCCTATGGTCGCCGTTGGCAATCGTGGAGGGGTTCTCGGTTCGGTCGAGCAGAGAGAGGGGGGGTTCGGTGGAGACGATGGAGAGAAGAAGAGAACAGGGAAAAGAAAGAAAGAAAAAAAAAAAAACAAAAAGGGAAGTTTGGTTTCGGTCCAAGGAAAAAAAAAAGAAAAGAAGAAAAGAAGAAAAAAAAAAGGTGAGAGAAAGTGGAGAGAGAAGATGAGGAGAGTGAAAGAGAAATATCTATATATATATATATATATATATTGAAAGGGGATCGAAAAATTTTATTCTGGAAATTCGTGAGATTAGGATTTACGGATGAATCGTAGAAGAAATTTGGCTAAAAGGTTTGGATTTATAATTACCCTAGGATTATTGATAAAAAATTGTTATTGTACCTGTAGGGAATCGGTCTTCTGAGCAAGAAGGCATCGTGCAAATTTCGGATACATACTAATTCGGGTATTTTTGGATTAGCTCTAGGAGATAAGGATCTCTGGACATGTTCACCAGTTATATATATGTATTTATTTTGATATGGTTTGATCCGTGCGCATATATGCATTGGTATGCATGATTTGTTTTGCATGGAATAGTTTAACTTTTTATATTGATCAGTACGATTATTATTGTTATGAGCTATATTCTTGTATTACGTATTTTATCAAATAAAGTGATATTTGTATGGCTTGGACCGTGATGTCGGTCAGTGAAAGAGTTGAGATTTCATGATTTGACATCATGATATGATATCATGAGATGAGGTGAAATGATAGTGTTAAATAAAAATGGTGTTTGGATTAGCTATGCCACGGTGGTACCGTGGTTTCTTAGTGTGCCAGTCACAGGCTGGAGTGTGACAAATTGTGTGCCAGTCACAGGCTGGAGTGTGACAACTTTGTGTGCCAGTCACAGGCTGGAGTGTGACAACTTTGTATGCCAGTCATAGGCTGGAATGTGATAATAGTGTGCCAGTCACAGGCTGGAGTGTGACCGTGGCTAGTCCAGAACTCTAATGAAGGATGATTTAATTGAAAACTTGAAAAAGAAACATGATTTTGAAAAAGATTTTGTCGTATGTGATACTTAAGTTGTTTAATTACATGGCATGATGTGTACTCTTATATCCTTGCTATTTTAAAATTATTACTATTGATGGTCACAATTTGAAGATCTTACTAGACTGCAAAGCTCACAACCCTACTTCACAACCCTACTTCCTTCTTTCACAGAATTATGCAGATATTCGGACTTGATGAAGAATGAGATTTTTAAGATAAGTGACTTTGTATACCTGAACCTTGCATGATCTCTAGAATAAAACCTAGAATTTGTGCGGTCGATCGCGTAGCCGTTTCCGGTACTGGATTCGGGATGTGACAAGTAGAATAGCAACAATGACATATCCCATGTTTAATTATAAGTCAGACAAATATTTGAAGCAGACCAACAAAAATGAAATATATATGGCCATATGAGACCTGAACACTGGTCTAATGAACTGTTGCATTGCCCAAGAAGCATTCCTTCAGCACTTACATTCACTCTACTATCATGCATTGCACTGATAATATTTGACAAAACCTGACAATTCAAGAATACAAATACATCCCACTTAATGCTTCATGGTTTATAAGCGACGCATATCGAGCATCCATCAAAACTACACATCCTCACAACTACACATCATCGAAAACAAGGCCTTCGGTTCCATGAAGAATACCTTTGCACTACTAATCTTTAATTTGGACTCAAATGTCATGAACATTCTTGTGAACGTTTCGTGCACAGGCTGCAATCAACCGGAAATTCCAAACTGAACGGTTGATCACTCCAGAAAACTTACAGTTTGGATTGGATGAATCAGCATGCAACATCTATCGATCTGGCAGGTATGGGATGCATGATAAAAACAGAACCAACATATTTGGATTCATTTGGATCCTCTGCTAACTGTTTGATGGGGTCTGGCAGTCAGCCCCTGTAGCTCCTTCATTCCGACTCTTGTTACTGAATTCCACGTGCATCTCTTCTATCATGGGTTTCCACAGACGAACCCGTGCATTTATAAACCAGTTGGACACCTGAGATTGTGACAAGGGAACAAAGGTTATATACTAGATTCCAAAACTTATTGCATTGGTTGGGCTATAAGAGTGCAGTTCTTGTTTGCCCAACAACAAATGCACTGATTTCTATCAGTAATATGAACTGAGCTTGTCCTTGAATATATGACACATATATATGAAACAAACACATATATATATATGAATGGACCACATGATGAAAGACTGAGCCCAGATGACAAATTCAGATATCTTTCTACCTGGCTTCTTGTCAATCCACTTTTTAATGCAAGCAAACGTTTCTCGTTGTCCTTTGGGTACCTGAAAGATGATCAAAGAAGATTCAGAACCAAAATACATTGTAGCTTATCAAGGACACGATTGCAATAATTACTCTATTTTACAAGCATCTAGGAAGCAAGCAACTCACGGATGAAGAAAATTCTGAAACATCCATGCACGTAAAACAGAGACAGATTTTTCAGGCAAGCCCCTTTGAGGTCTCCAAGATTGCTGATCTTTCCTCATCTGCTGCAAAACCCATTGTTTCTGGATTAAAGGAGCTTCAAATGTCTTCTCCTGTTCTGCGGTGCATACACTGCTTGGTTGTTGACCAGTCAAAAGAATCCTGCTGATAAGTCTCTCCCTCAGGTTTTTATAAATCACCGTGATTTTATGAAGGGCAAAGCGCGCGTGCAGTTGAGGAGAAACCGACTCGGTTGCTTTATTAAATGCAGACATCACATCCTGGATCTGGTCTAAGCACTGATTGTATCTCCAGTCAATCTGAAGTACATAACGGGAGAGGACTGCATCATTATTACTAACAAAAAGATTAATGAGGTAACAGAAATTGTAATGAAATATATTCCTAATAAATGTTTCACTAGCTTGTTGTCCTTATTTTCTTCTGAGCACTTATTATCCTTTGTGTTGGACCCAGGCACTGCCAAAACTGAGTCGATCCATTGTCTAATTAACAACTGGAGAATGCCATGAACCTTCTAAGAAGCTCAAACATTTCTTTGGAAGTGTGAAATCATGCATCATGATGATATAGGCGAATAAACAGCACTGAGATGCTTCGGACCACAAGATACCAATACAATTGAGAAAAAAAAAGAAGGCCATGTTCTGGCTCATGATATCGAATACCAAGTACCAGTAATGTCACTACCATCCAGGCACTGAACCATAGAACGATCTCCAGGTTACATTCTGAGACCAGTTCAAGGTTGTGTTTAGAATGAGAAGCCCAAATCAAGGTGAACGGTATCGCATCTGATCATCAAAGAGCATCAGACAAGAGGGTAACAAATTCGCTGGTGCTAGTTACCTGGTTTCTGCTGACACCATGACAATGACATTACGTTGTGTGTATATACTTACATGTGACGTACCCAACTTCCATTCAACCAACTTCTATAAATTTAATTTGTTTTGTCTGCTACTGCTTTGAAGAGAACTAAAGTCTTAACAATTTTATATCCTTTCACAGGACAAGGCACCGAGAAAGAACAACCACCCTCTTCAAGTCAGTACCATAGAGATGCAGGAATGAAACCTAGAAGATATTCTAATCATAAGCTTTGTACATCATTATGGTCTGTTTTGTATTTAGAGGATACACAGCTAAAAGGGCATCTCACTTGGGCTCTCAACCCAAAGAGGCTTCAGCCCACTGTACGGGCCCAAATTTTCAAGGTGTTTGCCATGTATTGTTTTGTTTTATTTTTAGAAAAGAATACAACCATAGTGAGCTTCATATTGGGTTTTTTCCCCCCATCTTCGCACTCTTCCACCACGTAAATTATTGTCTCTTTATGTTTTGTTTGTTTGCCATACCAACCCTAGAAAGATCTAGCCTCTTTGCATAACATAATAGATATTATGACAAGCAAGACCAGATCTTGATCATTAATATGTTAAACCATCTATGATAAAATTACCGAAAAAAGGCGACTCACATACCATTTGAAGCATCTCTAACAGCCGGGACTTCTCTTTGTCAGTTTGCTGTGGGTCCATATGGCTCTCAGATTTGGTTTCACCAGAACAGAGTGTGAATTCATCAGAGCCCACACTCATAATTCCTCCTTCGCTTGAACAACTAGAAGAAAAGTACATCTTTGCCTCACCCTCAATCCCACCAAGCAAGTCATCCAGCTTTGCACAGCTTGCAACTTCAGCAAGAATTTGTTCAGCTATCTTGAGATATATTGATCCTAAAAGAAAGTGAGGAAAATGGAAGCGCGAAGGATTACAGCATAGAGATAGCTCCTCGCCATTAGCAAAGGTTTGTTCAAGTCCCAATGCCATTCCCACTTTAAGATTTTGTGAAGAACTGAAAAAACAGGAGAAATCCTGCAATTCAATAGTGTTCGGGTTTTTACCATCCTTTGATATAACCTGATTTAACTCAGGGCGGCTTAATTCCAAATGCTGATCTGGGACATTAAACATGTTCATCATAGAAGGCTGATAGGAGCCAAGACTAAGGGACAGAGCATTGTGAGGCAGAGCATTGTGAGGCAGAAGATAACTAGTTAAATTATCGGATTTTCTGGTTGATGCATCGGAACCCCACCCAGGATCTGAGCATCCTATGACATGATAAGATGGGTGAACAGTGCTTGCTGTTCTACGGGACGGAACTTGAAGATCCTGAGTTTCATCAGCATTCCTCCTGTAATTAAATTTGCCATTCAGACTGGCATCAGCCTTGGATCCTGAAAAACTTGCAACATCCTGTGGCCCAAAAGTATTGCAACGGTCTCTGGATGATAAAGCCCTGATCTCATCCAGTGGCAATGTTGAAGTGGATGAAACACTTGAACTGGTAATATCTTCCTGTAAAGTAGGGAGCCTGTTAAAAGGCAGGCAAGTGAAGTAGCAGACAAAGAAGCTCCGAGGAGATGCTCCCGCAGGCCAGTTTTTCCAACAGAATCCTCAAAGGAAGCATTTCCTCTTGATGCATAATTGGAGATAGAACCATGATTTGTTATATAGAGACTGTTCAGAACCTCTTCTGGCAATGTTGGGTACAAAATATTCCCAGCTACCATCTGCTCATTGTTGTCATGATCTATCACACCAGACTGTGTGAATGGGCCTGAAAACATATTAGATGTAGCTGCATTGATGCCCATATGATCATGATCTGTTGTTCGTTCTGAAGCATCAAAAACATCATTCTCCATTGCAACGAGATGCAGGAAAATTGTAGTCGGCTTTCGAGGAATTGTTAATAGAACACTGCTGTAAACCAACCAAGCTATTCTCGTTTCAGGGTCTCTATGATTAAGTCATCATAAGGCACTCAAATTACATCATACAAATGGAAAATCACAACAACATATAGGTAGAAAAGCGAGGATCAAGGTAATCCTCTCCCCTATCAATGATAAGCAACTGCCTATTCTCTCAATGATGACCAACCACAAGCAAGTCCTAGAGATTCAACTACAGATCGGACAGAGTTCAAGGCAGTCATGAGCTGCAGTCATGATGCTTCCAATGTCTTCAAGGCATTCCAAGTCATGAGTTCTTGGACTTACTCGGTCTGCACCTGGAGAAACAGAAGCACATGAACTCACCAATAACAAACAATCAAATGGAAAATTTTTATAATCATGCTCCACCTATCCATTATCATGTGATATTCAGGAGCAGCAGAAAGTCATTAAGAACAGAATATTGATGCTTCAGTACCTAAAAAAAGAAAAGGCTAAAAACAATATGCAAAATTTTTGCCTCCAAATCACCATAAAAAAAAGTGGCTTGGTAACAAATTACTCTCAGACAAATTAGCCACGTATTAGGTGAATCAAACAACAGGAAACAAAAGCAATATCTCAATCTTTGATGTCTCATTTGTCAGATACATTAGAATTGGCTGAAAACAAGCTGCACGGATGATGGATATCTTTAAGAATAAGCAACTCTTTTGATGTTGATTGTTTCACGGAAATCAATGCTGGAACTGATTTTAAGAACAGGTCGTACAGACACAGCTTGAAGTGCTGATGACACCAACAGTAAGGTTGCCAAAAAAAAACCTCTTCAGCTGAAAGCCCATTGCATAAAACTCAGCATTTGCTAACTCTGCTAATGTAGGTAACAAAATAAGTTGCTTTAGCACATTGCTAATCCACTTCCTCATATATCCTTAGGAGAGCAAGTTCTCCCTATTCTTAGCAAGAGAGAATGTTGTCTAAAACAGGGAATATTGAACTGAGAACATCTGAACCTAAAGAAGCAAACATCTTAATCCTAAATTATTGATCTCATGCAACACTTTAGAGGATGATATTTGGAACCATTGATGTAAAAAAAGTTCAATATCTAAGATATTCATAGGAAAAATAATGAATAAAAATAGGGAATGCATGCTAAAGCTGGTATTTGGCAAGAATGAGTGAACTAAAGATATCAGTTGACTTCCACATATGAAGATGCAAGATTGAGTATGTAGAAGACATCAGCAAATTGTCAGTATTTTTTTTCCTTGTGTTCTTGTCATGCTAAGAGAGAATCCCTTCAGTTCCATGTCTTGTCTTACAAAACCAGACTGCCTATCTTAAACCATTGAGACATGCCCAACTGTTTTATATCTGTCACCTTCTTTTTGGATTAAAGAGGTCATACACTGTTCTACAGTAAGAATTGCTTTCTTGCATACTTTTGGCACTAAAAAATTTTACAATTTTCCTCTTCTTGTTCCCACACTGTTAGCACAAACACCAAAATGTTAGATCAATAGCACATGGTTCCTAACCTTTCTTACAACATCAAACGAGCCACTCGAACAAAATGCTCCCTTATGAGGCACCATACTTTTGAATATGGTAGGTCACAGAGTGCATGCATACCCTTTAAGGTAAATAACATGCAACACCAAATCATGCACTTGTTCAGCAAGTGATACACTTCATCGTTGTCGAACTAACAAGGCATTCTGATCTTCCTGCAATTCCTGCCTTAGTTGTTCTTACATAAACTCGTCAGTCATCACTTTTAGTGAGAGCACTTTTAGTGAGAGCAAGGGCTGGTCATATCAACAACCACAAGTAGAAAAGGATACAGCCTACAGTTGGAAATATATTCACCAGCATGTCTGCTTCTTCCGCATCGAATCAACTTATGGAAAAATAAGTAGCTTTATGCATCAAGTGCAGAACTTTTCACATCTTTTACTATGTAAGATCTACGCATGATGACATTACAACAACACCCCATCATTGTGCATGAAGAATAGAAATCACAAGAAGGAAGCACATTTTTTTAGCAGCCAATAACAAAAATCATACTCAACAGGCAAAGACATATATGAGGAACGAAAGGGAGACGATAGCATCCAAGATATTTGAGAAGTTATAAAATAAATTTCTAGACATGAGCATTAAATTCTAGAAAGATGCACAACCTGCACATATAAATATTCCTCAAAGAAAAAACATTAAAAAAAAATGAAGATAAGGCATGGCCACGTTCTTAGAGTGATGGTAAGTAACATACCACCTCAAAGACCCTTTTCAAACCTCCAGCTTAAATGAAGAAGGGTGTAAGAGAGAGTGACTGACCTAAAAACAAAAGCAAATAATTTCAGTTCAAAGTAACAAAGTATAGAGAATACGCTTGCAAAGTTACTGAAGATCAATGCCTAAGTTACTAAAGATCAACGCAAGGTATAAGATATCAGAAGAAAAAATAAGAGAGTAGATATTTAGAGCTCGAAGAACTAACCTCCCTCTGGTGCATGACAGCACATAGACCATCCATGGCCAAATGACAAGTCGCAGGCAACAACTTCCCCAGGCCTTGAACCATAATCAAAAGAATGGAGAAGTAGATTAGAGTGATGCTTCCCTCAACTTCCTACTCTACAAATCTAATGACCTTCTCTATTACCAAATGATTCATTTCCACTTTAAAAGCATACAAGATTGAATCACATCATTAATCAAGCGAAAGAAAGTGGAAAACAATTGAATACCATTTTTATCAGACATATATCATCATCACAACTACTTAAATCATGACTCAAAAGAGTAATCTTTTTTCTTTAAAAGCGCACACAAAAAAAAGCACTCACAGAATTGGGTTATGAAGCACTACAGAAACCAAAGTAAAAAAATAGTCCAGAACTGAAAAAATCATGCACTCTCCCTACTCTACAAGCACAAAGCAAGAGGTTAACATCTGGCACATCAAGATGACATGCTCTCTTTAATTTGATCAAAGAAGAAGGGCTTTCTTCAGAGTAAAACACTAAAAAGACAAGCATGAGATTGACAGCACATAAAAAGATTCACCATTTAAACTCCCTGTGCTTGATCAAACCAAAAGATTATCCTCGCCTTCATTAAAATAAAAAATAAAGGATAATATAAAAGATAGGAGTTACCTTAAGGCCAAGACAATGGATCCAGAAGCCATCAATGGGATCATGGATTCTCACTCTCTATGATTGATCATGCATGGGTTCAAGGATGAACAGGAAACCAATCATTCCCTCCTCTTTCTTTTTTTATCTCGTGGTAACAGAACCACAAGGAATTTTCAACCTATAATTTTAGCTTTTTAAAACATCAAGGAAACCATATCATACCACCAGGTGAATCATGGACTCCCCTCCCCCTTTCCACCCCAGGCCGCAAAATCTAACTCAGAAAGAAGAAAACAAGAATTTTTTAAGACTTCCTTTTGCAGGACAGAAAATATAAAAGCAAAGCAGACACAGAACAGGAAAAGAGAAGCCTTTCAAGGAAAGGGCCAAGAGTCCTTTTGCAGAGGAGAGAGAGGTGCATGGCCCATCAATCAAAAGCACGCAACTGAAAAAAGGAAATAAAAGAGGAGCTACTCATGGGAAAAAAACAAAGGCACGGCAGAGGGAGGAGCATTTCCTTGGTGCAGGCTTTTGGGGCCCCTCCTTCCCCTTCTCCTCCCCGCGCCCGCCCCACCCCCCCCCCACCCCACAATCTCCTCTGGTGTTTCCACCTCCATCCCTTCTCTCAGCAATGATCATCTCAACCAAAGTTACCAGGATTCTCCGTTCTTTGGCAGCAGCACTCAGCTACGGCACACGTCCCCATTAAAGCCAGTGCTTCCCATGGAAAGAGCAGGAGAAGACGACCCAGTGCCATCTTCTGCTGCAGTACCAAAGATTGCCGTAGTGGGGATAGCGGAGAGGACAGGATGATGTCAAACAAATCTACTGGGAAGATCTCTGACCCGGTCAGGATGCTCGTAGTAAGTAAGTTTAAGAGGTCGAGATTTTTTTTTTTTTTTTTTTTTAATTATTATTGTCACGTCTGATCCAAAATCTGGATCGGCTACGTAACGGATCGTATTAATGCTGGTATTTATCCTAAAAATTATACCATATTTATTTTTTAATTTAATATCTAAATAATAATAAAAAATAAGTTTTATTAATTATTTATTAATTTCAAGAATTTTTTTATAAAATTTAATTATAAATTCAGAAATCAACATTTAAATCCTAGCTCCTCACTGATTGGTCCTAAAATCCAATTGATTTTCGATATCTGTAACAAAAATCATAGAAAAATAGGGATGAGCTATACAAGCTCAGTAAGTTATCAACACCTCCAGTATACATACACAAATATGCCATTAATAGATAGCAAGTACAAACATACCATACAACAAGATGTCCATCAATATAATAATATATATCCAGTAACATGAAGTAAATATGTATACTTAATCACAACCGACACCAATACGATTATGGATGATCAACCATTTACTTTACTCTCCTAGTCCTTTTGATTATTGCCACGATCGGCCCATGGCTCGTCCCATAAGAGACTAGATCCTAACTCAAAACCGGTCATGTACCGATGATCTCCCCACTGGAGGCCTACAAGGAAAACTAGCTCTAAGTATCACACGAGAAACATGCATCATCTACATGTGTCTGCCACGCA
The DNA here is from genome assembly GCA_021397845.1 of Areca catechu. Classification (NCBI taxonomy): domain Eukaryota; kingdom Viridiplantae; phylum Streptophyta; class Magnoliopsida; order Arecales; family Arecaceae; genus Areca; species Areca catechu. Next base: position 31,542,904 of record CM038039.1, read on the forward strand.
TGGCTAAAATAAGGCAACTAGTTCCTGACTCACATACCGCTCATCGGTCATGTGCCAGCGATCGCCGTGCTGGAGGCCCACAAAAAGACTAGGTCCTCATATGATCATAGTCGGACTAGAAAGCACCCACAGCAATACAATGCATCAACACCAGCACAATGCATGCACCCAATGCAATCAAATGCAATCCAATGCAAATTAAAATATATTACACACATTTAATATTTCATAACATATTTGGCATATAATATCAGATATCAAGATAACTTACCGAAAAGGATCCACCAACAAGTACAATTCAAATCTATATATGATCTTCCAAGGACAACAATGATCATGACCAATAATTTAAATATATAATTAATTTCTATTTTATAAAACTAAAATGGAAACTAAACTATTATGGACACTCTCATCAATCCAGTTCTAATCCTGGTCCGAAATTTACCTTTCCTCTCTCTCCTCTTTCTCTCTCCTCTCTCTCTCCTCTTTCTCTTCCATGATGGTGAGGGACCTTGCGGGTGAGCCACCGACGGTAGCTCCAGCCACCGGGAACCACCCGCGATGGACTTTCAGGTAGGTTTCTCTCTCTTTATATTATTTTATTTATTCTCCCTTATTTTTTTTCTTTTTCTTTTCTCTTCACGGAACAGAGCCCCCTTTTTATTATTATTTTTTTCTTTATTTCTTCCTCTCTTCTCTCTTCTTCTCCACGGAACAGCTTCTTCCACCCAAACTCTCATTGTTCCTTCTCGGCGTCAATTCAACCGAGACCCCCCCACGGTGGACGGCGATGTCATGGAAGGATTGCCAGAAAGTAGATCGACGGTCAGAGGATACGGTGGCGCAACACCACCGGTCCATGGCCCCCCGATCAAAATGAAACAAATCCAAAAATAAAAGAAAACTCACCGGCCTCACTGGACTGTTAGGATGCTCGCCAGAGAGGGGAGACGACAGCTTGGAGAGGAGTTGAAAGCTTGATCGGGCGACGATGGAATGGGATTTAAAAAAAACTCTCGATGGATCTCCCTTACCGTGTGGGAAGTAACCACTGCCCGATCGAAGTCTAAACTCATCCCAAATACGCCTCCGACAAAGCCCCTCTCCTCCGCGTCTCTGCCTTCGAAATCTTCAGCGAAAATGCCGGTCGGACGAAGCTAATTCCAGCTTCCCTGTTTCGGTTCTCCATTTTTTTTTTTTTTTTTTTTTCTGGATTTTGGATGAAGTCGACAAAAACTGCCGACTTCAACCTGCAACGCCCAAAATATGGCGGGCCACATAATTATGTTTTAATTAAAAGGTAGCACCATGGCAGTAGAGAGTGGGTGTGGACTGTGGAGGTACTCCGGGGGCATCGCATTGGAGGCAGCATGTGAAGGGATCAAAAGGGAAGGGAGGAAGAGTTTTTTCCCGGGAAAGGGTGATGAATGCTTGCAGCATGTGTATGCCTGTACGCCAGCGCATGAAGTGCACCTCCCAGGCGGGAGAAATTATTGGATGGACCAGGTTCACGCGGACCAAGGTAAATCTCAAAACATATGCACGGTAGATAACGCGTCCTTCAGAATTTGATGAAGTACAAGGGGTTCTCCCCGGCTCAAGGGGTTCAGGGGAGGGTTGTAGCTGGATTTGAGCCCTTGGGGGGAAGGGTGCTGTTGGGGATACGAGGCTCCGTCACTGGGGCTCCGAGGGGTCTTGCTGCCACACCGGGATTCCAGTCCGTGCTGGGCCAGGCTTCGGGTAACTCCCAGCTGTCTTTGGCCAACTCAGTGTCCGAGGCGAAGCAGCTTCTTCGTGATGAGATCTGTGATGTAATATCTGTAGAATTTTATGTGATACTTTTAAATTTTGAAAAGATTTGGAAGACTATGACAGGGATGCTAGAGATAATTTCTGAAATTTGGAGGTATGTTCCAAGCTATCCTAGAGGTATTCCAGGATTTTCTGGGATTTTTTTCAGGATATCTTTTGAATCATGTTGGGTCAGGGATTTGATCCAAAGATTATTAATTTTATGTTGGCTTTGAAAAGAGAGTTTTTTGAGAGATTGTAATATAACCCAATTGGGTTATGGGGTTGGGTACAGGTTTGTTAAATTGGCGAGGAGGTTAGCTAAGTTGGTTGGTTGTAATCAATTAGGAAGCACAACCATGTGAGATATCATAATCAGTTTATTATTGGCCCAAGACAAGTCCTAACCGTCCATGTGATTGAATCCTAACAAGATTTAAGAGGTAGTTGCAGTACAACAAGAAGTCCAATATCAGATGCCCAATTCAAGAAGGCTTCAATGTTCCCCATGTGCTATAAATATGAAAAGATGGGGTGTGCGGTTGGAGGAGAGTCCAAGAGGCCGACCCCTTTGGGGTCTCACGGTCATGTGAAGACCGTGGAGAGATCAGCGTAAAGGCCTTGGTCCGTGGGACTTGGCTCATGGTTCCAAGGTGGAGGCTTCTTGGAGACCACACGTGAGGGAGTCCGCGTGGGAGACCATGGTGATGGACTGCAGAGAGGCGCACGTGAGGGAGATATCACGTGGAGGGCTTGTACCGTGATGGTGTTTCACGAGGCTTTGGAGAAAGACGCACGTTGAGGTATTGTTTGTGCGTGGCGTACGTGGATTCTTGGGGCATGAGGTCTGCAAGAGAGAAGACGTGCGGGACGGTGAGAAGCTTCTGGATTTTTAGAAGGGCTGTCGAGTGTTATCTTGTTTGCTGTAACAAGGTTTTTCTTCAAATGAATAATGCAATCTCTTTTTTTCTCCTACATCTCTTCCTTGGTAATGGTTCCCTTTCCGCCATGACAGTATTAAGTTGGATCCGGGTATTCCGTGGAACGGGTTTGCTCCCCAACAACTGGTATCAGAGCCGATCTTGATGCGATGACGTGAAGGATGCAGGAAAGAGGACTCGCGGTGGTGGTGCAGATCTCTGGTTCTGAGATCTGGAGGTGAGGGCTTGTTTCCCTCCCTGGAGATACGGAGAAGAACCGGATCTGGAGGTGCAGATCCAGATCTGGATGATGCACGGAGTCAGCGCGGATGTGGCTCAGGGCATCGACCGCAGCGGAGCGGCGCGGGGCGTCACGGGACGACGCACGAAGCAGCGAGTCGCAGGGCATGGCCGTAGGTACGGACGCGGCACAGGGCGTCGGTCGCAGGATAGTGGCGCAAGGGCGATGCACGGCGGCTCGGGCGAGAAGGCGCAAGGGCGACGCACGGTCGCAGGCCCAGAGCAGGGCCGCGGGTGCAGACGTGGCACAGAGTGGCGCGGAGGCGTCGCAGCGAGCTGTCACGGGTGCGGCGCAGCCGCGGGCATGGCGCAGGGAGCGGACTCGCCGGTCGCACGGAGGCGCGGGGCATCGCGGGAGCGGCGCTGCCGGTCGCGGGCGCTGGCTCCACCGCAGCATCATAGGAGCAGCGCGGGGCATCGCGTGGCCAGTGTGGGCATGCAGATGGTGCGCGGCCGGTCGCGGGTGGCTCGGCATCGTCGCGGGAGGTCGCCGGAGGCGACGGTGGCGGCCGGAGGGCGACGGCGGCGGTCGGAGGGCGACGGCGCCGCAAGGAGAGGCTGCGATCCACGGTTTCCTGCCGTGGATCGGCAGCCATGGCAGCCCGTGGACCGGCTTGGCGCGCGTGGACCGGCGGGCTGGTTCACGGTGAACCGGCCAATCAGGATTTCAAGTCACTCTATGCTCTGAAAACTGTGCAGATGGATTTTCGACGATTCTGGGCTCAATTGAACTCCGATTTGAGCCCCGTCTACGCCGTTGGACTCCATTTTTCGAGCTCTTCGTGTTGAGATAGGTTGGATCTAATGATAGAGTCAGATCATAGGGTATGTGGAGATCGCGGTGCAGCGGCCGTGTGTACGGGCAGCACGTGTAGGTTGGTTCCATTTTCGGCTCTCCCAGGCGGACAGAGGTTCGTGGTGTTGGGAGTAGTGTGGAGGTCTGCTGGTTGTGTGGATCTCGCCGAGGATGATGGATCCTGTGGTGCAGGAGTTCGTGACGGTGGTGTAGAGCTGCAGGTTCTGTGCTGTGGAGCATTGACAGGTCGGGTGATCTGTGGTTCAGCACAGGTGGAGCGACACATACCAGAGATCTTCAGAGCAGCATGAGTGGTAGCTCCATCAGTAGTGGACCAGGCTTTTGGTCATTATGGAGGAGAGCGATCGGTAGTACTCCAGCTACCTTGATCGTGATGGAGCTGGACGTGGGTGGTATCCTACGTGGTTGGAGAGGAGTCTCGGGAGATGGATATCTTAGGGAGACTGAGTACATCAGCAGAGGCGGTGTCAGGGGCAGCTCAGGGAGACAGGAGATAGTCTCAGGGAGCGCTGGAGGTATCGGACAGTCGGGAGTGTCCCGGTATGGTGGGATTGGCCTAGGGATGGAGACTGAAGCTGATGGAGATGGCAGCTCAGGGAGACCAGGGATAGGTCTCAGGGAGCGCCAGGGATATCATACAGCCAAGAGATAGGCTGGGACATGATGGAGCAGCCACTGGAGATAGTTGCTAGGTGCAGTCGCTGGATTAACAGAAGAGTTGGGATGAACTCTTTGTTTCGGAGGAGCCTGTGGGATGCAGTGTATCCGAAACGGTCTCGAAGAGGTCTGCGTGATGCGGAGGGTCCGAGGAGGCAGCGACGGTGTTCGAGGTGCAGCAGTAGGCTCAGTAGGGCAGTGTTGAGTGGCTGGCCTCGGGGTTTCTTTTTGTGGCATCAGTGGGACTTTAGTTTCAGGTGGAGCACCCGAGAGAGGTGGCTTCACGGGTGGAGCAGGATTCGACACGAGTTTCGAGTGGGAGATGCAGGGATACTAGCCATATCCTAGCACGAGCATCAGGGGTGCACTTAGCCAGGTGGAGCAGAGTGTGCAGAGATTGGCATGGCTCTGAGAAGATGGTGTCGGGTAGAGCTCCAGTTATAGCGAGTGCTGGTTTAGGTTCGCTGTGTTCTCTCCAGGGAAGTCCAAGAAAAAATCTGATGCAGATGCCAAGCAGAAGGAAGGCTACAATCGTGGTGCCAAGGTACAAGCAAGGACTTCAGCTATGAAGGCGGTCATCCCAAAGGTCTCCAAGTGCATGCAGCAGCTGAAGGGTGTTGGCAAAGGCAAGGAGATCCGCACAAGGAGCTGTCAGGACACGCAGTTACAGTCGGGTTGTGCATGGAGGATATTGCCAGGTTTGCCAAGACTTGGGGCACCAAGATGGAGATTGTAGGGTTTTGTGTGGTGCTCCCAAGCCTTGAAGAGACTTGGAAGACCATGGTAGGGATGCTAGAGGCGATCCCTGGAGCTTGGAGGCGTGTCCCAAGCTATCCTAGAGGTATTCCAGGATTTTCTGGGGTTTTTTTCCAGGGTCCCTTTTGAGTCATATTGGGTCAGGGGGTTTGACCCAAGGATAATTAATTTTATGTTGGCTTTGAAAGGGGGGAGTTTTTTGAGAGATTGTAACATAACCTAATTGGGTTATGGGGTTGGGTCCAGGTTTGTTAAATTGGTCAGGAGGTTAGCCAATTGGTTGGTTAATTGGTTGGTTGTAACCAATTAGGAAGCCCAACCATGTGAGGTATCCTAATCAGTTTGTTATTGGCCCAAGACAAGTCCTAACCGCCCATGTGATTGAATCATAACAAGATTCAAGAGGTAGTTGCAGTCCAACAAGAAGTCCAATATCAGACGTCCAATTCAAGAAGGCTTCAACATCCCCCATGTGCTATAATTATGAGAAGATGGGATGTGCGGTTGGAGGAGGGTCCAAGAGGCCGACCCCTTTGGGGTCTCATGGTCTTGTGAAGACCGTGGAGAGATCAGCGTGAAGGCCTTGGTCCGTGGGGCTTGGCTCATGGTTCCAAGATGGAGGCTTCTTAGAGACTACCGTGAGGGAGTCTGTGTGGGAGACCATGGTGATGGACTGCAGAGAGGCGCACATGAGGGAAATATCACGTGGAGGGCTTGTACCGTGATGGTGTTTCACGGGGCTTTGGAGAAGGACGCACGTTGAGGTATTGTCCGTGCGTGGCGTACGTGGATTCTTGGGACATGAGGCCTGCAAGAGAGAAGATGTGCGGGACGGCGAGAAGCTTCTGGATTTTCAGAAGGGCTATCGAGTGTTATCTTGTTTGTTGTAACAAGGTTTTTCTCCAAAGGAATAAAGCAATCTCTCTTTTTCTCCTACATCTCTTCCCTGGTAATGGTTCCCTTTCTGCCATGACGGTATCAAGTTGGATCCGGATATTTTGTGGAACGGGTTTGCTCCCCAACAGTATCCAATAGTCTCTCCTCTATGGGTGTTCTTGACCGGGGGAAAGGGAAGCCTGCTGCTCTAGTGCTGTCGGCTGGGTCTCTGTCCGAGAGTAGTGATGCAGGAAAAAATGATGGGGTGTTTGTGGGAAAAGGAAAAGGGGAGCGGTAGGGCACCGGCTCTCCTAAGTCTTAATCTTGTAATGAAGATTTTGGTCTGGAATGTCAGGGGGGCTAGGAAGCCCTCTTTTGTTTCTACTTATCACAGGTATATGCAACTGTATAATCCTTCTCTTTGTGTGTGGCTGGAGATGAGGGTGTCGGGTCCCAGTGTGGAGCGTATTAGGCGTCATGTTCCCCATGAGTGGGGGTTCTATTCGATGCCATCCCAGGGTTTGGCTGGGGAATTATTGTCACCTGGAATTCAGGTCTCCTGAAAGTCAATGTCTTCCACAGATCTGATCAAATGGTCTCTATTATGGTCTCCGAACCTAATCAGCCCACTTGGCTCCTATGTGGCGTATATGCTAGTACGTCCTATAAGGAGAGAAGAACTGTCTGGGAGGAGGCCTCCATGTTGATGAATCAGGGGATTCCTTCGGTGGTTGCCGGTGACTTTAATGTTATTGATCGTCTTGAAGACAAGCGGGGTGGCAGACCTTCACTCAGGATATTGCTTCTAAGGAATTCTTTGATTTTATCATAATAATGGGTTGATTAATTTGGGTTTCCTCGGCCCTAGATTCACTTGGTGCAATAATCGAGCTGGCGCGGCCAGAGTTTGGGAGAGACTTGATAGATGCTTTGCCTCGCCGTCTTGGTTGTCTCTTTTTCCGGATCATACGGTGCATCATCTCAGTTGGATTGCCTCGGATCATTGTCCTCTTCTCCTTTCTATTGATCACAAGATCCGGGGTCGGTCGCCTTTCAGATTTGAAAAATTCTGGCTATCCTACCCTAAATTGAAGGATATAGTCCGTGATGTTTGGAAGATGCCGGTCAGGGGTGATGCTCAGTATAGGATTACTCGGAGGCTATTGATTCTTAAACATCGACTGCTTCATTGGAACAGGGTGGAGGTGGGCAACCTTCATGAACGGTTGAGGTCCGTCGAAGCCTCTATTGATTCTTGGCAGGCTAAGGGGGATGCAGCTGGTTTTCTTTCGGATGCTGAGCTGGACTCTCTCTGCAATTGCCTCTCTACTCATCATTCCCTCTTATCGAGACAGGAGGTCCTCTAGAGGCAAAAATCCAGGGTTCAATGGCTGCAGGAGGGGGATAGAAATACTAAATTCTTTCACCATGCTACAATCATTCGGAGGCATTTCAATACGATTCGGGCTCTTTATTCGAATCGTGCTAGGTGGATCCAGGATGATGCTGCTATTACGAGGGAATTGTTCAATTTCTTCTCCTCCAGGTGGACTACTCCTACTCTCACCCCCCCTTTGTTTGATTATTTGCCTCCTCAGAATCCTGTTACTGCTATCCAAAATTCTTTGCTATTGGCACAAGCTTTTAACGAAGAAATTAAATCTGCTCTCTGGTCAGTGGGAGAAGACAAAGCTCCAGGTCCAGATAGTTTTCCCCCTTTCTTCTTCCGATCTTATTGGGATATTCTTCGCTCCGATCTGGTCAATGCTATCCAGTCCTTTTTCCAATCTGGAAGGATGCCTCAACAATAAAAGCAAACGTTTATTGTTCTTATTCCCAAGCGCTAGGATGCTTCTGAGCTAGCTCATTTTTGTCCGATTAGTTTATGTACTATCCTCTATAAAGTTTGTGCTAAACTTCTGGCGAATAGGATGACAGTAGTCCTGCCAAAGCTGATTAGCCCGGAGCAAGGGACTTTTGTTCGCACCTGGAGCATCTCTGATAATATTCTCATTGCCCATGAATTCATGCATGACCTCCATCGGGCTCCTAAGTCTCGAAGTTTGATGGCCATCAAATTAATATGGAGAGGGCTTATGATAGGGTTAACTGGACCTTCTTACAGCGGGCCCTGCTGGACCTTGGTTTTCATCAGGAATGGATCTCCAAGCTAATGGCCTATATTTTGTAGCCCCTCCTTTTCCATCGCCCCTCCTTTTCCATCCTGATTAATGGCTCCCCTTCGAAATTCTTTTATTCCTCTGTGGGTCTTCGCTAAAGTTGCCTCTCTCTCCATCTCTGTTTATTATTTTGGCTGATTATCTTTCTAGATCTTTATCTGCAGCTGTTAGGAATGAGGTTGTTCAACCGTCGTATATTCCTGCTCCCGGTGCCCAGTCGATTTCTCATTTATTATTTGCTAACGACTGTATGCTCCTTGGTCGAGCTTCTATCACCAATGCCCATAGCATCCGAAGAGTCTTGGAGGGTTACTGCTATGTCTCTGGTCAAAGTATCAATTTACAAAAATCTGGAGTTTATTTTAGCCCCAAAACACCTATCAGAACTCATCATAGAGTTCGGGATATATTGGGGATTATCGACCGGCAGGGGGCACTGTATTATCTGGGTATCCCTATCTCGGGAGCCAGACTTTCCAGGGCTGACTATGCTCCGCTTTTGACGGGTGTCCATCAAAGGATTGACGGTTGGCAGAGTAGAGCTACCTCTTCAATGGGCATAATTACCCTTATTCGGGCTGTGCTTGCTTCTCTCCCAGTTTATATGTTATCTAACTCTGTCATCCCTAAGCGGGTCATCCTCGACATTGAGCGGATGATGCGATCTTTCCTCTAGGATTCCTCGCCCGATCGTTGCAGGATTCATTTACTGGGTCAGGACAGGATTTGCCAGTCTAGGGCTGGGGGGGCTTGGGCATTCCCTCGCTTCTTAATCGCCGTGAGGCTTTTCTTGCTAGGCATGTTGTCAGGTTCCTTCTTAATCGGACGGTCTATGGTCCTCCCTCATGAGAGTCTGGTATGGTGACATTTTGACTGATTTCAATGTATCCAGGACTCCTCCTAGGAATTGCTTGTTATTTGGAGGGAGATGATTAGGAGGGCCCAAGCTATTATTCCGTATTTATGTTGGATCATCGGGGACGGTACTTCTATCAGATTTATGGATGATTCTTGGATCTTCGAGATTCCTCTTAGATGGTGGCCCACCTTTATCTCAATTAATACACCGGCTTCTATTTCTATCCCTGATATCTTGTCTCCTGATCGAACTTCTTGGGACCGCCGTGCTGTGCTCTCCATCTTCGACGACAGTTTTGGCCTCCGGGTTCTATCTATACCTATTTCGGTCTATTCCGGCCCTGATTTAAGGGTTTGGCGGCACTCTGCCTCCCAGAGGGCACCGATTCCGATCGATAAGGATTATGGTGCCACTTACCCCATCCCTCACTAATTCGCCTTGGATCTAGTCAGTGTCGGTTCATCCCAGAGTGGCCTTGTTTATATGGAAGTTCGCTTGGGGACAGCTTCCGACCCATTATTTGCTCTCATCTATGGGGCTCTCCATCCCTCCGGACTGCCCATTCTGTGATGCAAACTGTGAGACCCAGACCACGCTATTTTTACTTGTACTAGAGCATCGATGGTTTGGAGATGGCGGGCTTTCGTGGCTGGGAGGATCAGGCCCAGGAGGCTGTTGACTTCTTCATCTCCTCCCTGTATAATTCGGCTTCATTCCAGGTCTCTTTTATCGGTTATCTTGCTTACCATATTTGGCTGTCTAGGAACAACCGGATATTCTCTTCTACTTCTTCGTCTCCCAGGTTCTTAGTGGAGAGAGCCAGGGCTGATGCTACCGAGTATTGGGGTTTGACTGTCTCAAGAGTGGAGACCTGGGGTTCCCCTTCTGCATCTTTAGCGACCCGTCGGGTGGCTGTCGCTTGGGAACCCCCCTCCATCCTTCTGTACTGTTAGCTTTGATGGTCGCCTCCGCCAGGGTAGTGGAGCTGCTGTGTTCATCATTCGGGACTCCTCTCGTGGTTTCTTAGCGACGGGAGGATTCCCGGTCTGGGATATCTCGGTCCCTCAGGTTGAGCTTCTGGCGGCTTGGGCAGGGATCAGATATGCACGGGTTATCCTTCAGAGGGACCGCCTTTTTATTGAGGGGGACTCTACCTCGGTTATTTCCTGGATTGACCGGAGGACCTCGATGCCTGCTTCCCATCCTATTATCAGAGACACTCATCTTATGTTGCAGGGTTGTGTTTGTTCGCTGGTCAGACATGTGTATAGAGATGCGAACTCGGCGGCTGACTGGATCGCTTCTTTTGTGGCCAATCACTCTGGTCTGGTATTGTGGACCGATTGGCATTCTGTTCCTTCACAGCTTCGGCATATTTTATGGTATGATCTTATGGGTTGTATTCACTTTCATTAATGAATACACCGTTTTATCAAAAAAAAAAAGTACAAGTAGCCACGTGGTCCGTTATCTATCGTGGGATCTTCTTGGACCTCGTTCAAGTAATGATCGGCTCCCGGGGTGCCATAAGATCACGAGGAAGTCTATGACAAGGTTATGCAAGTTTAGGATCCGTGGAAAGGTCCAATAAAGAGGTGACCAAGATGGGAGTCAAGGAGACCAAAGATAGTCCTGCTGCAGCAAGGCAAGGAAGAAGGCTTTTGCTACTAGGTTAGCGAAGGAAGAAGGCTTTTGCTACTGGTGGGTTAGCGAAGGTGGCTGGGCAGGGAGTCGGTGCACCTTAATTCTATTATTTGTTATCTATGAAATTTTTTGTATGGAATGTTAGGGATGAAAAAATCCTTCTTTTTATTTACTTATGGCAGTTTTTGCAACTTTATCATCCTCAAATTTGTATTCTACTGGAACAAGACTCTCTAGTCTGGGTTTGGACCGTATGAGATCCTGTATTCCTCATGACTGGGGTTTTTATGCTCTTCCTTCTCAATGATTGGCTGGGGGTATTATTGTAACTTAGGATTTGGCGGCATCAGAGTGGATGTTTTTCATCGCTCGACTCAGATGGTGGCTATCATGGTTTCAGAACCCAACAGGCCTACATAGCTCTTATGTGGTGTCTATGCCAGCACGTCCTACAGGGAGCATAGGGTGCTCTAGGAGGAGGCATCTTTGTTGATCGACTAGGGAGTTCCCACGGTTGTTGTTGGGGATTTCAATTCTGTAGCCCATGCTGAGGATAAGCGGGGTGGCAGACCCTTTGTAGAAAACATTGCCTCAAGGGAGTTTATCCAATTTGTTCAAAGCAATGGTCTGGTGGATATGGGGTACATTGGTCCTCGCCATACCTGGTGTAACAACTGATCCGGTTCTGCTAGGGTTTGGGAGCGACTAGACAGATGCTATGCTACTCCATCCTGGATTTCTCAGCACGTGGACTATAATGTCCGTCATCTTAGCCAGATTGCCTCTGACTACTGCCCCATTTTGCTTTCCATTGAGCATGTTACCCGGGATATCCGCCTTTCAGGTTCGAAAAGCTCTGGCTCTTGTATCCGAGATCCTGAGACATTGTCAGGGAGGTCTGGAGAATCCCGATCCGGGGCGACGCTACTTATCAGATTTCCCGGAGGTTGGAGCTTCTGAGGAGGCACCTGCTGAGGTGGAACAGGGTTAAGGTGGGTCATCTGATGTCTAAGTTGAAATCTGTTGAAAGCATTATTCAAGGCTTGCAGGATAAGGAAGACAAGGATGGACCCTTATCAGTGGAGGATATGGATAGTCTTTGGCATCATCTCAACTTATACCATTCTCTGTTACGAAATCAGGAGGTCATGTGGAGACAGAAATCCATAGTCCAGTGGTTACGGAGGGTGACCGGAATACCCAGTACTTTCACCACGCAACTATTGTCAGGAGACAGAAATAGAATCAAGGCTCTACATACTGCTAATGCTGGGTGAATTCAAGATGATGAATCCATCAAGAGGGAGATGCTGCAATTCTTTACTACAGGTGGACGGCCCCCTTTATTTCTGTCCACCATAGTTTTCATTACCCCCCATTGGTTACTGTTTCTTCTATCCAAAATTCTTTGCTTCTGACTCAGGTGCTTGAGGAGGATGTCAAACAGCTCTTTGGTCTCTAGGGGAAGATAAAGCCCCTGGCTCAGATGGATATCCTCCTTTCTTCTTCCACCGTCATTGGGATATTCTCCGCTCCGACATTGTTACCACTGTTCAACTTTTATTTCAAACTGGAAGGATGCCTACTTCTTGGAAACAAACATATATTGCTCTTATTCCTAAATGTTTGGATGCTTCGGAGCCTGGTCATTATCGGCCTATAGTCTGTGCAACATCCTTTATAAAATTTGTGCAAAACTAATGTCCATCAGAATGAAATCTATTCTTCTGTAGCTGATATGTCAGAGCAGGGTGCCTTTGTCACAGGCCACAATATTTTAATAATATTCTAATTATCCAGGAATTCATGTATGACACAATTATAAGCTATTTCCATATCGAGCTTTGGAGGATTTTGGCTTTCACCGCCTATGGATATCCAGGATTTTGTCTTGTATTACCACACCTTCATTCTCTTTCCTGGTAATGGCTCTCCTTTAGAGTTCTTCTGCTCTTTGTGGGACTTTAACAAGGTTGTCCACTTTCGCCCTATCTCTTCAGTATATGTGCTGACTTTCTTTTGCGAGTGCTCCGAGCAGCAGTCCAGGATTCAGTTATTAGCCATATTCTTCCATTTGGGTGCTCTCCCGATCTCGCACCTTTTCTTTACAGATGATTGCCTGCTCCTCGGTAGAGCCTCAGCTTGTTCTTCTAGGGGCCTTCGCAGAGTTATGGAGATTTACTGCTTGGCATCTGGTCAGAGGGTTAATCTGCAAAAATCTGGCATTTATTTCAGCCCTAAGACTCCTACCACAGTTCGTTACAGGATCCGAGATATTCTTGGTATTGCTGAGTGCTAAGGTCCCCTGTCTTATCTGGGTGTGCCTATATCGGGGTCTATGCTTACAATTATGGATTGTGCTCCGATGGTGCTGGCGATTAGGGAGAGGATCGATGGATGGTAGGGCGTTCTCTTTCATTTATGGCTAGGATTAATCTCATCCGTTCGGTTCTTACCTCACTTCCTATTTATTTTTTCTCCCATGCAGTCATCCCTAAGTCTATTATTCTAAAGTTGGAGCAGATGATCCGAGCATTTGTTTGGAACTCCTCTTCCACCCGGCGGAAGATTTATCTGATCAGATGGGAGATTGTGTGTTTGCCGACTAGGCATGGTGGTCTGGGGATCCATTCTTTTATTTCTAGACGGGAGGCCCTGCTGACCAGGCATGTGGTCAGATACTTTCTTAGCCCGTCCACCTTGTGGGGGTCTTTTATGAGAGCCAAATATGGGGAGATCCTTCTTGACCCGGAGACTCCGACTTCACAGCCCCGGCATGGTTCTGCTATCTGGAGGGAGATGGTGGGCAGGTCACCACTTATTACTCCTCATCTTTTCTGGCTTATTGGGGATGGCACTTCTATTAAATTTATGCATGATTCTTGGATTTTGATCTTCCTTTGATTAAATGGCCTACTTTTATCTCTGTCGACATGCCTTTGACGATCTCCATCTCGGATCTCATGGTCCCGGGTCGGTCGCAATGGGACATTGATATTGTCTTCTCCATCTTCGGGCATATCCTGGGTAACTGGGTCTCAGCTATTATGTTACCTATCCTTCCTTGTTCAGATACCAGAGTCTGGAGATAGTCCATGGTATCGCGGGTGCCGTTGTCTGTGATGATGACTATAGTTTGCCCGCAGCCTACCATCACTCGTAGCTTTGGTTGGGTCTGGTCATTGCCGGTTCTTTCGAGGGTCTCCTTGTTTTCTTGGAGAGTTGCCTGGCACCGTCTCCCCACGCGGGATCTTTGGTGCCCAGAGGTCTGTCCATTCCATCTGCCTGTCCTATCTGTGGGTCTGAGCGTGAGACTCTTGCCCATGCTCTTATTCTGTGCAAACGGGCCGAGTTTGTGTGGCGGTTGGCTGGGGTGGACTTCTTTCTCCTGCAGGAGTTGGAAGTGTTGGAAGCCTTCTTGTCTTCCTTGTATTCGGGTCGGCCTTTTCTTCGATATCCTTTTATGCTTATGTTGCTTGTCATCTTTGGCTATCCAGGAATGAGCTGCTCTTCGATTCTGTTAGATGTTCTCCCAGGATGATTATCGAGAGAGCTAGAGCTTGTTCCCTTGAGTTCCGAACTGTGGCTGTGAGGTCTTCGGAGACCTGGGATTCCTCTTCTGCTTCTCAAGCATCCCAGCAGGTTTTTATCTCCTGGGAACCCCTTCCTCCGAACTTCTTCACCATCAGCTTTGATGGAAGCCTTCCAAGTAGGCAGGGAGGATCAGCTTTTGTTATCTGCGATTATCGCCTCGGGTTCCTGGGGGCGGGAGGTCTCCCTTTCTATTTCGTCCTCGGTCCCGGGCATGGAGTTGATGGCTGCATGGGCAGGGATTTGATATGCTCGCCAAATTCTGTACCTGGACCACCTCATCATCGAGGGGGACTCAATGACTGTCGTTTCCTAGATATGCCAGTCATTGAGATCTCCGTCGGTCCATCCTGTTATTCAGGATATTGGTTATCTACTGTAGAGCTGCGTGTTTGTTGCGGTCCGTCATTTACAGGGAGGCTAACTCAGTCGCAGATTGGGTCGCCTCCTATGTGGCTTATCATACTGCTCCTATTTTGTGATCGGATTGGTGTGTAGCTCCTGTACAGCTTAGGGACCTTCTCCTCTTTGACTTTCTGGATTGTATTCACTCTCGTTCTCTTAATTGAATATACCGTTTTACCAAAAAAAAAGAAGTAATAATCAGGCCCTAGGAGGGGATGCCTCACATGCATGCTGTTATTTTTGGTGTGAGTTGCATAAGAGCCGAGCCACCTCATCCATCAATAACTCTGCCTATAAAGCCAAATAAATGTTGCAAATTGAGATGTTCTATAGTCTAAAAATGGCCTCTTTTTTTTTTCAAAAAATAGGGATAGAAGGAGGATAAATCTCGATGTAGCTATCCCGCAGGTCCCCATCAAGCCAGGTAATGTTCTATGCGAGATGCTTATATTCGCGTAGTCTCTCCCCACCTAATGCTACACCCCGCAGGCCCTCACCCTGCCAGGTAATGTTCGATGCGAGACCTTCATATTCGTGTAGTCTCTCCTTATTTAATGATGAGTAGATCAACCTGACACCACTAAGATGCGACCTCTCACTCACACCAACTATTGCAGGTCCTAGAAAAATTCTGGATTTAATCCAGTCATCTATGAAATCATATCTCAAACCCATGATCTCATTACCAACTGGGTTGCCACCTTAGCGATTAAAAATGACTCTTTGTATGACACTTTCACAACTCCCTTTTTTTTTTATTAAAATAAAAATAAAAAATGTTTTATAATTTATCATATATAACCAGAATAGTACTAGAATGGCCAATATCAAATTCTTTTAATTCTTTTTTCATTTAAAATTATATATTTTATATAATCTATTATTATAAAAAATCCAGACTTAATTTTAAAAAGAATTCTTTAAATATCAAGATTTTAAAATAAATTTAAAATAAATTTAAAATAATAAATAAAATAAATTTAATTGATAAAAAAAATTAAATCATACTAAATATAAAATTATTACACTCCATGTATATGGATCCAATATCTTGTTAGATTATATTTAGATAGATGGATAGACACATACACATGTATTATATATAATTAAATTAGTATTATTTGTATTCAATAAATGTGAAGCATCAATTTTTTTTATTTTTTTATTAAAAAATGCATTCTCCATATAATCCATTATTATAAAGAAGTGTGGGTTAGTTTTGGAAAAAAATTTCCTTCCAAAACTAGCATCAAACTTCCCTAACTTAGTTTCGGAAAGAACTTTTCAAAGATCAAAAATTTAAAATAAATTTGAATAGATTTAAAATAATAAATAAAATAAATTTAATAGATAATAAATTTTATTAAATAAATTTTAAATTATATCAAATATAAAATTATTATATTTATGCATACGGATCCCGTATCCAGCTAGTTTGTATTTAGACAGATAGAATTCGTATGTACACGTTTACTCCAAACAGCCTATGATTGTTACACCCTGTATATGTAACTGCATCCATGCATCAAATAATAGGCTTTAAACAAAAACTTTTTTCATGCACCCAAGTAGTCATGGTGTCTCGCATGCCATCCAAGGCCGAAGCCAACCATCTCACCTAGCTTAGGTCGGAAAAGTCGACTCAAATTTAGGCTGGTCAAATTTTATTATAAGAAAACAGTATTTTAGCAACCAATTTTTTGGTTATATTTATAATTTATTTTGCAACCAATTTATTTTTTAATAATTTAGTAACTGATTTATTTTAAAATATTTTTTTAAGTTTATTTTTTAACTTTGCAACCAAATTTTGATTACAAAATTTTATTTCAAACAAATTTTAATTTTCTTTAGAATTTTTCAACTGAAAATTCGGTTGCAAAAAAATAATTTTTTTTTTATAAAAATTTTCTTGGGAATTTCTGGTAGAGCTATCAATGGGTTGGGTCCGGTTCTCAATCTGGACCCGTTTATCGGACCCGGACCTGTTTAGCCATGATTAAATGGATCCGGGTCTGTAATATCCGGACCCGGCAAACCCGAGACCCAATTACATAAATTAATATTATATATATTTATATATTTATATAATTATGGCCGTTAAATCCTGATCGAAGGGTTCAAAATTAATCATCATTTTTAATATAAAACTCTCGCCCCTCGTTGCCCCCTTCAAGTCTTCGATTAAATCCCCAAATCCAGAAATCCTCCCCCGGTGCCCCCTCAACAGCCGACGCCTCCCCCCTTAGCCCCTCTCCAGCCCAGATCGGTCGTCGGCATCCATCACCGACCATCTTCTCCCCATCGGCCATCACAGGTGGTTCGGTCTTCGGTGTTACTGCATCACCCTCTCCCTGTCCGGCCATCCGCGACTTCGGCATTGTCCCTCGCTAGCCGCTGCTGCTCCGACATCGACCTACACCTTCGGCTCTTCCTTCCTCAGATCCGAGCTTCGTCGACCGTCGTTACTCGGATATCATCCTCCAGCAGCGCTGCCTTCATCGGATCTGAGCCCCGCTGGCCGGCACTACCTTGACATCAACCCCCCGCAGCTACCTTCTTGGATCCGAGCTCCGTCGGCTACCAACATCGTCCATCATCCCTCGCTGGCTGCCGTTGCCCTATCCCAATATCATTCCCATCCTTTGTCTTCCTCGGATCCGAGCCCCACCAGCCGTCGTTCCTCCTACATCATCCTCAAGCGCTGCCACCAATATCTTCCCTCGTCCGGGCTCACCGGCTGCCGCTGCCCCTGTCCGGATATCGTTCGGATCTTTGCGGCTTTGTCTTCCCCGGATTCGAGTGGCCGAGCCCCTGCCAAAGTGCCATAAAATTGGTTAGATATTTGGTTTTGTTTTATATTAATACATAGCTACGATCATAATGAAGCTGCAAAATTTTTATGCTAGTAAATTGTATGATTTTTTTGAATTAAACTCACCTATTTTTTATCAAAAATTGCAATTTGTATGATTTTTATTAGGGTAGTAATTTGTATAATTTTTCATTCGGGTTCGGGTCTGGGTCTAGATACCTGGGATCCATTCGGGTCCGGATCTGGTATTTCAAAATTAGACCCGTCAGGTATTCGGGTCCAATATCAAGAACTGGGTCTAATATCAAGGTTCGGGTTCGGATCCAATATCAATACCTGATCAAGAAACCGGGTCGGGTTGGTATCAAGCATAATCTGGTCCGACCTGATCTATTTGCAGCCCTAGTTGCAACAATACGTTTAAAAATGATTTTTAATTTATTTTTAAATATTGGCAATAGAATTTAAGTTTACACAAATTAATTTAAAACCAAATTTAAAATTTAAGAAAAAATAAAAATTATTCATTTTAAAAATGATATTTAATATTTTTTTTCTTGAAAGAGATAGATTAGGCTTTAAGATTGTGATAAGGTTATATTTAACCTTTTATATTTAAGCTTTAAGTTTGTGATAAGTATATGAACATTAGATTAAAATAATTTTCTGTATCTCATGTTTTGATATGCTACAGAATATGGATATCTTTTATCTTTGTAGTTGGATGTATAATAGACTTTTACTGGGTCGAAAGGATATAACGAAGAATTTTTAAAAGGCATGGAAGATTTTATAACTCTTTGGGTGTCAGCAACCTTACTTTCAAAGTGAAGAAAAATTTAGATGTCCTTGTTGTAAGTGCAAAAATCAAAGGTACTTAACTACTGATGAAGTAAAGCTTCATCTTTACAAAATAGGATTTGTACCTAATTACTGGTATTAGACATCTCATGGAGAGAGTGATCCTCGTGTGGGTGGGGTACCAGATTTGCATGTAAATGATTCTGCTATTGCACAAATGGATAATGATCCACAGAACACATATCGATGCATGATATTCAATACCTTTGAAACAGAGTTTGTACCTGACCATTCGTCTAATATAGAGGAGACACCAAATTTGGATGATCAAAAATTTTATGACTTGTTGCATTCAGTCCAAAAACCATTATGGCCGGGATGTACTGATCATTCTGAGTTATCAGTAGCTGTACAGTTGCTTAGCATCAATTTCGAAGGTAATATTTTGTAACAATCTTTTGATCAAATAGCAGGTCTTATGAAAGAGACACTTCCAACTGATAATACTATACCTCAATATTTTTATAGGACAAAAAAGTGGGTATCCAAACTTGGCCTTACTGCTATGAAGATAGATTGTTGTATTAATAGTTGCATGCTGTATATGGTGAACAATCCGAAGATAAGTAATGCAAATTTTACGCGGCTGGTAGATATAAACCTCGGTCCTATGCAGACAGTCAACATAAAGAGGTGCCGATGAAGAGAATGCATTATTTACCTTAATTCCTGGATTAAAAAGATTGTATGCTTCAATGAGTTTGCAACACACATGACATGGCATTATGAGAACAGGCGTGAGCCAGAGATATTGTGTCATTCATCAGATGGAGAAGCCTGGAAACATTTTGATTGATGCTATCCTGATTTTGCAGCTGAACACGCAATGTCAGGCTAGGGCTATGTGTTGATGGTTTTACTCCTTACAGTCAATCATCAGCCCCATATTCTTGTTGGCCAGTAATTGTTACTCCCTACAATCTGCCACCTGAATTATGCATGATCATTCCTTATATGTTCTTAACAATAATTATTCCGGGTCCACATAATCCAAAGAGCAGGATAGATGTGTATCTACAGCCTTTGATAGATGAGTTAAATATTTATGGGAAGAGAGTGTCATAACATATGATGTTGTAAGAAAGCAAAATTTTATGATGAGGACTGCATTGATGTGGACCATCTATGACTTTCTTGCATATGGAATGCTATCCGGATGGAGTACAACTGGGAAATTGGCATGTCCATATTGTATGGACCGATCAAAGGCATTCACTTCGAAACATGGTCGAAAGACTTCTTGGTTTGATTGCCATCGACAATTTCAACTATTGATCATGTACCAAGAAGAATAAGGATGCATTCTACAAAAACCGGATTGAAAAAGATCAATCTCCACAAAGGTTGAGTGGAGAAGAAATATGGGAAGCTGCATCTTCTATTCCAAAGGTAATCGAGCAGGGTTCATGCAGAATTGAAGGATATGAGGTTACACATAATTGGTTAAAACATAACATTTTTTGGAATTTACCATGTTAGAAAACTAATTTGATCAGACACAATCTGGATGTGTGCACATTGAAAAAAATGTTTTTGATAATGTTTTTAACACGGTAATGGATATCAAAGGCAAAATCAAAGACAACGTCAAAGCACGAATGGATCTAAAGGAATACTGCAAGCGTAGGAACTTGAGTTGCAAGAGTTAGCTAACAAAAATTTATTGAAACCAAAAGCAACATATTCTTTAAACCTAGAGCAGAAAAGAGGTGTATTTAAATGGATGAAGGAGTTAAAAATGCCTGATGGTTATGCGTCGAACTTAAGTAGATGTGTTAATATGAATGAGGGAAAATTAATTGGAATGAAAAGTCATGATAGCCATGTCTTTTTTAGCGTTTGTTGCCAGTTGCATTTATTGCTCTACTGGATCAAGTTTAGAAGCCCATAGCGGAGCTAAGTAGGTTTTTTAAGGATTTGTGCTAAACAATGTTACGGATCGACGACTTGTTGCAAATGGAACAGAATATTGCTTTGATTATATGCAAATTGGAACAGATTTTTCTACCCGATTTTTTTTCACTAAATGGAGCACTTACCTATTCATTTACCATATAAAGCAATAGTTGGTGGTCAGTTCAATATCGTTGGATGTACCCGTTTGAGAGGTAGATATTACTAACTTCAATTTAACAAACCTATTCTTCTGCATTAAATATCTATCTAGTATGTAACGTGTACCATATTTTAATGCTTGAAAGATGTAAATTCCTTAATAAAATAAAATGGATGATCAAGAACAAAGCTCGTGTTGAAAATCCATATGCGAGGCATATTTGTGTCAAGAGACAACTTCTTTTTGTTCATATTATTTTGAACCACATGTGCAGTCATCAAGAAATAGAATTGGAAGAAATGATGTGGTGGGTCAGGATATGGCATGTGAACATACTCTGTTAATATTTAATCCACCAAGCTTAAAGCTTCATGATGGAATATCGAAGAAACTGTACGAGGTTCGATACATATCCAACTTCAGTAAGAATCTAATCCATCAAGTAAACGGGATTCAAATGATAATGTAAAGAGCTGGTGATGGAATTCTGAAGGTTATCTATGACAGTAGTATTGTCTTATAGGGAAGAAAGTGTAGAGGATATTATTGCTTGATAGGAAGTCTAGTGTGAGATAAAATTCCTGATGTAGATGGGAGCCTAGTGCAAGGTAGGAGCAAGTGGATCAGCACGAGATGAGAGATTCGGAAGGATGATAGGCAACATCTCATGGTGAAGTTTATATTACCGCAGGAAGCTTCCTGAGCAGGTCTCAGATGAAAGTGAGCATGGCACATGACGAAGACGGGATCAAGCAGCCTGGTTTGACTCCCATGTTTGTCCATCCATAATCAGTCAGGTATTTGCCTAAGAGCATAGAGGTAGCAGTCACAAGCTCTCAAAGTCAGAGGTCGAATGTCGAGTCGAGATAGAGACTGTTAAGAAAAAATATTGATTCATCCCACTGGAATGAAACTAGCAAGGAGACCCAGCCCAGGAAGAAACCGGGCCTATAGAATGCACGACCCTCAAGTGCCCGGCCTAGCGACCATGCAGTCAATGGTGTTGAGGCAAGGCATGGTCCATGGAGGGTTATCGCGATCTACATGTGCATTTTGCAGGATCCAATAGTAGCACGCAATCTGTGCAAAGATCCAATGGGCAGGGAGTGTCTTCGACTCGATAAATACTTGATCCACGTGATTTTAAGAACATTTGATGGAGATCCGATGGTCAGAAGTTTCAGGGAGTTAAACAAGAATTGTACAAGGACTTGAAGTCCCATTCCGATATGGTTTGAACCACTAAACTTGTATCGAAGTGCTCTTCGATATAGACTATAAAAAGGGAGTAGATGGGCTAGGGACTGTGTGTAAGGATTCAAAAGGCTTTCAGGAAGGGTAGCAGAAGCAAGCATATAGAGATTAGAGGGTCACATTGAAAGTTGAGAGCTTTGTGAGAGATTTAAAATTTCTTGTTAAGAAAAATTATATGGGATTGAGAACTTGTGAGTGATTATCTTTCTCAAATAAAATTTTGTATATCTTATTAAATTATATTTTTTATTATTTGCTTTCTTGTGGCATCAATAACGATATCATGATCTTAGACATGAGGATCTGTATTCTATATATTCATATAAAATTAAGCAACAAATCACCCATATCATGGATTGGATCCGAGACATCTTCTCAATTGCAGTAAGGTACCAATTGCAAGGTCTGCTAATGGTGTAGCGACTATACGTGCCAACATACTAGCAAAAGGCCTTGGTATAACTTATCTTGCAAAATAATTAGAAAGTCTGCACGGTACCAGGCAATACACCCTCCTTATGGAGACCAAAGATAGGCACCAATGATGCACGTTATGTGAGAGTTTTTTCTTAATTTGGACTAATATTAATTGAATTTTTTTTATTAAAACCGGTTGACTTTATGGTCATGTTGATAGACGTATGGTGGGCACAATGTTATGTGATCATTATTTGGACTAGGAGTATCTCATGGGTTGGTGTGGTTGAGGCGGCACAGTGTAGGCCTTGGCCCAACTGGCCCGTGATGGAAGGGCCTGTTAGGGTTTGCTTATAAATAATAGGCTAGGTCCCTTCTTAACTCCTCATTATCATATCATATTCTACGTGAGTTTTATTCTCACGACTTGCCCCATCGATGAGCTGCATACCGAGAGGATGTTAGAGAAGACTTTGCCTTCGATGTTCACGTGAACATCATTTCCAGTTTGGGATTATACGAATACAGGTATGTATCGTAAACCCTTTTTAATATTGATTATATATTAAAAACTATAAAATTAGATATAAATATCTGTGTTCTAATCTTCTATTTGTCAATGATCCATGGGATCAATGAAAATTTTCCTCCACATTATTCATTTGCGTGGGAGAAAATAGTTTGGTAGATGGTTATGACTTCATCAATAGTGTAACTGACCTTCGGTATTTTATCTTTTTTAATTTTGTTTTAAGAACATGCTAGTCTATTTGTTTATTTATTTATTTTAGTTTATACAATACAGCAAATTTGGGACAAAACTAACTCATTCTTCCATTCATTTAACAATTATTAATGATATTATTATTTTACTCGACTAATTGAAATGAACTTGGCCAATTGCCACACTATTTTTTGAGAATAGCAAAGTTAAACGCTTTATACGTGCTTTTCAATGAAAAGAAGATGATACGTGCGAATATTTTCCATGTTTTTAGAAAACCTATGGTTGGCACGCGTAGGAGAGAGTCTAGACAAGCCGGAAAAAAGTCTTTGCCTTGGCATATGAATCCTTATGAATCACATTAATAAAACTATCAGATCCGACCTCTGATCACTGACTTTAAAAAAGCCCATGCATCATGCATGTAGCATGCGTGCTAATGATTATTTAAGCATGGCTGAAGCCTGGATTCAGGAATGCCAATTGACTGAGTTGGCAAGGTCTCTCTTGTCTTGATACAAGAGACCGAGGTCAATCGATCCTACCCTTTGATCTCTATGCTTTCATCCATCCAAAGTCTCCAACAACTAGAGTCAGAACATGCGTGCAGTTTGCTCCGGGGGAAATACCAGGAGAACACCCTAATCTTGAACTTTAATTTGGACTTATAAACTAAACACGAGTCAAAAAGCTAACCCCTTCCTCACGATATAAATTAAGCCATCGATGTCTTTTATTGGAATAGCCGTGCTCTTGGACTAGAGAAGTAAGATGCGTTGAAAAGCTCAAAATAACAAGAAGTAAGACGACGGGTAATGGCTGAGGAGAATATCCATGCAGTTGTCGTACGTGTTCGATCCCCACCATGCTCGGAACAAAACGCGGACGAATAGCTCTGCATTCGCATGATATTTACTGATGCAATAACATTCAGCATTAAATAATAAATACTCATGATCGCCATGGTCTTCCAGACTAACAAATTAACATTAATTTTATTTGGAGAATATATGTCTCTGCATGTGGGAGCATATGCGCATGCATGTATATAGATGTGGAAATGATAAATTTTAATTTTCAAGAACAATGAAGAGTATAGTAGTAACAAACAGCATGGTACGCTATAGTTCATGTGCAAAAAAAATTAAGATTCAACATTTGTTTGTATGGCTACTAATGGAACATGTTTGGATTGGCTAAGTAAACCAGAACTCCGAAGCTAGGTCCTTCAAAACAGCACAGCTATCCCCATTCACATCTTCCATGGTTTACCGGTTGACCGAGATTTCATAAGATATCACCTAGTTAGTTTATACAGCTTGGAAAGTCTTCCAAAGATGACGAGCCGGTTGCGGGTTCGAGGCATGATCTCATGGATGACTTGATTAAATCCAAAAAATTTTCTAGAGTCCATGATAGTTAGTATGAGTGAGAGGTAAGAATTTTCCGCTTTATTCCTGTTTTGTTGGCTGGCACCCTAATGATGTCAGGTTGACGTACTCACCTTTAGGTTGAGGGAGCCACGGGAGGTTGAGAGAGCATGGTTAACAAGCAACGGGGGATGGGTGACGAGTTCTTGGGGAGAAAAAAAGGAGCATTTAAAATATAATAAAATACATAAAAAATAAAATAATGATTTAGTTTTAAATATTTTTTATATAAAATATTATAAAGGAGTACCATAGCAAAATCAGCTTAAAATTAATGCACCCCCACTTTCCCACTATGTACAATGACAAATTAATTATGTACAACGACAAATTAACTATGTATAATATAAATATATACTATACATAATTAAATAGATACCATATATAATTAAATATACATCATACACAATTAAATAGACATCGTATATAATTAAATATATATTATACATAGTTAAATAGATATATAGTTAAATATATACTATACATAATTAAATATATATCATATAGACTTCGTAGATAATTAAATCTATATTATATATAGTTAACTAGATACTATGTACATCTAAATATATATTATATATATATGTAAACAGACATCATACATAGTTAATTAAAACTTAAGCTTTTCCTTTTTTTTCTTAAATTTTTTTCTTTATTTGATAGATCTATAACTTCAATTCAGCTTAGATAGGGTTTACTAGCCGTTAGGAAGTGTTTAGAGATGGTTGGGAAGCATTTAGTGCTTCAAGCATACATCAAAACTTGCCATTACAGCTTCTAATAGTAGGATTGTCAATAATTTTACATATTTGTTCTATCTTGAATCTCAGGCTTCAATGTTAAGTCAACAACTTTGTTAAATATACATTTAAATAGACATCATATACACCGTTAAATAAATATCATACATAGTTAAATAGATACTATATATAGTTAAATAAATATTATACATAGTTAAATAGATATTATACATAATTAAATAAATATTATACATAGTTAAATAAATATTATACATAGTTAAATATGTACTGTACAAATAATTAAATAGATACTATATATAGTTAAATATGTATCATCTACAGTTAAACTGGTATTATATATAGTTAAAGAGATACTATACACAATTAAATAGATAAATAGATAAAATATAGTTAAATAAATATTATATAGTTAACTAGATACTATATATAGTTAAATAAATATTATACATGATTAAATAGGCATTATATATAGTTAAATAGGTATCATACATAGTTAAATAGATACTATATAAATAATTAAATAGATACTATATATAGTTAAATAAGTATCATCTATAGTTAAACTGGTATTATACATAGTTAAATAGATACTATACATAATTAAATAGGTATTGATGTGGCGAGACCGCTGATGTGGGTAGCTGACAGATGCCACATCAAGGGAGGCCGCCACGGTAGATGCCAGGGTGACGCCCCAATCCCAATCACTTTGCCGAGCTGAGTTGAGCTCCTACAAGGCCACGAGCCGAGCTCTGTCCTCCGCCAGGTCGCGTCCGCGAGTTCGGGATGCCTAGGACGGAGCCGTCCTCCGCCCTTCAGAGCGAGACCCTCGGAGGCTAGTGCCCTGCGGTCGAGGTCAAGCTCAGCGCTCACCTGCCGATGTGGAGCCTCTCCGAGCACGTGTCCTCTGGACTGGGTCCGTCCTCCGCCCTCCAGAGCGAGAACCTCGGAGTCTAGTGCCCTGCGGTTGAGGTCGAGCTCAGCGCTCACCCGTCGATGTGGAGCCTCTCCGAGCACGCGCCCTCTGGACCGGGTCCATCCTCCGTCCTCCAGAGCAAGACCCTCGGAGGCTAGTGCCCTGCGGTCGAGGTCGAGCTCAGTGCTCACCCGCTGATGTGGAGCCTTTCCGAGCGCGCGCCCTCTGGACCGGGTCCGTCCTCCGTCCTCCAGAGCGAGACCCTCGGAGGCTAGTGCCCTGCGATCGAGGTCGAGCTCAGCGCTCACCCACCGATGTGGAGCCTCTCTGAGCGCGCGTCCTCTGGACCGGGTCCGTCCTCCGCCCTCCAGAGCGAGACCCTCGGAGGCTAGTGCCCTGCGGTCGAGGTCGAGCTCAGCGCTCACCCGCTGATGTGGAGCCTCTCCGAGCGTGTGCCCTCTGGACCAGGCCCGCACTCTTCTCTCCTCCACTAAGGTGGCTGCACGAGCTCGGAGCGCCCAGACCAGAGCAAGCCCTGCCATCCCAGGACACCGGCGAACCGCCCGAGGATCACGGAACGGCGCCCCCCATGCTGCCATAACTACCTGTCCGGCCGTACTTCCAGGGGATGGGCCAGCCAGAGAACACGCACCCCTAGGGCGGCGACCCCGAATCGAGGCTCTACCAGGCTTCCCAGAATGGAGCGACCGAAGAGGATGTCAGAAGGGATGGAAGCTTCTTTTATCACCTGTCAAGAAAGGCGTCCCGTCCACGGCACGGAATCCTGCCGCACGTGCCTGCCAACCCAGCGAGGATCCCAAGACAGGCTCAAAACGGTCAATTTCCAACTACAAAGAACCGTCGACACCCCCAAAAAGGGAGGAGGTAACACACTAGTAACACAGGAACCATCCACCACAAACACAGAGCGCAAGCTCGACCAAGGAGGCAAAGCGCCACCACCAACACCATAGCTGAAGGAAAACAAGGAGAAGCGGAGGAACTGGGAACCCCTCTGTCCCCGCTATCATTCTCCCCCTACTGCATTTCGCCTTCACACATCTCTCACTCCTAGTGCGGAGTCCATCAAGAGAGGCACGACTAGAAGGATCTGTTTTCCTGGATCGTCACTGACTTGATCGTCGGAGTGCCCCCGCCGGAAATCCTGGCCCGGGTCACTAACTCCTGTTTCGCAGGTCCAGGAGTGGAGGACCGGCAGGCAGCGATAGGAGCGCACTTCGGCATCGGCAGTAGCTACGGGCCACGACAGTCTTGGCTGCAACAGATTGGCGCACCAGGAAGGGGAGTAAACCCTCCATCTTTTCACAGACAAGCCAGGCGGAAGGATGGTGACGACAAGGGCAAGGAAGCCTCCACCAGTCGTCTGGGGGACTCCCCCTCTCGGGGGAACCCGCACCGCCAAGAGGCAGAGCCATCCGCTCCGGTCCAGCCACCTCCACCAGAAGCCCAGCTGGCTACACTCGTCCAGCAGATGCAAGTCCTTGCCATGGCAGTGCGCCAGCTCCAACACCAGCACCGGTCCGTGGCTACCCACCAGTAGCCAGGGACCCCGGCGGCCAATGCCGCGGCTCTCCGCGATAGCCTGCGCTCCTTCCAAGGAAGGTCGTCACAGCCGTGGGCCACCACTGACAACCGGGGCAGCCATCAAGCTCCGGCAAAGAGACAACGAGCCGGCTCTGCTGACAGAGAGAGCTGCTCGCCAAACCCATGGCGGGAGGTGCCCAGACTCCACCGAGGCAAGAAAAAAAAGACCCCCCGCCACGGGTTCCATGCACCCATGTCACCTTCTCCGTCTCCTTTGGCGGAGGGGTCCACTGATGAAGCCGTCCGGCACGCGGCAGAAAGGCGCCTGGAGGAACATGAGCGCAAACTGGCGGAGTTTGCCCGCCGGTTTGCCAGTATGCCGGGCTCCGCCAGTGAGCCAACGGGCTACGATGCCCGTCCCCCATTCTCTCAAGAAATCCAAGCGGAGCCGATCCCGCACCGGTTCCAGATGTCGCAGGTGGATCCTTACGATGGGACCACCGATCCCTTGGACCACCTGGAAAGTTACCGGACCCTCATGTGGGTCTAGGGAGCCACCGACGCTCTTCTTTGCATCACTTTTCCTGCTACTCTCCAGATGGCAGCCCGGGTGTGGTTCATCCGTCTGGAGCCGGAGAGCATCACTTCCTTCGCCCAGCTAAGGCAGAAGTTCGTGGCTCACTTCGATGCTTACATGAAGTTGCCACGGGAGGCAAACAGCCTCTTCTCCATCCGGCAGCAGGACCGCGAGCCGTTGCGGGACTACATGGCTCGTTTCAAGGCCGTCGTGTTGGAGATCTACAACCATGAAGAGCTACTTGCCATGCTGGCACTGAAGCGAGGGCTCAGGACCTCCCGTCTGGCCTACTCGCTAGATAAGAAGCCCCCCAAGACCTACTCCGAGCTCCTTCTCTGGGTCCAAAAGTACATCCGTGCCAAGAAAGCGGACCGTACGAGGCAGGAGCTCGATGGAGGACTCCTGAAGAAATCGGCCCCTGCTGAAGTGTCTGGGACCCGGAAGCCAGCACCCCAGGCTCCGAACTCACAGAGGGACCGGCCAAGACTGAGAGGGACCCCTGTCCCCGGGGAGAGCTACACCCCTCTCCCCGCCCTGAGGACAAAAATCCTTATGGAGATTGAGGGCGAATACTACTTGAGGCGCCCGCCTCCGTTGAGGACCGCTGCCGGCTGTGACAAGACAAAGTACTGCCGCTTCCATCGCGACCACGGCCATGACACCGAGGAATGCCACAAACTCAAGTGGGAGATTGAGGAACTCATCAAGAGAGGCTACCTCAAGAGGTTCGTGGGGGGCAGACCTCAAGTGGAGTTCCAGGCACTCGTCGCTCTCCCGCCAGCTCTAGCCATCAACAACCGCCCCACCGAGAAGCCGGTGGGCATGATCTCCTGGGGAGTGGCGCGTGCATCCAAGAAGGCCCGGAGGGCAGGGGACTCTGAGAATATACTCCCCTTTATGAGGGAGGGGGAAGACAGGGGGAAAAGTGTAAATAATGATGCCGTGGTCGTCGAAATGACGATCGCGAAGCATCCTGTAAAGCGCATCATGGTTGATAGTGGAAGCTCCACAGACGTGCTTTTTTATGATGCCTTCTCCAGAATGAATCTCTCCCCCGATCAACTTAGGCCCGTGCACACACCCCTTGTCGGTTTCACGGGCGATTCTGTGAGAGTAGAAGGAGAAATCACTCTCCCGGTCACTGCCGGAACACCACCTCAACAGAGCACCGTCATGATGACTTTCACGATTGTAAGGCTTTCTTTCGCCTACAACGTGATATTGGGATGACTTGAGCTCAACTTGCTTGACTCCATTGTCTCCACCAAGAGGCTACTTGTACAATTCCTGACTCCCTACGATATTGGGGAGATAAGAGGAACGCCCCGGCCATTGCAGCATTGTTTCCAAACTCTCCATAGAGCCAAGGTCCCTCAGGACGACCCCAGTGCGGACGACCTCGACCAAAGGGCCCAGGACCCCAGGGGAGACCCAGTCGAGCATCTACTTCCTTATCCGCTTGGAGATGACCCCACAAAGACGGTGCAGATCGGAGCCCAGCTACCCAAGAAGGAGAGGGGCCAATTGCTAGGATTCCTGCAGGCGAATGCAGATGTGTTCATCTAGACAGCAGCAGACATGCCAGGTATTTTTCCTGACATCATTACTCATAAATTGAGTGTCGACCCAAAGCATAAGCCAGTTCGGCAGAAGAAGAGAAGTTTTGCCCCAGAGAGACAAGCAGCCATCAAGGAAGAGGTAGATAAACTCCTGGCTGCCGGTTTCGTTCGAGAGGTCCAGTACTCGAGCTGGCTGGCGAATGTAGTGATGGTCAAGAAGAATAATGGCAAATGAAGGATCTGTGTGGACTATATCGACCTCAATAAAGCTTGCCCGAAGGACAGCTTTCCTCTCTCGAAGATCGACCAGCTGGTGGATGCCACCTCGAGCCACCGGCTGCTCTCCTTCATGGATGCGTTCTCAGGGTACAATCAAATCCGCATGCATCCGGAGGATGAGGAGCACACTGCCTTCATCACCGACCAGGGGACATACTGTTACAGGATGATGCCTTTTGGTCTGAAGAATGCAGGGGCCACCTATCATCGCCTGGTCAGCAAGGTCTTCAAGGACCAAATTGGTCGCAACATGCAAGTGTATATGGACGACATGCTCATCATGAGCAGGCCAGGCTCGAGCTATGTAGCTGACCTCGTCGAGTCTTTCCATAACCTGCGGCAGCATCAGATGAAACTGAACCCGACGAAGTGTGCCTTCGGGGTGGCGGTAAGAAAATTCCTCGGCTTCATGGTCACCCAGAGGGGCATCGAAGCGAACCCGGAGAAGGTGCAGGCCATCATCGACATGGAACACCCGACCTCCAAGAAGCAGGTCCAGCGTTTGACGGGACGTGTCGCCGCCCTCAGTAGATTCATCTCGAGGTTGGTCGACCGTTGCCTGCCATTTTTCAAGGCGCTGCGCAAGATGCACGACTTCACCTAGACAGAGGAGTGCAGGGCAGCCTTCGATGAGCTACAGAATTTTCTCGCCTCCCCTCCGCTGCTCTCCAGGCCGGAGGAGGGAGAGGAGCTTTTGCTGTACCTGGTGGTGACACTGGGAGCAGTTAGCTCAGTTCTCGTCCGCACAGATGAGGACAATCTCAAAAGCCGATGTACTACACCAGCAAAATCCTCCGTGATGTGGAGATCAGGTACACTCGCTCCGAAAAACTCATTTTTGTACTAATAATGTCTGCTAAGCGCCTCAGGCCCTATTTCCAAGCACACCCAATAGTGGTCGTGACGGACCAGCCGCTGAGGACTATCCTGACCCGACCCGAGACATCCGGGAGGCTGGCGAAGTGGTCCCTGCTGCTCAGCGAATTCGACATAGCGTACCGATTGAGGTCATCACAAAGGGCCCAAGTCTTGGCCGACTTCGTGGTCTAGTGCACCGGGTTCGCCGAGGAGCCAGAGCAGACAACAACGGAGCCCGGGCCAGGAGAAGAGCCTGGATCCTCCACGTAGACAGAGCATCTAATTCCAGCGAGAGTGGAGCGGGCCTCATCCTGACCAATTGTGATGGGGTTGTGGCAGAATGCGCCCTCCGCTTCAAATTCGCCGCAACCAATAACCAGCTGGAGTACGAGGCACTCCTCGCGGGCCTAAGAGTCTCCCACGAGCTGGGTGTGCAGGACTTGAAAGTCTTCACCGACTCCCAACTGGTCACCGGACAAGTTTTCGGGGAATATGAAGCGAGGGATGCCCAAATGATGAAGTATCTGGAGCAAGTCCGTGCAAGCACGGCAAGCCTCCGATGCTTCAGCATCTTCCACATTCCTCGAGGAGAGAATGCGCGCGCGGATGCACTGTCCAGACTCACGACTCTACCGGACTCATCGTTGGGACACGCCTACATCGAGCACCTTGAAAGTCCCAGCTACGAGAACCCAACGGAGGTACATCAATTTGCCCCCGAGCCGAGCTAGATGGACAAGTATATCCGGTACATCACTGATGGCACCCTGCCAGAAGACCGCACAGAAGCCGCCCTCATCAGGAAGAAAGCCTCTCGGTTCATCCTGATGGAGGGCCAATTCTACCGCCGATCTTACTCCTACCCACTCTTGAGATGCCTCAGGCCCGTCGAGACGACCTTTATGCTCCAAGAGATACACGAAGGCCTCTGCAGGAATCACGTGGGAGGGAGGAACTGGCTTAAAAAGCTCTCCGCCAGGGGTACTTCCCGGAGACCATGAGGGAGGACGCCGCTGACTTCATCAAGAGGTGCGACAAATGCCAGCGCCACGGCAACATCCAGCATCAGCCGGTGGCACCAATCTCCCAGCTCTCAGCCCCTTGGCCCTTTGTCCAGTGGGGAATGGATATCCTGGGACCGTTCCCCCCAGCATCCGGGCAGCGAAAGTTCCTGCTAGTGGCGATCGACTACTTCACCAAGTGGGTCGAGGCAGAACCGCTAGCTCGGATCGCAGAAGCCAATGTCCGCCAGTTCTTTTGGAAGTCAATCATCTGTTGCTTCAGGCTCCCTCGTTGCATCATCACGACAACGGGCGACAGTTCGACAACCACGAGTTCGAAGGATTCTGCGTAGCCCACGATATCCAACACGGGTTCACCTCGGTAGCTCACCCCCAAACGAACGGGGAAGCTGAGGTGACCAACCGGACCATCCTTCAAGGACTCCGGACCAGACTGGACCAAGCTAAAGGCATGTGGGTAGAAGAACTGCCGAGCATCCTGTGGGTCTACCACACAACGTCCAGGATAGCAACCAATGAGACACCCTTCAGCCTCGTCTTCGATGCCGAAGCAGTCGTCCCCGTCGAGCTCGGCTTGCCAACATTACGGGTGTAGCGGTATGATGAAGCGTGAAACTCGGCGCACCTCTTGCTCAACCTGGACCTTCTTGAAGAAGCAAGGGACAAAGCCCGCCTACAGATGGCGGCCTACCGATAAAGAGTGGCTCGGTACTACAACGCCCGCATCCGGACGAAGGCTTTCAAACCCGGAGACCTGGTGCTATGACGGACGGAGGCGTCCCAACCTAGGGAGTGCGGCAAGCTCTCCCCGAACTGGGAGGGCCCCTACAAGGTAGCTGAAGCCCTCTCATAAGGGGCCTATTACCTCAAAGATCTTAACGGCGTCAGGTTCCCCAGAACATGGAATGCCTGCAACTTGCGGAAATACTATCAATAATGTAAGGTTTCCCAACAATGATAATAACAATGGTTTTTTTCTCGTGTAAGTGTCTATCTATCTTGCAGGAGAATACCAACGGCGTTCCCGAGCCCAACTCCAGGATGCCAAGGGAATCAAAGGGCCACGCTGTCCCCGATCGACGACACCCTCGAGCCCAGCTCCAGGAGTCAAAGAACCATCGAGCCACATAGCTCCCAACTCCAAGCGCTCCCGAGCCCAGCTCCAGGATGCCAACTCAAGATCGAAGCTCAGATCTCCGGCCAAGAGGACCTCGAGCCAAGCCACTCTCTATCTCAAACATCTCCGAGCCCAGCTTCGAGATGCCAAGAGATCATGGGGCCACGTAGTTCCTATCAACGCCTCGATCCTAGCTCCAAGGTGCCAAAGACTTGAGCCAAGATCTCAGGCAATCCCCGGGCCCGAGCCTAGCTCCATGTCCGGGAAGGCCTCAAGCCTAGCTCCAAAGCAATCAAGATCGGTAACCCCCTTCTCTGATCTCCCCACTCGAAAAGAAGACGAGAGGGGAAGGAAATAAAGAGGACAAAGGGGGGAGCCCGACAACCCCCTTCTCTGATCTCCCCACTCGAAAAGAAGACCAGAGGGGAAGGAAAGAAAGAGAACAAGGTGGGGGTATAGCCAGCATCCTCTCCTCTTGATGTGGTAGGATCTCTAACGTGGAGAAATCGGCAGGCGCCATGTCAAGAGAAGATGCCACGATGACTCTCCGGCTCGGATCCCACTACCGAGTTGAGCTGAGCTCTCCCAGAATAGCAAGTTGAGCTCAGTCCTCCGCCAGGTCGAGCTCATGAGCACAGCGCCTAGGTCGGAGTCGCCTTCCGACCGGGCCCGCACTTCACCCTCCTCCACCTGGGCGTCCCCGCAAGCTCGGAGCGCCTAGGCTGGAGCGAGCCTTGCCATCCCGGCTCGACCCCAGCCCGGACGAGGTCCTCACCAGCCGAGGACATCGACGAGCCGTCCGAGGACCGTACCGGAGCGCCTCTCAGACCGTACTGACTGCCTGAAACTGTCAGTTGCACCAAAAAGGCAGGCAGTGCGTTGATCGAGATGTTACATTCCTCACCAACCACTCAGATCACCCAGGAAAGAAGGCCAACCGGGAGATTCGAATCCCGTGGGTGGTGGCCCGCCAGTCGAGGCACCCCCAAATTTCCTGGAGTAAGGCAACCAAGAAGAGTGTCAGAGTGCCTGACATCGCGCCCTATCATGAATCAGGAAAGGCTCCCTGGGACATCATCGCATGCGCCTGACAGCCCGGCAGGGATCCCGAGACAAGCACCAAATGGTAACCAAAGTTCACAACCAACCTGGAGGTAATACAACAACTCGAACACACCAGACAGCACACAGAGAAGAGAAAAAAGAAAAAAGGCCACCCCTATGAGCAAAGGGGGCATGGCACCACCATGACCACCATCGCCACCACAAGCACAAGCGCAAGCCCATCCAAGAGAGGGCGAAGCGCCACTACCACCATTGATGGAGGGAACCGAGGGGCACAAGGAGAGGCGGAGGAATAGAGCATCCCTCTATCCCCGCTATCACTCTCCCCCTGCGACGTTCACACCTCCACGCACATCTTTTACTCCTCCTAGTATGGAGTCCATCAAGAGGGGCCCGACCAGGAGGATCTGTTCTCCTGGATCGTCACTGACTTGATCATCGAAGTGCCCCCGCCGAAAATCCCAGCCCGGGTCTCTAACCGTTATCTCGCAGGTCTAGGAGCGGAGGACCGCTGGGCAACAAGGCGTCCGCACCCAGCAAGGAGATCCGGGAACCAAGAACGGCGGGCGGCGGGAGGAGCGCACTCCGGCGCCGACAGCAGCTACGGGCCACGACAGTCTTGGCGGCAACAGATTGGTGCACCAAGTAGGGGGGGCGGGCGAAGACGGGCATGACTAAGTCCTTCACCACTTTCCAGGTCAACATGTCGCAGAAGAACGGTGACAACATAAGTTGGAAAGGTCAACAGATAGGCGATCTTTTCCAGGCCTCTCCAGTATGTCACTTCCCCCGTCTCCTTCGGCATGGAATTTGCTGACGGAACCATCAGGCACACGGTGAAGGCACGCCTGGAGAAGCATGAGCACTGGCTGGTGGGACCTCCCCACCAGTCCATCAGCACGCGCGGCTCAACTGTCGAGCCTCTGGACTGCAACGTCCACCACCAGTGGAGCCCTTCACCGGCCATAATGTGATGGAGTGTCATCGCCTTCACCGCGATCACAGCCGCGATGTTGAAAGGTGTCACGACCGTGAGCAGGAGATCGAGAAACTCGTCAAGGAGCCCCAGCTCCAAAGGGCTGCACGGGGTGCAGACCTCAGGCGGGGCCCCAAGCACTCGCCATTCCCCTGTCGGCTCCAACCACGATAGTTACACCACCACGAAATTAGCGGGTGTGATCGCCTGGAGAATCGTGCATGCACCTAAGAAGACTCGCGGGGCAGGGGATCCCGAGGGTGATCTCCCTGCCATGCAGGGAGGAGGAAGATGGATAAACTGTCATGATCGTCAACACGACGGTCGCGAACTACCATGGAAAGGACCCCACAAGGCGGCCAACGGTCGACTGACCTCGAGATGAATCTACTGAGGGTGGCGATACGCCCCATCAGGCACTTGACCTGCTTCTTGGAGGTCGGGTGCTCCATGTCGATGATTGCCTGAACCTTTTCCGGGTTCGCTTCGATGCCTCTTGGGTGACCATAAAGCCGAGAAACTTCCTGCCGCCACTCCGAAAGTGTACTTTGATGGATTCAGCTTCATCTGATATTGTCGCAGGTTGTGGAAGGATTCGGCGAGGTCAACGATATGGCTCGAGCTCAGCTTGCTCATGACGAGCATGTCATCCACATACACTTGCATGTTGCGACCGATTTGGTCCTTGAAGACCTTATTGACCAGGCACTGGTATGTGGCTCCTGCATTCTTCAGACCAAAAGGCATCATCTTGTAGCAGTACGTCCCTTGGTCAGTGATGAAGGCGGTGTTCTCCTGTCTTCTGGATGCATACGATCTGGTTGTACCCGAAGAATGCATCCATGAAGGAGAGCAGCCTGTGGCCAGAGGTGGCATCCACCAGTTGGTCAATCTTCGGTAGAGGGAAGCTGTCCTTCGGGCAAGCTTTGTTAAGGTCAGTGTAGTCTACACAGATCCTCCACTTGTCATTGTTCTTCCTTACCATCACTACATTCGCCAGCCAGCTCGGATACTGAACCTCTCGAACGAAGCCGGCAGCCAGGAGTTTGTCAACTTCCTCCTTGATGGTTGCTTGCCTCTCCGGGGTGAAACTTCTCTTCTTCTGTCGAACTGGTCTGTGCTTTAGGTCAACACTCAATCTGTGAGTAATGATGTCAGGAGGAATACCTGGCATATCTGCCACCGTCCAGGCGAACACATCCACGCTCGCCCGCAGGAACTCCAATAATTGGGCCCTCTCCTCCTCGGTAGCTGGGCTCCAATTTGCACCATCTTCGTGGGATCGTCCCCGAGCGGGTAAGAGAGCAGGCGCTCGACCGGGCCTCCCCTGGGGCCTTGGGCCCTTTGGTCAAGATCATCTGCCTTGGGATCATCCTCGGGGACCTTGGCCCCAGGGAGGATTTTGAAGCAATGCTGCACCGGCTGGGGTGCTCCCCTCATTTTTCGACACCGTAGAGAATAGGAAACTGTACAAGTAGCTTCTTGGTGGAGACAACGGCATCGAGCAAGTTGAGCCCGGGCCAGCCCAAGATCACGTTGTAGGTGGAAGGGAGCCTTACAACCATGAAAGTCATCATAACGGTGCTCTGCCGAGGTAGGGTCCCGGCAGTGACCGGGAGAGTGATTTCTCCCTCTACCCTTACGGAATCACCTGTGAAACCAACAAGGGGTGCATGCACAAGCCTAAGCTGATCGGGGGAAAGGTTCATCATGGAGAAAGAATCATAAAAAAGCACGTCTGTGGAGCTTCCACTATCAACCATGATGCGTTTTACAGGATACTTCACGATCGTTATCTCGACGACCACGACATTATTATTTATATTTTTTTCCACGTTTTTCCCTTCCCTCATAAAGGAGAGTACATTCTCAGGGTCCCCTGCCCCCCGGGCCTTTTTGGGCACGCGCGCAGCTCCCCAAGAGATCATACCCACCGGCTTCTCGGTAGGACGATTATTGATGGTTGGAGCTGGCGGGAGAGCGACGAGCACCTGAGACTCCACCTGAGGTCTGCCCCC
This sequence comes from Areca catechu, assembly GCA_021397845.1. Taxonomy (NCBI): domain Eukaryota; kingdom Viridiplantae; phylum Streptophyta; class Magnoliopsida; order Arecales; family Arecaceae; genus Areca; species Areca catechu. The sequence continues at coordinate 31,579,953 of CM038039.1, forward strand.
CACGAACCTTTTGAGGTAGCCCCTCTTGATGAGTTCTTCGATTTTCCACTTGAGGTTGCGGCACTCCTCGGTGTCGTGGCCGTGGTCATGGTGAAAGCGATAGTACTTTATTTTATCATGGCCGGTGGAGGACTTCATCGGAGGTGGGCATCTCAGGTAATCCTCGCCTTCGATTTCCATGAGGATTTTTGTCCTCGGGACAAGAAAGGGGTATAACCCTCCTCAGGAATGGGAGCCCCTTTCGGTCTTGGCCGGTCCCTCCAAGAGTTCGGAGCCTGGGGTGCCGGCTTCCGGGTCCCGGACATCTCGGTGGGGGCCGGCTTCTTCAGTGGCCTCCCGTCGAGCTCCCGCATCGTACGATCCGCCTCTTCGATGCGGATATACTTTTGGGCTCAGAGGAGGAGCTCGGAATAAATCTTGGAAGGCTTCTTGTCGAGCGAGTAAGTCAGGCGGAAGGTCCTGAGCCCTCGCTTTAGTGCCAAGCATGGCAACCAGCTCATCAAGGTTGTAAATCTCCAGTGCGGCAGCCTTGAAGTGGGCCACATAGTCCCGCAGGGGCTCGCGGTCCTGCTGCTAGATGGAGAAGAGGCTGTCTGCCTCTCGTGGCAACTTCCGGCAGGTGTCGAAGTGGGCCACGAACTTCTACCCTAGCTGGGCGAAAGAGTTGATGCTCTCTGGCTCCAAACGGGTGAACCACACCCGAGCTGCTTTCTAGAGAGTAGCAGGAAAGGCGATGCAGAGAAGAGCGTCGGTGGTCCCCTGGACCCTCATGAGGGTCTGGTAGCTTTCCAGGTGGTCCAGGGGTCGGTGGTCCCATCGTAAGGATCCACCTGCGGCATCTGGAACAGATGCGGGATCGGCTCCGCTTAGATTTCTTGGAAGAATGGGGGACAAGAGTCGTAGCCCGCTGGCTCACTAGCGGAGCCCTGCATGTTGGCAAACCGGCGGGAGAACTCCACCAGCTTGCACTCATGTTCCTCCAGGCGCTTCTCCACCGCGCGCCTGATGGCTTCGTCAGTAGATCCCTCCGTGGAAGGAGACGGAGAAGGTGACATGGGTGTCCGGCACCCGTGGCGGGGGGTCTTGCTTCTCCTACCTCGATGGAGCTTTGACACTGCCCGCCCGAGATTTGGTGAGCGGCTCTCCCTGTCGGCAGACCCAGCTCGTTGCCTCTTCGCAGAGTCTGATGACTACCCCGGTTGTCGGTGATGGCCTGCGGCTACGAAGGCCTTCATTGGAAGGAACGTAGGCTGTTGTGGGGAACTGCGGTGTGGGTCGCCGAAGTCCCTGGCTGCTGGTGGGTAGCTAAGGACTGGTGCTGACACTGAAGCTGGCACACTGCTGTAGTGATGATCTGCATTTGCTGGGTGAGTGCAGCCAGTTGGGACTCCATCGGAGGTGGTTGAACTAGAGCAGATGGCCCCACCTCTAGGTTGTGTGGGTTCCCTCGGGAAGGGGAGTCCTCTGCACGACTGGCGGATGCCTCTTGCGCCCGTGTCGTCACCATCCTTCCGTGAAACTTGTCTATAAAGGGATGGAGGGCTTGACTTGGATCAAAGATCGTTCACAATATCGCCCGCTCGCCCCTTCCTGACGTGCAATCTATTGCCACCAAGATCACCATGGCCTGTAGCTGCTGCCGGTGCCGGAGTGCGCTCCTTTTGCTGTCTCATCGTCCGATAGCCCTGGACCTGCAAAACAGGGTTAGTAACCCGGGCCAGGGTTTCCGACGGGGGCACTCCAACGGTCAAGTCAGTGACGATCCAGGGAAACAGATCCTCCTGGTCGAGCCCCTCTTGATGGACTCCACGTGAGGAGGAGTGAATGATGTGTGAGTGACGTGAAAGTGAGTCAGGAGGAGGATAACGGCGGAACCAGAGGGATTCTCTGGTTCAACCGCTTCTCCTTTGCCTGTCTCTTTCTCTCTTTTTTGATGGTGGTGGTGGTGGTGTTCTGCTCTCCTGGTTGAGCTCGTACCGGAGTTGTGTTCTCTTGTTTTTTAGTGCTGTTGTCGTTGCTATTGTTACCTTCCCCCTTCCGGGGGTGTCGATCGTTCTTTGTAGTTGAAAAGTGACCATTGGACGCTTGCCTCTGGATCTTCGTTGGGTTGGCAAGCGCGTGCGGCGAGATATCGTGCCGTGGATGGGACGTCTTTCCTGATATGCGGTAGGGAAAACTTCTATTCGCACTGACATCCTCTCCGGTTGCTCAATTTCGGGAAGCTTGGCAGAGCCTCGATTCGGGGGCCGCCACCCCCGAGGTTCGTGCTCTCTGATTGGCCCATCCTCCTGGTAGTACAGGCGGACAGGTAGTTATTGCGGTATAGCGGACGCCGCCCCGTAGTCCTTGGGATGATGGTACCGTCCTCCCGCCTTTATCCTGGCTGGAGGCCGAGCAGAGGAGGCAGGGCTCGATCCGTCCCGAGCTTGCGGGATCGCCTTGGTGGAGGAGGGCAAAACGCGGGCCCGATTCAGAGCGCTCAGCCTCGGAGAGGCTCCACGTGGCGGAGGAGGGCTGAGCTCGACTCCGACCACGGGGCTCGATCTCCGAGGGTCTCGCTCTAGAGGGCAGAGTGCGGGCCCGGTCCAGAGGACTCGGCCTCGGAGAGGCTCCACGAGGTGGAGGAGGGCTGAGCTCGACTCCGACCATGGGGCTCGATCTCCGAGGGTCTCGCTCTGTAGGGCATAGTGCGGCTCCGGCCTACACGTCTCGAGCTGGTGGGGCCGACCTGGCGGAGGACGGAGCTCGGCTTTGGCCCCGTTATTCTGGGGGAGCTCAGCTCAACAAAGAGGTCCGAACCGAGAGATTGACGCAGCATCTGACGCGGCGGCTTTCGTCAACATGGCGCCTGACATCTACTCCACGTCAGCGGTCTTGCTACATCACCATCGATAATAATTATTTTCAAAAAAGCAAAATCTTTGACATTTTGAAAGTTATTAGCAATGACTTTTGTCGTCACTAATATCTAATTTTTCATCGCTAATACTATTAGCGATGGTAATTTTTACCATCGATTTTGCCATTATTATATAATATTATTAGCGACGACTACTTAGCCATCACTAAAATTGATTTTTTTATTGTAAATAGATATCATACATAGTAAATAAATACTGTACTAGTATTAGCGATGGTAATTTTTACCATCGATTTTGCCATTATTATATAATATTATTAGCGATGACTACTTAGCCATCACTAAAATTGATTTTTTTTGTTGTAAATAGATATCATACATAGTAAATAAATACTGTACACAGCTAAATAGATACTATATACAATTAAATAGGCATCATACATAGTTAAATAATTATCATACATAGTTAAATATATATTATATATTATTAATTATTAAATAAATACTATACACTGTTAAATAAACATCATACGTAGTTAAATAATCATCATACATAGTTAAATAGATACTATACACAGTTAAATAGATATCTTACATACTTAAATAGATACTATATACAATTAAATAGATACTGTATAAAGTTAAATAGACACTATACACAGTTAATTATTAAATAGATGTTATACATAGTTAAATAGATACTATATATAATTAAATTAATATCATACATTGTTAAATAGATACTATACATAGTTACATAGACATCATATATAGTTAAATAGATATTATATATAATTAAATAGGTATCATATATGGTTAATTATTTAACTTTATTTGATGCCTATTTAACTTTGTATAATGTCTATTTAATAATTAACTATATATATTATCTATTTAACTATATATAGTATTTATTTAACTAAAATTATCAACAAATATTGAAGATTTATCGATAAAACTAAGGCACGGTACAAAATTACCCATAAAGTTATCGACAATACTAAAGTCTAAGACTCAAGATAGAACACAAATGCAAAATTATCGATAAAAGTTATTAACAATCCTGCCACTGGAAGCTATAATGGCTAGTTTTTTTATACGTGTTTGAAGCATTAAATGCTTTCCAACCACCTCCAAATGTTTCCTAATGATTAGCAAAACCCTTTTTAAGCTAGAATGAAGTTATAAAACCATCAAATAAAGAGGGAAACTTAAGAAAGAAAAGAATAAATTCAAGTTTTAACAACTTCCAAGCATTCAAATGAGCACCACCGCCTCATGATTGCACTCTTTTGATGCAACTCCTCCCTCCGCTCCCCTCCACCACCCTCAACAGTGCTACCGTTGCTAGGTGGGCTTAGCATCAGTGATATCACTAGAACTACCACGATTGTCTCCATCAATGGCCATGGGGGTGATGGAGGCATAAGTAGCACTGCGACAACCACTGTTATAAACTCACTCCCGTTGACTTCATCTCTTCTACATGGCCTCTTGCCCACCGACTCCGAGTTAGACTCATCAAGGTTAATGGAATTGGAGCAAGGGGGAGTGGAATAGAAGCGGGGCCAGTGGCGGGGGAGGTAGAGGTGATGGTGGGAATGACCACCTCGAAGGCACGATGCCTGGATGGAAGCGGGTGATAGTGGCCCACTTGTTTCCATACCTGGCATGGGCGGCAATAATAATAGCATCCTCGATCGGAGTGAAGGCTAGTGGTGGATGACAAGACTGAGCTAGTTACACCAATAAAGGCGAGACGACTTGCCAGATCGATCATAAATTCTGAGCTAACTAGAATCCAAATCCAAGATATGTGATGCTCCACAACTTTTGATCCACTGCTCTCCATCCACTCTCCCCCTCCTCCACCCTTAGAGGTCTAATCAATCTCAAAGGGGAATAGAGAGAGCTCTTAGGAAAGAGAGAGAGGAGGAACTCAGTGGCTTCCTTTTACCTGAGATCATTTTTTTTCTTATTTTTTTAGACTCTTTCTTAGTAAATAATTTCTTTTTAGGGTTCTCCATCATCCTCTTTTTATCTCAGAAATCTCTATTTTCCTTATATTTCTCTTTAAATTAATATCAAATATATAAAAAAGATTATTTCTTCATTAAATGGTTTTTGATTAAGGATTTCAAATCGGCCGAAATAAGTCTTAACTTTTGTTTATGAAGGTCAGGCAAAGGCATAACTTAGAAAGATAGAAAGAAAGGTAAGGAAAAAAAGATAAGCAACGAAAAAGGATTGTTTTAATATTTTTTAAATTAAAATCATGATAAAAATAAAGTAACACATTAAAGAGAAGCTATAAGTTATTTTTTTGATTAACATGGATTTTTTATTACAGTAACATCAAATAGGGATAGGTAATTAACTATCCGTTTACTCACCTGTCACCAGTGGCAGTCAGGTTGACGTACTCATCTTCGATTGGGGAACAGCTGCGAAAAATAATCTGCATCATATATCGAACATTTTCTGATTAGGATGGGGGCCGTCTGGGGGGCAGTCATGCATGGGATCTTACCCCTCCCCCCTTTTTTCCAGAAAAAAAAAAAAAAAAAACTACCCGTTTTTCTCATTCCATGATTCCATCCAACGCGCTTTCAAACTCTCTCTCTCTCTCTCTCTCTCTCTGAAAATGCGCTTTGCAACTGATTCAAACAAAACTCCAGTCAAAGATCACATTCGAAGCATCCCCAAACTCCCTCCCGTCTCCAACTATAAACACCAACTCCCAAACACCCCTCTCACCACAAACTACTAGCAGAATTCTCAGTTCTTCCATTGTTCCCCTTAACCTCTCCCTCCCTCACATCCAAACACTTGTATAACACCTTGGAGCTAGTTATACAATCCAAGCCACATCCCATTTTGAAGGAGGAGAATCACGTAGATCAAGGAAATGGCTACTGTAGCAATTCAAGGTCTCCTATTATCATCCTCATCAAACTCAAGTAGCAGTAGGTTTCGAGCTTGCCTTCAAACCACCACCAACCCTGGTTCGCGCAGCATCTCTCTTCCAAAGCTAACACCACAGATCGACATGGAGGAGATGAGACTGAAAGAAGAATACATAGCAATCGGCAGCACAAAAACACAGCCCATGAAGAGTACGAGAGAGGAGAACCATGTCTCCCACCTTTATGCTATCATGGAGGCCGTCGCAGATAGGGCGGAGATGCATGCCATCATTGGAGAGCAGAGAAACAATTGGAATCACCTCTTTCTCCACTCCATCAACTCCATCACTCTCACTGCCTCGACCATGGCTGGCATCTCCTCGATCCCAGTGGCACGAGCAGCTCCCCACCTCCTAGCCTTCAAGCTCTCTTCGGCTCTCCTGTTCACCGCGGCAACCGGGATGATGCTGGCTGTCAACTGGATCCAGCCTTCGCAACTTGCTGAAGAGCAAAGGAATGCCACCCGTTTGTTGAGGCAGCTGGAGAAGTCAATCAGAACCACTCTTGCTCTCCGAACTCCTACTAAGCTCGATGTCGAAGAGGCTATGGCGAGGGTGCTGGCACTGGACAAGGCTTACCCTCTCCCTTTGCTCCCGGGAATGCTCGATAAATTCCCGAAAACAGTAAAGCCTGCTGTTTGGTGGCCAGGGCTTGATCATAGCCAACTGCAGAACGCAGGAAGAGTAGAGGGAGATGGGTGGAGCAAAGAACTAGAAGGGGAGATGGGTGGTATTCTTGGGGTGCTAAAGAGGAGGGATGAAGAGGAATACATGAGATGGGACAAGCTGGTGTTGAAGATCAATAGGATTTTAGCAGTCTCGGGGCCTCTACTTGCAGGTCTAGCTGCAGTTGGAGCTGCTTTGATTGGAATTCCAGCACTTGGGCCATGGCCGGTGTTGGCCGGGGTGGTTGGCGGGGCACTTTCGGCCACAATGAAAACCTTGGAGCATGGAGGGCAGGTTGGAATGGTCTTCGAGCTTTTCCGCAACTGCACCGGATCCTGCCTTCAATTGGAAGAGGCCATTGAGTCCAACTTGGGAGAGAAAGAGATGGAGAATAGAGAGAATGGAGAAATGCTAGAGCTGAAGGTGGCATTGCAGCTTGGGAGGATTGTTTCCGAGCTTAAAACTTTTGCATCATATGCTTCTTCCTCATCCTCATCTAAAGATAGAGAAGATACGGAGTTCGCTGGAAAGCTGTTTTGATAGCTTTCTGTGCAAGCTGTTCATGTATTAGATTTTGAAAATTGAAGGGTAAAAAATTGCATCCGTTTGCAGATGTTGTTCCATAACATGTTTTTTCTTCAATTCATCCGTTCATCCATTTACGCAGCAAAGATTGGCCATTCATAGGTTCATGGGACAAACAAGGCAGTCCATCATTATTTTTCTATTCATAGGTCAACTGGATGCGTATGTTTATGTTGTCACAGTTAGACACGATTTCACATTAGTACAATCATCGTGGAAAGTTTCACATGCTTGTCATTGCACTTTTCTTCATAGTAGGGTAGGGGTGGGTATAGACCGTAGAATATGTTTGACTGCAAGGTTTTAGTGCACTTAGTACAAAAAGGAATGAGAGGTCCATCGTATTTCTCCAAGATGTCTGTCAGGATAAATCACACTGAGCAATTCATTAACGATCGGATCAAATTTAAAGAATAAAGAAAAGATCAGAACAGATCCAGAAATTAAAGAAATAGTAAGTGATTGATCTTCTCACAAAGACTGACCATTGCATAAAAGCTGACCGTAATATAAAGAGTCAGTGCACCAAGACCGACCGATACATGAATGACAACCATTATGGAAATGCTTATTGGCATACAAAGACCGATCAACTCACAGAGCTGACCAGCATACAAGTACCGACCGGCATATAAATGCCGATCGGCACACGAAGACCGATCAACACATAAAGACCGACCATCACATAATGACCGATCCAGCATGAGAAAGATGAAGACGACAAGAAATAAGATAGTTATCCTACCAGAATAACCAATCACCGTTATTACAGGCACGAGTTAGTTCCTAACGGAACTAACCATCTAAGGTCCATCTAACTGAATTCAGTTAAGGCCCAAGCTTGTAAATACCGATAAATTGGGGGCCTCTGAAGATAAGTAAGATCAACCAGCTGAGATACTCTATCATCCTTTTAGCCATCTTCCTTGGGATTCTCTATCTGTTTATCCGAACTCTTGCTGACTTAAGCATCGGAGTATCCCCCATTGGAAACCTTCCGATGAGTGGGTCTATTTTGTAGGTCCACTAGAAGCCTGATTAAGCAGTTCAATATGGTGCGATGGAGTCACATTAGTTCGGCAACAATAGATTGGCATGCCAGGTAGGAGTTAGAAATCAGTTCTTGAAAGAAACATGAGAGGAAAGATGGTAAAAGAAAGAGTACAGAACACTTCGGCTGGGAAGGGGTGTCCGCCGTCCAAGAGGAACGATCCACCCTTGGATGGTGAAGACATTGCCCCAACCACAAGCATTAGACGAGAACAATTGGATGTTCTTTTAAATAAAATGGAAGTTTTGACTGTCGCCGTCCAGAATCTTCAAAAAGTGGCAGTCAGCGGATAGCCACTCCCCATTGCTTCCAGATGTAGTCAACGATCTCTCATACATGAGGTCCGACATCCAGAACCGAGTCACCATTCCCATCATCATCAATCATCAAGCCAATGTTCCCCCATGCGATGGGATTCCTGATACCACGATCATGGAGAAGGCAGATTAGAGGAAAACATCCCAAATCTTACTTCGTCTCCTCCAATGACTCTACACCAAGAAGCATCCAGCAAAGCCAGGACAGCCATAGACGGGATCATTTTGAAAAGAAGTTCCATAAATTGGAATTACAGGTCGCCAAGCTCGATGATCAGAGGAGAAATGAGGAAAGAATGACTGCTTATGACACGCGGCCACCTTTCTCCAGAAGAATCATGGAGGAGAAAATTCTATCCCATTTCAAGATTTCCTAGCTAGAACCTTATGATGGAACAACCGACCCATTCGATCACCTGGGCAGTTTCAAGGCCCACATGATGATACAGGGGGCTACCGATGCCCTCCATTATCTTGCATTTCTGGCAACACTCAAGAAAGCTGCCAGGATGTGGTATTCGAGTTTCAATCAGATACCATCCACTCTTTTACACAGAAAAATTGTTAGTGGCTCATTTCAGGACCAACCAGAAGATGTTCCGCAATTTGGATAGCCTTTTCTTCATTCAGCAACAGGAGAACGAAACTTTGAGGGACTATGTGGCTCACTTCAACTCTGCCATGTTGAAAATTCCCGACCTCAACGAGCATGTTGCCATGTTCGCCATGAAGAAAGGGCTTTGGTCGTCCAGATTTACTTTCTCTCTTGACAAAAAATTTTCCACCAACTACTTCGAGCTATTAGCACGCGCACAGAAATACGCGCAAGTTGAAAAGCAAGTCGCAAGTCGATGTCAAGCGAAAGGAAAGCTAGCTCCAAAGAAAAAAAATCCAAAGGGCACTGAATCACTGCCTTCCAGTGTCAATGACATGCCAACCCAACGCCGAAGCCCAAAGCCAAAGAATCTGACTGGCAAGGCTTAAGTCGGCAAGTACAATACTTATACTCCTTTATCTCTCCCGAGGAAGAAGATATTAATGGAGATTGAAAAGAAGAACTTTCTCCAAAAATCCCGGTCGATGCGAGCACCCCTAGCCTTGCACAACAAAGCCAAATACTGTCAGTTTCATAGGGACCATGGGCATACCACAGAAGAATGCATCTAGCTGAAGAACAAAATTGAAGGCTTGAACAAATGTGAATCCTTAGAAAAATACATCCACAATCAGGATCGCTCAGTTGAGATGACCACCCCAAGGCAAATTACTGACGGTGCAGAGCTCCCTAATCAGCGACCAATCGATGGAATGGTCGGCATGTTACATCGCTAACTACTCAGCAGAGATGACAGCACTCCAAAGAGACTTTGGGCAAGCAACGTCATCAGCTTCTCCGACGATGATCTACAAGGGATTTAGGTACCCCACAACGATCCTGTTGTAATCTCTGTTATTATAGCAAACTATGATGTAAGGAGAATTCTAGTGGATAATGAAAGTTCGATAGAGATTTTACTTTACGATGCTTTTCTCAAAATGAACTTATCCAAAGATAAGTTACAAAGAACCTCAGCACCCCTTACTGGATTCTGCGAAAATCCGATAGGAGTGGAAGGAGAAGAAGAGATCCATCAGATTAAACAAGAGCCAAGTTGGATGAATCCGATAACCAGATACTTAACTGATGGGACTTTGCCTGAAGACACCACTAAAGCCAAGCGACTCCGATGGACGGCCTCCCAGTACGTCATCCTGGAAGGGTCCTTGTACAAGAGATCCTTCTACAACCTTTACTGAAATGCCTAGCCCCATTGGATGCCGACTATGCCCTCAGAGAAATCCACGAAGGCATATGCAGCGATCACCTAGGGGGCAGATCTCTGGCTTATAAAATCATATGCCAGGGATATTACTGGCCAACCATCCAGAAGGATGCGACTGACTTTATGCGAAGATGTGACCAATGCCAAAGATATGTCAATATCCAAAGGCATCCGGCTAGTCAACTGACTCAACTGGTTGCCCCTTAGCCTTTTGCTCAATGGGGGATGGATATCCTTGGCCCCTTTCCTCCGACCTCCAAAAAATGGAAGTTTGTAATTGTTGTGATTGACTACTTCACTAAATGGGTTGAAGCTGAACCCTTAGCTCAAATTACTAAAAGCAAAGTTGAAAGCTTCATCAGGAATTCCATAATCTTCCGATTCAGAATTCCTTATGCCATCATCACTGACAACGAAAAATAATTTGACAACCAAAAGTTCAACGACTTCAATGCTCAATTTTATATTCTCCACAAGTTAACCTCCATCAGACATCCTCAAGCCAACGTTGAAGCTGAAGTAATCAATCAGATAATTTTTCATGGTTTAAGAACTTGGATAAATGAAGCAAAAGGAATCTAGGCCGACAAACTTAATTCAGTTCTATGGGCTTACCAGACAACTCCTTGATCTCCAACAGGAGAATCACCATTCAACTTAACTTACAGGAGCGAAGCCATGATACTAGTGGAAATCATTCTCCAATCTAGAAGGACTGATCACCTTGAGGAGCCGAACAATTCAAATAAAAAAAGAGTCGATCTGGATCTACTTAAGGGCACAAGACTCCAGGCACAATTAAGAATGATGGTATGCCAACAAAGAGTCGCCCGATACTGCGACTCACTAGTCAAAGCCAGAACATTCCGACCCGGAGATCTGGTACTACGAAAGGCAGAGGTATCCTAACCTACAAAATAAGGCAAACTTGCCCCTAATTGGGAAGGCCCTTATCAGATCACTAAAGTGATACGACCCGGAACTTACTGGATCGAAATCCTAGATGGCTACTGAATGGCCCGATCCTGGAATGTAGAAAACCTTTGCAAGTATTATCAATGAAGTGATCTCTTTTTTCACTTTATCTTTCTTGTCATGATTTATCTGACAAACACAGAGTAGGCCTAATCAGCCGACTCTATCGATGCATCCGATAGATGAAGAGTTGGCCTAACTCGCTGACTCGATACATCTGACACCTCAAAGGTTAGCCTAACCTACCGATCCACACACGACAAATAGAGTTAGTCTAACCCATCATCTCATCGGTATATCTAAGAAAAGCTAGCCTAACTAACTAGGCCACAAAGTTCCTTTAAAAGAACATTAATGCCCTTTTAAATAGTTCCTATATCATGGAACCTTCATTCTGAAGGCACCACATTACTGAGGATAAAAAAAAGCCGATGGACTCGGACTTAAAAAAATTTTTGTAAGGCATCATGGGAAAACACAAGCATCGAAAATCAAAAATAAGATCGACCAGTCCATTGGACAAAAATTATTTATTGGACAAAAAGAGAGCTTTATTTATCTAGGAAGATTTTTTTACATACTTCAGAAAGAAAGTTGGTTTACTTGAATAAATAAAAAAAATAAGTATATTAATCTCCTCCGATTTGGTCCAAAGTCGGAGCAAGAGTATCTACGTCTTCAGCTTGATCCAAGATGGGAGTAGAAACAACTACGTTCTGGATAGGGGCATCTTCAGCTTGTTCTTCGATCCCGTCCTCATCATCAGTTTCATCTGAGGTGATCTTTGAAATGTCCAAGTTTGGATAAAATTTCTTCACCCTTTTTAGACAGTCTTCGAAACCGATGTTGTAGCTGTCCATCCTGACCTCATGCATCTCGTCACTGAAAGCTGTGGACCTCTTATACTCTTCGACAGCATGAAGAGCCCATTGTTCGGTTGATTCTGCCATCTTTTTGGCCAATTTGGCTCTCTGCTTCAGTCTTTTGAGCCTGGGTGTCTTCAACTTTATTTATACTATCTTTGATTAGCACTTCAGCCGAACGAAGCTTCTTTCTTTTCTTCTTCAATTTTGCTTCTGAATTGGCCACCCTGGATTGTACTATCCTAAGCTCATTCTCCAGTAAGCTGACCCGAGCTATGCTTTGCTCCAGTTTCTTCTCCAGAGCTTATTTTAGCTCTTCGGCCACTTCCTTCTCTATCTTAGCTGCCTCCAATTCATTGTGCAAATCTTGGCGAAGTCGGGTGAAGCCAGCCATGCTCTCTTCAATGAGAGAGACTTCATGGATAATCTACAAGTAAGACAACAAGGTTAGCCAGATATAAATAGACTTCTTCTACTAGGAAGCATAAGATTTTTAATCTTACCTTAAGGAGACCAGGGTAGATGGATGGAAGGACCTCATCTATCCATCGAGACTTGTCATCTCCCAGTCTTTAGGGAGAATGATGGCTTTCAGTAACTGTCGAGCCAAATCTGGATTGTCGAGGCCCATCTTATCAGCATAAACATTGAAATCAACAACTTGATCTTCAACGGAATCGTCCCCTCCTGTTTCTACCTGAGGGGCCTTGCCTTTGTCATATCGGCAAGGATGAGGGAGGATCAGCCGAAGAAGTCATCGCTGGCTATTCCATTGCTTGTGTAGCAGGGGCAACCCTTGGACAAAGATCGGACAAAGGTACGTCATCGTCATTCGATGTGCTTCTTATTATTATTGGTGAAATCGCCCTAATATAGGCCTCTGGAGGCATGGTGATCGGCTTCGACCTCTTCGGTCACTCTGACTTCTCTCTTCCTGAATCCGTCGGAGGACCGTCGCTTGCCTTTTCTTGGCCACTTAATGGAGTTTCTTCGCATCAAGTTTCATCATCGTATCTGCAAAGCATAGATAGTGTCAATCACTATATATGACCATAATTATATAAAGGTGACAACGAATTTAACAACATATACCTAAAGAAGGAAATAAGCTAATATGAGCTGAGTACAAGCCCCGCTCATTTAGTAGCTCCTTCATCAGAGGGACTTCAATTCCCAGAAGCCTTTTGTAATCCTCCTTATCGGCTACTAACACATTTTTCCCGTCATTCGAAGTCAGACGGGACTCCCTCTACTCAATACTAAAGCCCCATGAATGGTCGGATACTAGATAAAAGAAGCATGACTTCCAGCTATGAATGACCGAAGGAAGCCCCACGATAAATTTATGACTAGGGTGTAGGCGATGACCCACCACCCATGGCCATGAAAATTCTTCTTCAAGATGAAGAAGGCAGTGAAAAGGGAAGTCCTAGGCTCTATCTCGAGGTCATTCCAAAGGACTAAGAAAGAATAGATGATCCTAATGCTATTAAGGGTTAGCTGGGCAAGAACTATGTGGTATAAGTTGAAGATCCTAATGAAGAATGGATGAAACGAAAAATGGAGTCCTGCTTTCAAATGTTCTTCGTATATTGATATGCTACCGGGGGGTGGCCGATCTATCCTCTTGTCGGACCGAGGTACAATTACAGTGAACCCCTACGAAATGTTATAGTACTTCCACAAGGCAAGAACCCTAGACTCACTAAGGGAGCTCCTAATGGATTCTAATCTTATCCCATCCCCTTAACGACCCTGTCTCCTTCGGGGATCAGGGTTTTCAGACCCAGTGATGATGGAAGTTTTTAAGATCCTAGACATGGGAAGAGGAAGAAAGGATCTGACCTGAAAAAAGGATTTAGGAAGAAGAGAGGCTGACTCGAAGATGAACACCCTTCCTTCAAGAATTGGAAATAAGAATGAAGAAAAAATATGTTCATCAGGGAATCAGGTTACTTATATAGTAGACACCGATGGTCCCAATGTCCTCCTCGAGCCTTGAGCACTGTCTCTGATCATGCCATATGTCCGAATCTTCATAGGTGAATACGACTCATTGGAAAGAAAGTGAAGCGACCAATGCGATGGGAGAAAAACCAAAGCATCAGCGCTGATCTGTGAGAGACCAATAAATGGAAGAAGATGACGACCGTGATCATAAGTTCATGCACCTTCGATGGCTCTGATTCCCTTACAGATTTAAGTCCTGTATTAAGCAATGATGGCAAAAAGTAACAGTATGATGCTAAGATCCGAATCATAACTCCCTCGCCAATAAGAGACAAACACCTGGCAGAGTTGTTGCTCTCGAGAACGGATGCCTTTATGCTGCCAGCCGACATTAAAGCTAGCCATTATTGCAAAAAAATATTTTCTTAGAAAGAAATCCCTCATTATCTCTTATTAACTCTCGTTGTTCAAGATGTTAAAATATACTTGAACTCCGGAGTTGGGGGCCAAATGTTGGGATAAATTACACTGATCAATTTATTAAAAGCCATATCATGTCCAAGGAATAAAAAAAAGGTCAGAACAGGCCCAGAAGCTGAAAAAATAGTAAGTGGCTGATCTTCTCGCAAAGGCCAACCACTACGTGAAGGCCGATCATAACATAAAGAGTTGATCAGCACACAAAGGCCGATCGACACATGAATGGCGACCATCATGTAAATGATGATTAGCATACAAAGGTCAAACAAATCACAGAGCTAACCAATACATAAATACCGACCGACATAAAAATGCCGATCGGTACATGAAGGCTGATCAACACATAAAAGCCGACCATCACATAATGGCCGATCTAGCATGAAAAAGATGAAGACAACAAGAAATGAGGTAGTTATCCTACCAGAATAACTAATTATCATTATTACAGGCACGAGTTAGTTCCTAACGGAACTAACCGTCTAAGGCCCATTTAACTGAATTCAGTTAAGGTCCAAGCTTATAAATACCGGTAAATAGGGAGCCTCTAGAGGTAAGTAAGATCAACCAGCTGAGATACTCTCTCATCCTTTTAGCCATCTTTCTTGAGATTCTCTATCTATTTATCTGAACTCTTGCTGACTTAAGCATCGAAGTATCCCCCACCAGAAATCTTCCGGTGAATGGATCTATTTTGCAGGTCTGTGAGAAGCCTGATAGAGCAGTCCAATACGGTACGACAGAGTCACATTGATTTGGCAACAATAATTCCTTTATACTTGGATTTAGATAATTGTTACTATGACTGAAAGTTGGTTAAGTCAAATGGATTAAACAAATATGAGAAATATAAGAGAGGAAAATAATCGTTTTGCTTTTCGCTGGCATAAAGTTTTTCCGCCTACCCCGTGATCATAACTCTAGTCCAAGACAATGGAATAATCACTAGTGTTTGACCATGCTAATTTCGCCACGAATGAAGCCACTTGCTGAGATTAGATAACCTGCTCCTATTCCAAGGTTATTCGCAAGCAGGCAAACCTAAAACAAAGTTTAAAAGGAAAATTATTTATTCCACTGAAAGATTGTATGAACTTATGAAAATTATAATTATTTATTTTTCTCATGGTAGATGCTTGTTACTTTCAAGTACATATTACTTTAAAATTCTTTTTATATATAATAGACATGTAATTTTTTTGAAATCAAAATCTAATTAGTTTTGCCGCTAATAAATCATAAAGCTCATCGATTATGTCTTCTTTTTTTTTTTTTTTGGTGGCACACTCTGTGGGATGAGGTCACTGCCTTGGTGGATCAGGATATTCTAACTGTGGTGGCAGGGGATTTTAATTGTATCAATTAGCCTAAGGATAAGAGAGGTGGGAGACCTTATGTAGAATATATTGATTCCAGAGAATTTGGGAACTTCTTACACTCTAATGGCTTAGTGGACCTGGGGTTTATAGGTCCACGTTTCACCTGGTGTAATAATCACTCGGGGAGAGCCAGGGTTTGGGAAAGAATTGATAAATTCCTTGCAACCCCGAATTGGTTGCAATGGCACCCCGCACATCTTGTAAGGCATCTTCCTATAATTGTCTTTGATCATTGCCCGGTATTCCTTTCTACTAATTTAATATCTTATGTTATCCTCCCTTCAGGTTCGAGAAGTTGTGGTTGGCATACCCCCATTCATAGGAGCTTGTGAGGGAGATTTGAAGGATGCATGTTCATGGGGATGCTGAATACAGGGTCTCTTATAGACTGAAGCTTGTTAAGAGATGGTTATGCTGGTAGAACAGGGTTGAGATGGAGAACATCTTCTCTAGACTGGCAGATGCGGAGGCATCCATCCTTCATCTCCAAGAGAGAGAGGAAAGGGAAGGGGGTTTGGTGGCGAATGATTTGGCTACCTTATGGAGTCACCTGTCTACCCATCAATTCCTTCTGGGTCAGCAGGAGGCTTTCTAGAGACAAAAGTCTAGAGTATAGTGGATCAAGGAAGGGGACATGAATATCCAGTTCTTTCACCAATCTACTATGGTTCGCAGGCATAGGAACCACATCAAAGCTTTACGGTCCTCTGAGGGGTCTTGGATTGAGGATGATGATGTTATCAGGCATGTGATCACCCACTTTTTCAGGTAGTCTGTCCCTACTCCAAGCCCTACCACCTTTGATTATCCTCCTCCACAAATTATGGTGTTTGATTGGGAGAACTTGGATCTCATCAGGCTGGCATCTGAAGAAGATATTAGGAATGTTCTCTGGTCTTTGGTGGAAGATAAAGCCCCTGGTCCGGATGGATTTTCTTCTTTATTTTTTAGGCGCTTCTAGTGTATTGTCCGGCATGATGTAGTGGATGCTGTACGTGAGTTCTTTCCTTTGAGCAGGATGCCAAACTCTTGGAAGCAGACATTATCATTCTCATTCCTAAGCAACAGGATGCATGCGAGCCCAACCACTATAGGCCTATCAGCCTGTGTAACACTCTATACAAGATCTGTACCAAGCACATTGTTTACAGGATGAAGTCTATTCTCCCTCACCTCATCAATCCAGAGCAGGGAGCTTTTATGGGGTCGGTCCATTTTTGATAATGTACTAATCATTCAGGAGTTTATGTTTGATCTCCGTAGGGCTCCTGCTCGTTGCAGTCTTATGGCTATCAAACTTGATATGGAGCGGGTCTATGATCATATGCACTGGTATTTCTTGGAGAAGGCTCTTACTGACTTTGGGTTTCATCCTCTCTGGATTTCCTGGATATTAGCCTGTATTGTCCATCCTTTGCCATCCTTATCAATAGCTCTCCCTTCGAGTTCTTCTCCTCTAATATTGGCCTGCAATAAGGTTGTCCTCTTTTCTCATACATGTTCATTATTTGTGTTAACGTACTTTCGCAAGCTTTACGGGCTATGGCACAGGATTTGAATCTTCATCCATATGTTCGTACCCCTAGCACCCATCCGATCTCGTACCTTTTATTTATAGATGATTGTTTACTCCTGGGGCATGCTACTGCTCTTTGTACTTATGGTTTCAGGCAAATTATGGAGGACTATTATTTATCTTCGGACTAGAGAATCAATATTCTCAAATCTGAGATTTATTTTAGCCTGAAAACCACTACAAATACTCATTGTATGATTACGGACATCCTTGGCATTGCTGAGCATGGGGGTGCTCTACACTACCTTGGAGTTTCGATTATGGGGGGAAGACTTCTAAAGGCCAAATATGGGAGGGTGGTGAAAGTTGTTCAGGATAGGGTGCAGGGTTGGCAGGGAAGAACCCTCTCCTTGATGGGTAGGATTACCTTGATCAGGTCTATTCTCACATCCTTACTAGTCTATATCTCTCTAATATTGTCCTTCTCAAGATTGTCATCCTTAAGGTGGAGCAATTCATTCGTGCCTTCTTATGGGATGCTTCTTCTGCTGGCCGAGGTGTTCATCTTCTGGGTTGGCATGTGGTTTGCCAGTCGATAAGGGCTGGCAGTCTCGGTATTTAGTCTCTTATGGTGAGGCGAGAGGTGCTACTGACTAGACATGCCGCCAAATTTCTCTTGTGCCTTGATAGCATGTGGGCTAGGATGATGTATGCTAAGTATGGCCCTCTCACTCCCGGGGGGAATACTTGGACAGGGAGGAAATGTTCTGCTATCTAGAGAGAGATGATGGTTAGAGCTCTTGATATCCTCCCACGGACTAGATGGATTTTGAGTGATGGCAGGTCCATCGACTTCATGCTTGACCCTTGGATCACGGATCTATCATTAGCCCGATGGCCAACATTTATCTCTATGGATGCTCCGGAGTCTATCTCCATTTCTGACTTACTCACCATGGATGGCTCTCAGTGGAATAAGGCTATTGTTATTCAAATCTCTGGTGATATTCTGGGTGCTCGGGTTCTTTCTATTGCCTTGATGGTTCATGCTAGTGCTGATGTTAGGATGTAGAGGTTTTCCTCCCTCCCTATGGTGGTTATGGTAGATTTGTATCCCCTGGGTCACGATGAGTCCCTAGGAGCCTTAACATTGGTTGGATTTGGAGATTAGGGATTCATCCTAGAGTGAGCTTGTTCTTGTGAAAGGTAGCTTGGAGATGCCTCCCCACTAGAGCTCTTCTCATCACTAGGGGTATACATGTGCCTTCATTATGCCCAGTGTGTGGTGAGGATGATGAGACCTTGGTGCATGTTCTCTTCTTATGCCCTTGGGCTATTCTCATTTGGAGGCTCGCTAGTCTTGATAGCCTTTTTATGCATACTGCTGATCATGTTAATATCCTGCTGGACTTGCTTCAATCGCATTTATTTCATCCTTCTCGCACTCTTATAGTTTATGTTGCTTACCATACTTGGCTTGCTAGAAATGACCTGTTCTTCAACTCAAAGACATGTTCGGCCAGTGTTACTGTGAAGAGGGGCCGAGTGCAGGCTGCTGAGTACTTGAGGACAACTACGATGACTTTCAAGACCTAGGACTCCTACTCGACTCTTCAAGCATCTCGCCAGGCTTTTATTTCTTAAGAGCCCCAATCGCTAAGGTTTTTCAGTCAGCTTCGATGGGAGTGTCAGGGATACTCATGGTGGAGCAGGCTTTGTCATTCGAGACCCCAGACTTGGACTTCTAGCTACGGGGGGTATTATCTATTTGAGCCTTCTGTCCCAGTAGCGAAACTCCGAGTACATGGCTAGCATTGTTTACGCCAGGTGGTTTCTTCACATTGACCACCTGATTGTTAAGGATGACTCGGCTACCGTAATTTCTTGGATTCAGGAGGCTCGGAGGACAGAGCCGGCACACCCTCTTCTCCGGGATATTGCTTTCTTCTACAGGGTTGCTTGGTCTACTTTGTACGACATGTCTATCAAGAGGCTAACTCTACGATGGACTGGGTAGCTTTCTATGTGGTTAATCATTCAGGAGAGATCTTGTGGACTCATCCGGGGGATGTCTCAGGATCCTTGCATGACATTGTTCTCTCTGACTATCTTAGATATATTCATTCTAAATCTGTTAGGAGAATGCTCTAGTTTTAAAAAAAATTCTTTTTTTGGTAAAACGGTGTATTAAATTAAGAGAACGAGAGTGAATATAACCCAGAAAGTCAGAGAGGAGAATGTCCCTAAGCTATACAGGAGCTAAATGCTAATCAGACCACAAAACAGGACCGGTATGATAAGCAACATAGGAGGCAACCCAATCAGCCACCAAATTAGCCTCCCTATAAACATGGTGGACCGCAACATACGCGCAGCCCTGCAGAAGATAGCCAATATCTCAAATAACAGGTGAACTGACGAAGATCTCAATGACTGTCGTATCCAAGAAACAATAGTCAATGAGTCTCCCTCGATGATCAGGTGGTCCAGGTGTAGAATCTGGCAGGCATACCGAATCCCCGCCCATGTAGCGAACAACTCCATGCCCGGGACTGAGGACGTAATAGAAAGGAGGCCTCCCGCCGCCAGGAAACCTAGACAATAATCATGGATAACAAAGGCAGAACCTCCCTACCTACCTCGAAGGCTCCCGTCGAAGCTAATGGTGAAGAAGTCTGGAGGCGGGGGTTCCCAAGAGACAAAGCCCGCTGGAATGCTCGAGGAGCAGAAGAGGAACCCCAGATCTCCAAAGACCTCATCGCCATGGTCCGGAACTCAAGAGAGCAAGCCCTGGCTCTCTCGATAATCATCTTGGGGGAGCATTTGATGGAATTGAATAGTAGCTCATTTCTGGATAGCTAGAGATGATAAGTATTGTTGCCTACACCATCGTGGCCTATAGCTGGAACCGACCTCGGATGCCAACCTCGTCGCACGGGAGCCTGCACACGTGCCTAGACTTGCAAAATAAAGGAGACCCGGGCAGGGAATCCTGATGGGGGCACTCCGACGATCAAGTCAGTGACAATCTAAGATAACATATCCTCTCATGTGGACCTCTTGCTTGGACTCCACACTTGGAGGAGGAGGTTTTGTTTGAAATGGAGAGAATGGAGCTGGGGTAAGAGCAACGGAGGAGAACTTGAGCCTTGTGGCTATGTCTGTTAAGGCCCTTCTAATGAGTCTCCGGTAGCCTGCCATTGCTCTCTTATGTGTTGCCCTCTCCCTCGTTTGCTCGAGTTAGACTTGCTTACCTTTATTCTGGAAACCCTCAGAGTCCTTTTTGCCAGGATCTCTCCCAGCAGCTTACCTTGGGATCTCCCCCCTCTGCCGGTGCCAGAGGGTCAATGTTTGGCAGTGCTTCGTGCTGTGCGCATAGATGCCTTTCCTCATTCATGATAAGGGATTATGACGTATGCTCTGATTCTCCATATGGTCGCTCTTCTTTGGAAAACCTAACAGTGCCTCGATCGGGAGGCAGCCGCTCCCTGGATTTGAATCTTCCAAGATAGTTTCCTCTTCCAGGTGTTGCAGACGGTCGATCAAGAGTATGGTGCTTTGGGCATGGTGCCTTTTCCTATCTGGTGTAAACAGCAGCATGGATGATTATGGAATCCTGGGAGGTGCTCCTCCGTGGTCCTTGGGCGCTGACCCGCTGCCCGAGGGAAGTGGCACCACGGGATTCGAATGAGAGCTTAACTTTGGCTGAAATGGGCTCGACCCCGAGGGAGCCATCCGGTGAAGGAGCTCAAAGAGAGCGGGAGCTCGACTTTGGCCGAGGTGGGCTCAACCTCAAGGGAGCCACCCAGTGAAGGAGCTCGAAGAGAGCGGGAGCTTGACTTCGACCAAGGTGGGCTCGACCTCGAGGGAGCCACCCAGCGAAGGAGCTCGAAGAGAGCGGGAGCTCGACTTCGGTCAAGGTGGGCTCGACCCCGAGTGAGCCACCCAGAGAAGGAACTCGAAGAGACGAGAGCTCGACTTTGGCCAAGGTGGGCTCGACCCGAGGGAGCCACCTGGTGAAGGAGCTCGAAGAGAGCGGGAGCTCAACTTCTGCCGAGGTGGGCTCGACCCTGAGGGAGCCACCCAGTGAAGGAGCTCGAAGAGAGCAGGAGCTCGACTTCGACGTAGATGGGCTCGACCCTGAGGGAGCCACCTGGCAAAGGAGCTCGAAGAGAGCGAGAGCTCAACTTTGGTCGAGGTGGGCTCAACCCCGAGGGAGCCACTCGGTGAAGGAGCTCAAAGAGAGTGGGAGCTCGACTTTGACCAAGATGGGCTCAACCCCAAGGGAGCCACCCGGCGAAGGAGCTCAAAGAGAGCGGGAGCTCGACTTCGACCGAGATGGGCTCAACCCTAAAGGAGCCACCCAGCGAAGGAGCTTGACTTCGGCCAGTGCACCTCGACCTCCGGGGAGTCGCCTGGCGAAGGGTTTAACGTGGCAGCACACGACATCAGGCCAAATCTGACAGGGACTCCATGTCAGCGATCTTTCCACATCATTTTCCCCCCACTCTTGAGTCCCATTAGCACGCGGTGCTCGGGACGAAGGGAGTAAATGTGGTGCTGACATGGAAAGGCAAAAATTGGGCACCATTATTACCACGATTGTCGGTGCCTCAGGAGGCGGACCTTGAGCCAATGCAGGGATGACAAGTCAACCGGTCCAAGGAAATATAATGACCGATGCAGGACCTGAAACGATTTTTGGTGAATCGAAGCATCGTTCCTCGCTGATTTTGACATGTGGCGGCAATCCGACGGAGGCGATTGCAAGGGGGTACGGCCGCTGCCTAGTCGTTTCGAAAAGAGGGAAAACTTTTTGAGAACATCACTTCTTTCGAATCCTCTGTGCCCGCTGACGAACCAAAGCCTTTCTCTTCTTTCCCTCCAGGTGTTTTTGGCTTCCAAAGCCATCAGGTTAGTCTTCCGTAGTCTTTTGGTTTGGTAGAGCCCGTCATCAGAGCCCCTTCAAACTCTGACTTCCTTCCTTCAATCTTCGTCCTTCTTTGTTCCTCCCTAGTCGTTGCTAGGATGGCCCCTTTGGGCCATAGTTTTCGTCCTTCAAGCAATCCGATGAGGCAAGGCCCTCCCAATCGAGGACTCCCTCTTATGATGTAGAGGAAGTCCCACTTGAGGTTTGCAGGAACCTTCATCCCGGCAGGATTGTGATAGGGGGCCTATGGCCCGCCCTCCTCTTCCTTCTGTCCCGAAGTTCTCCCCGAGCCATCCCGCTCATCTGGTCCCAGCAAGGTTGCCTCGATGAAAACCAGGAAGGACCTTGCCATAATCCAGGAGGCCTTCAGTATCCCAAGCTCTGTCCGGCTCTTGGTCCCTCGACCGGGAGAGCGGATCACCTCCAGTGGCTCGGGCCGGATCACCCTCTATGAGGAATCCCTCGCAGGGGACCTTCGACTCCCTTTCCATCCTTTCTTCCTCTCCATTCTTAGCAACTACCACCTTGTTCCAGCTCAGCTTGTTCCAAACGCAATTATGACTATTTTTTGTTTCATCATCCTTTGCCACTTCCACGGGATTGTGGCCCATTTCTCCTTGTTCATGACTTTTTTCATCTTGAAGCGCCACATGACCGAGGACGGGTGGTGGTTTATTTTTTCTCGCCTAAAGGGCATTAAGTTTGAGCTCCCCTCTTCCATCAAAGGATGGAAAAGTAAATATTTTTTTGCTTCCGTCGAGGGGATCAATTAGGTTTGGAGCGACCCAGACTGGACCCGACCCGGAACTCTACTATCGAAGTGGCTAATCAAGAAATTTATGACCAGCTCCGCGCTGACCAAATCCCTTCCCTGGAGGTTCTGCTATCAGAGCAGAACCTCTTCGAAAAAGGGTGATAGCAGAACCTCTTCAAAACCGGGGTCAACCCAATCCAAGAGTTGGGTGAATTCAGCCTGTATTTGATTCTCCTTTCCCCGGGTCTGTCCAAGCGTGAGGCTGATCTCAATTCTTTTTTTCTTGTAGGCATGAAACTTTCAATAGAGCATATAGTCCAACGCGCCCAGAGGAGAGGCGCTCCAGGGGGGACCAGGGAGTCTCCCTTGAAGAGTGTCCAAAACGAGCATAGCTAGAGGCCCGGGCCAGTCGCAGCCTTCAGCCCGAGTAGAGGGGCAACTGAATAGGCACGCAATCCGCCAAGGTGACAGGCTTCGCCTCCGGCCCGGGACTCCATCATGGGTGCGCAGGTTCGGCCTACCACCATTGCTGCCGCGCCTCCACCTCCCAAAGTCATCGAGGTAGAGGCGAGAAGAGATGAGAGGAGAGTACTATCACCGACAGCACCGTTTGGCGTGGTAGCAAGTTCGACCAGGGGCTCGAAGATGTCCTCGGCCACCCCTGAGGATGCGACGGCAGCAAGGGCGAAGAAGAAGTCTAGCTCCCATGGGTGCCCTTCGAAGTGGTGTCGAACTCCTTGGTGACTCATGATCGGTCCATGGCTGAGCGCATGATGAACTTCGCCGTCCAATCATGCAACCGGCGAGAAAGGGGAGGAAGGCCCTTACCGTATGCTATTCTCAGCATCTTCCCCCATCTCTTCATAGTAAGGCTCCTTGCCTTCTTTCTTCTTTTTTTTCTTCTTCTTTTTATTGATGTCTTCATTGTTACAGCTTGGCATGGATCTTCTGCTCATCCATGATTACTGCTCCCACTGGATCAAGAGGGAGAAGTTGAAGGAGCAGGAGCTGGTATCGGCTGTGGCCGAAGCCAAAGAGAAGATGGCCAGGGCTTAGGAAGCTGAAGAAAAAATAGAGAATTGAAGGTCGAGACAGTAAGCACTGAGAGGCGCATTAAAGATCTCGAGGCATCCCTGGCCTGAGAAAAGGATCGGGTCAAGCACAGGTCTGAGGAGCTCAAGGCTAAGGCAGCCTGTGCCGAGGAACTCAAGGTCGAGGTGGCCTAGGCGTTGGAGTGGATTGAGGATCTTCGGACCCAGCTCGAGGTCACGCAGGCTCGGGCTACAGCCATTGAAGAAAAGGTCGCGGACACGGTGGCTTTGACGGAGGCCATCAAGAAAGAGGCCATCGAGGCAGTCCCAACTACAAGACCTCAGAAGCTTATGTTGATGAAGTCGAGGAGGCAATCCTTGACTCTTTCTCCAAGGGCTTTGAACATTGCAAGTCCCGGGCTACCCAGCTATTCCCCGAGTTGAACTTGGATGACCTTGTCTTTGTTGTGGCACCGTCTGAGGATCCTAGTGAGGTCGCAGCCATAGCAGTGGAGGAGGAGCCCTCGATCGCCGTAGAAGTGGCTCCCTCAATGGAAGCTAGAGCGGATGCTGATATGCCACGGCGCCACCCTGGGAAGGAGTTGGTAGAATAGGAGCTCCTTCACTTCACTCGCATTCCTTCATTTTTTCTTTTCACTTCTATCTTCAGACCGCTCAGCCTGTCGGGGGTCTTTGTATGATGTAATACTTTTGTATCTTAATGAAGAATCTCTTTTTTCAGTGGAGTCTTAATTCTCCTCTTCCTTTCCCTCTCTTCCTCTCCCCTTTTCTTCCTTCTCTTATTTTTTTGGGGCCATCGAGGCACATGCTTTAGCTGCAATGTCGTACAATGGGGTGTTGAGTAGCTAGCTCTTCCTATAGAGCTCCAAATGTGCGGGCGGAAGAAGAGTAGGGTCTTTGGCTTTTAGCTTCTTTGCCATGTCGGAGACGAGATGGAGAGGCTTTTCGCATCTTCCCCAGGTCGGTTGCATCCTTGGGTCCTCCGCGTCCCGAGCAGGGAACAGATGAACACTCGACCTCGAGGGAGCCATCGAGGTGAAAGAACTCAAGGAATGGGGGTCCAGCCTCATTGTGGAATTCACCCTCAATGGAGAACTCTACCCCAATGGGGAGCTCGACCTTGATTTTTGGCTTCAGTGCAGGGCTTCAAAAGTTTCTTGACTTGAAGTGCCGGGCTTCAGGAGTTTTCGAGCTTGGAGTGCCGGGCTTCAGGAATTTTCGGGCTTGAGGTGCCAGGCTTCGGAAGTTTCCAGGCTTAAAGTGCCAAGCTTCAGGAGTTTCCGGGTTTAAGGCACCTGCCTTCAGGAGTTTCCGGGCTTAAAGTGCCGGGCTTCAGGAGTTTCTGGGCTTAAGGTGCCGGGCTTCAGGAGCTTCCGGGCTTAAAGTGCCAAGCTTCAGGAGTTTCCAGACTTAAGGTGCCATGCTTCAAGAGTTTTCGGCTATGATATTCCTGCAAGGCAAAGATGGTTTGTATTGAAAGGAATTCTATCATTAATGGGAGGAGACTAACATCATTGATAATACATTCTCAAGTTATCTGCGTTCCAAGTCTGTGGGAATCAGGTGTCGCCGAGCTCAGCGAGGTAGTATGCTTCGTGCGGGAGAGCTTCTATCACCTTGTAAGGGCCCTTCCAGTTCGGGAAGAGCTTGCTGCACTCCCAAGGCTGAGAGGCTTCAATATGCCGCAACACCAAGTCGCCCGCTCGGAAGATCTTTGGCCTTACCCGCGCGTTGTAGTATCGAGCTACCCACTGCCGGTAGGCTACCATCCGAAGCCGAGCCTTATCTTTTGTTTCCTCGAGGAGGTCCAAGTTTAGAAGAAGGCGAGCCAGGTTTTCATCTGTATCATACCGCTTTACCCACAGCGTGGGCACGCCGAGCTCGACTGGGACAACAGTTTCAGTATCGAAGACGAGGTTGAAAGACGTCTCATCCATGGCCGTTCTAGGCATTGTGTGGTAGGCCCAAAGGATGCTGGAGAGTTCTTCTGCCCACCTACCATTGGCCTAGTCCAATCTGGTTTGGAGCCCCTGGAGGATGATCCGGTTGGTCACCTCAGCTTCACCATTCGTCAAGGGGTGGGTCACCGAGGTGAAGCGATGGTGGGTTCTGAGGTCGGTGCATAACTCCTCGAACTCTTGATTATTGAACTGTCATCTATTATCGGTGATGATGCTGTGGATGAGCCCGAAATGGCAAATGATCGACTTCTAGAAGAAAAGGTGGACCTCGATCTCGGTGATCCATGCCAACGGCTTTGCCTCGATCCATTTGGTGAAGTAGTCGATGGCCACTATCAAGAACTTGCATTGTCCAGACGCGGGAGGAAATGGACCGAGGATATCCATCCCCCACTGAGCAAAAGGCCAGGGGGCCGAGAGTTAGGAGAGTGGCGCCACCAGTTGACATTATATGCGACCATGGCGCTGGCAGCGATCGCACCTCTTCATGAAGTCAGTGGCATCCTGCCCCCCACGTGGTTCCCGCAGAGGCCTTCGTGTATCTCCTGAAGCACAAAGGCTGCCTCCGTAGGTCTCAGGCATTTCAAGAGTGGATAGAAATAGGAACCGCGATAGAGCTACCCATCCATTAAGATAAAGCACACAACCTTCTTCTTGACTAGGACAGCTTCCGTGCGATCTTCTAACAGGGCACCGTTGTTGATGTACCCGATGTATCGATCCATCTAGCTGGGCTCTGAGGTGACCTGCTAGACCTCCCCGGGAGTTTCGTAGCTCGGAACTTCCAGGTATTCAATGTGGGTGTGTCCCAGCGATGAGTCCGATAGGGTCACGAGCCTCGAGAGGGTATCGACACGAGCATTTTCTCCATGGAAGATGTGGGAGATGCTGAAACGTCGAAAGCTCGCCATGCTCAAGCATACCTGTTTCAAGTACTTCGCCATCTGGGGATCCCTTGCCTCGAACTCTCTAGAGACCTACTCGACTACCAGCTGGGAGTCGATGAAGACCTTTAGATTGGTTACACCCAGCTCATGAGAGACTATCAGTCTCGTAAGGAGTGCTTCCTACTCCGCCTGGTTATTGGTTGCTGCAAACTGGAAGCGGATGCACATTCAGCCATGACCCCATCGCTGTTGGTGAGGATGAGGCCCGCTTCGCTCCCTCTCGAGTTGGATGCACCGTCCACATGGAGGACCCAGATCTCCTCCTCGATTTCGGGCTCTAATTGGTGTTTCGAGGTGGTCTCCTCAGGCTCCTCACTTATGCCTGCGCACTCGACTAGGAAGTCAGCCAGCACTTGGGCCTTCTGGGATGATCTCAGTCGGTACATGATATCGAACTCGCTGAGCATCAAAGCCCACTTGGCAAGGTGCCCGGAGGTGTTGGGGTGGCCAAGTATGGCTCTTAGCGTTGGTCCATCATGACCGCAATCGGATGCACTTGGAAGTATGGCCTGAGCCACTGAGCAGACATTATGAGAGTGAAGATCAACTTCTCAAGAGCGAGTGTACCTGATCTCCGCATCTCAAAGGAGCTTGCTAGCATAGTACACTGGCTTCTAGACTCCGTCCCCATCTGTACGGACAAGGATCGAACTGATGGCCCCTAGGGTGATCGCCAGATACAACAAGAGTTCCTCTCCATTCTCTGGTCTGGAGAGTAGTGGTGGCGATGCTAGGAATTTCTTTAGCTCCTCAAAGGCCGCCTTGCACTCCTCCGTCTAGACGAAGTCATACACCTTGCGCAGCGCTTTGAAGAAAGGTAAATAGCGGTCAGCCAACCTCGAGATGAACCAGCTCAACATGGCAATCTGGCCCGTTAGGTGCTGGACCTGCTTCTTCGAAGTAGGGTGTTCCATATCGACAATTGCTTGGACCTTCTCAGGATTTGCTTCTATTCCCCTCTAGGTGACCATGAATCTAAGAAACTTCCTTGTCGCCACACCAAAAGTGCACTTCGCTGGATTCAATTTCATCTGGTGCAGGCAAAGATTTTGGAAGGCTTCTGCCAAGTCGACGATATGGTCTGACTTCGGCTTGCTCATAACGAACATGTCATCCACATAGACTTGCATGTTTAGATTGATCTGATCCTTAAAGACTCGATTAACCAGCTGCTGGTATGTGGCACTGGCATTCTTCAGGCCGAAGGGCATCATCCGATAGCAATATGTCCCCTGATCCATGATGAAGGCAGTGTTGAAAATTATGTCCCAAAGCCAATCGTCTAGGGTGTAGACAGTTGTGCTATTTTGTATTTGTATATGAATTTTTAATAATAAATAAAAGTTATTTATTTTTGGCTGTCCATCATTTTACATTTTTCTGTAATAAACTCTTGTATGATGGAGTCCTTAGAACTACATTGTTTGATATAGAGAGGATATATCAAGTAGTTCTTAAACTAGTTCACAACCAAATGATACATTGTTATAGGATGACGATATATCAAGTACAGGTTGTTATATGTCACATTTGTTGGTTGTCCTCTTAACCAAGGAGTGTGGAGACACTGGTATGACATACAAGTGAAGTGTATGACATTTCACTGAACGTGACCATCTGCAAAGCTCCCTTCTGCCAAAGGGTTGCTCACAAAGGGATATGGGTATATGTGTCCCTCATATCTGAGGTCACCATGGCAGCTTGCAAAGCAACTCACTATACTTTGGTACCGGACTACCTGGATTTCTAATCCAGTGATGGAAGGTTTCTGGGTGCAGTCAAGTACTTGTTGAGCGGTGGTGAATCAAGATGGAATTGACCTCTCCAAATAATTTGGAGTGAATGACTCACTATGTCTCAATTCAGCAAAATCTTGGCCAGGATAGTTCTTGTGAGGAGTCACAGAACTTGTGAGGTTGAGACATGATCTGGATAAACCATATTAGGGTTAGCAGTCTAACCCTAGATTATCCTGAGCATTATAAGGTCAAAGGGATGAATTATACGGCAACCATGTGCCAGAGGTTCTTGTAAGATGCTCTGCATCTTCGACCTATTCGGACGTCGGGTATCATTGCTAGATGAGGACTTTGACTGGTACTGAAAATGTTCCAGTGCTACCGATTTAGTGTTCAAACCTATGGGGTCACACATCATAAAGGATTTCTATCTGATCTTGTGGCTAATCGATGGTTGGGAATCGTTTGTCGTCACCTGAAGTCAATATGATTGACTTTGCTCCAAGTGTCGACACTTGGAATTTTGCAGGTGTCGACACTTGGCCATTTCGAATGTCAACACTTCCTGTGACGAGCAGAATTTCTGAGAGAATTTCATGGAGGATTTTTTGGCATGTTTTGACCTGGTTTGAATTTTGAATTCAAACCAGTTTTGGCTCCAAAGTTTATGGTATGAAGGTCATACTTTCTTCTTTGGGTTGGACCCATTTGGAATGACCTTGATCCTCTCCCCCATTCTCTCCTCTCATCTCTCCTCCTTCCTTCTTCTCCCTCTCCCTATTGCCCCTATAAATGTGGGACTTTGTGGTGGCTACTTGGGTTACAACACAACAACAGCGAAAGAGTTTTTGGAAGAAAAAGATTGAGAAGAGTGAGAGCTTTAGGGATGGGGTGTGCGCTACCTAGCAATCAAGCTAGGTTTTGGGAGTGAGGTTTTAGGAAAGGGTTTCTGCTTTCCTCCTAGTCTTCCTGGAAGAAGAAGATCGGCCAAGGATCTCGAAGAGCTAGCACTCTGAGGGAGTTGATCAGAGTCGAGCTCAAGTGTGGACATCTTATAGAGGCCAGACGCTTGTGTGGCTCGAGCTCCCTCGTCCTCCTAAGAGCTCTTCACTGCTTATCTCCAGTACTCGCAAGGTATAGAGGTATGACCTTTATGTTTGTGTTATTTTTGATATTATATGCATGCTACATTATTATGCTAGGTCCTGTTGCGAGCAGATCGATAAATCGTTTAGATCTATCTACCGAGCCTTCCACTGTGCATGATTTAAAATAGTTTTAAAATGTATTTTCTCTGCCCTATTTTTCTTGCATATTGTATGCGAGGTGTAGGTGTTTTCATCTTCAATGGTATCAGAGCAACAGGTTCATTTTGTAGTATAATGATGCTAGCATGCTAATAACTTCTCCTTTCTTCTTAAGTACTTAGATTGAGTGCTTCACCAGGTCATCCGGTCATAGGAGAGAAGTAGGGCTGCAAGACCCTCTTTTCCCATTCAATGGGATCCCCTATGGCATGTAGGGGTGCCACTGTGATTGGCTCATGAAAAAAAATAAGAAGAAAGTAATTTGTAGGTTAAAAATGTTTTAATCTAATGACATGATCATAAAACAACTTTAGATAAGATCTAAAAATTATTTTGATAGGTTTTTGTTTGTATGTTTGGAGAAACATCGAATTTGAAATCACTATTTTTCGTTGTCTCAGGCTGTGAGTCGACACTTGGCCTTTGAAGTGTCGGCTCATGAAAAAATTTTCTGAGATCTGGTTTCTGTTTTTGTTCTAAGATAGGCTGGAGTGTCAACACTTTCCCTGAAGTGTCGAAACTTGACCCTTGAAGTGTCGACACTTGAGGCGTGCCAGAAAACATATTGTTCTGTTTTCTGTTCCCTGTCTCAGGCCTTAAGTCGATACTTGCTCTTGAAGTATCGACACTTGGCTACAGAAAATACTGAAAACAGTGAATTTAAACTTTGAATTTGTTGTAAAATTATTTTACATGATAAATTAAAATTATTTTAATTTATTTAAGGCCATTGAACTTAATTTTGAATTAAGATTGACTAAGTTCTCTAGGAACGTGATTCAAAGATCTTTAGTCATTTCAATAAGCCTTAAGGATCATGGGTTAGCTTCTATTAGGTCCTTGATTGGGTTATACCTAAGTTTAGATTCATTGGACAAGTTAGAGAACTAATCTAATCAAAAGTTGAGTTAGGATTTCTTCTGTAGATCTATCGAATAGTTAGATTGATTAGTCCATAATCTAAATGGATCTAATTTATGGCTCAGTGAAAAGCCCGAGTCTTTAGGCTAGTCTAATCGAGTCTGATGAACCGATTGGTGTCAAGGTAAGTTTGACATTGTGATCATGGTTCTTTGGGGCTACCTTTTACCTGGCCAACTCTGTTGGTATTTAGGCAAGACGGTTAATGGCGGAACCCAACCCATGATCTCACTTACCTGGCCAATGTGGTCAATCAGGATTGATTAGATAGCTTATTGACTCGTGTTAACCCTTGTCATCCAAGGTTAATCAGTCATGACTGATTTTAGGTACCCATGGATCATTAGTTATGTGTAACCCTCCTTGATTGCTGATGTGGTCAGTGGGAGGTTGATCCATGTCTTCTTATCTCTTCATCTATTATATTATTTAAAACTCTCTAAATTATTAGGTCCTTAAAAGGACAAAGTTATAAAGATAACCAAGTCCTAGCCTCCCATTAAGTGGGATAGTAATATGTCCATTAGTTCTGTGTTCATCGGTAGATCCAAAGATCGGGTGTTCATCGGGATATTGGAATTGCTGTTCCTAATATGATGGCTCAGTGCGACTCTCTTAATGGTGGTCAGGTGAGCCAGCCAAAGTCGGGCTTGACCATTCATTAGTTAGAAGCATTGAATTTTGTCATGTTAATGGTTGGACCTAACCAGGACCTTCAATAGGAGGCCTAAAGGCCGATTGAAGTGCTTCTTGGGGCAAAACCCAATTACTAGAGGTTACTTGGTGAAGTAATCGGTTAAAGAACCTACCTTTAGACATGCATGGGTGAGCCGGTCAAAGTCGGGCTCATGTGTTATCTATTGGACTCTAGTACCCGCTAGGAAATTAAAGTAATTCCTCGGATTGGAGGTAGAGGCTACCAATATGAGCAAAATAGTGGGAGGGACCTTTAGACTTAAGTCCATGTCTTTAGGTTAATTATTCATATATACTAATTAGTTTTGCTTTTCCTTTCAGATGTCTTCCAACCTGTCACTTCAGTCTCTTGATAATGAGAAGCTCAATGGACCCAACTTCGATAGCTGGTATCGAAGGCTCAGGATTGTCCTGGAGCACGAACGGATCCTGTATGTGATATCGGATCCGGCACCTGAGATCCATGCTGCCAATGTTCGGGGTTTGGTCAGAGACACTTATAAGAAGTGGCTCTCTGACAGGACCACTGTCCGATGCATCATGTTGGCTACGATGAACAATGAGTTCAGTCGCAAATTCGAGGAAGCCCAGCCAGAAAAAATCCTTCAAAAGTTGAAGGAGTCTTTCGGGACACCAGACGACGTTGAGAGGTACAGGGTTTCCTGTGCTATCTACAACACGTAGATGCGTGATGGGGCCTCGGTTACTGATCATGTATTATACATGATCGAGATGATTGAGCGCCTGGGCAAGCTCGACTATCCCTTGCATGAACAGCTTGGGAAAGATGTGATTTTGAATTCTCTCCCTCCTCTTATCTAGACTTTCTCGATCATTATAGAATGAATAAGCCTGCAGTTAACTACCACGGTCTGTTGGGGTTGCTGCAAACTTTTGAGAAAGACCACCAGTTGAATAAAGGGATGGTGAATCTAGTGGGAGGTTCTTCGGGAGGGCGTCATCCCTTTAAGAAAGGGAAGAAGAAGAATAAAGGGAAAAAGGTGCTGGTGCTTCTGGGCCCAGTCAGGCCAAGAAAGTGAAGGCTGATCAGAGTCATGCAGAGTGCTTCTTTTGCAAGAAGCAGGGACACTGGAAGAGGAACTGTCCTCTTTACATTGCATCCCTTGATCCGAACAAGTCCAAGAAGAGAATGCTACAAGATGGTCCTGGACAAGGTGTTTATATAATAATACCTTGTAGTTTCTTTTTTTGCGATACTACTAACTGGATATTGGATATAGGAAGTCCAATTCACATTTACAATTCTTTGCAAGGACTTCAAGTTAGTAGAAGATTCGAGGACGGCAAGAGATTCTTGAATGTGGGAAATGGAAGCCGAGTTCCAGTTCTAGCATTAAGAGTCCTTAAACTAGTTTTCGAGTCCTGTACTGTCATTTTGAATGAATGTCATTTTTGTCCTTCTTTCATTTTGAATATCATTTCTGTAGGCCAATTGGCCATGTATGGTTATGAACTATTAATAAAGAATGATATTTGCAAAATCATTTTGAATGGTTCTGTAATTTTGAATGGACAAAAGCCGAGCTCCGTCCTCCGCCAGGTCAGCACCCGCAAGCTCAGGGCACCTAGGCCGGAGCCGAGCAACTTCCTTCGCCGGATCGAGCCCCTCCGAGGCTGAGCCCCCTAAACCGAAGTCGAGCTCAGCCCTCCTCCATCAGGTCGTGCCCCTCCGAGGTCGAGCCCTCTGGGTTGGAGTCGCGTGTCGACCTCCTCCGCCAGATCAAGCACATGAAAATAGATGGTTCTTCCATGTAGAGCACATGGACATATTAGCAGCAGTCCAATCAATCTGATGAATGTTTCGGAGGGGGCTTCAAACATAGGTTTATTTGGAATAGGAATATCATGTGGACTTCGTACATATTCTGATGTACCAGCTTCATTATGTTCATCAGCCACATCATCTTCACTTTTTCATCATTTTCATTAAAAAGTTGATTATCTAAATGTACTGTATCATTAGTTGCTGTATATACTGATGCTTCTCTAATATTACTTTTTGGCATATAATGTCTACTATTTTCGGACTACAATATAACATAACCTGTTCACTTACATGAATGTTTGTTGTATTTTGAGCAGCTACTTCATAATATCCTGTTCTTGAACAGGTTCAGAAGCTTCAATAGATTGAATATCTATGTACAACTCTGCACCTAATATACAATGATGTAAACTGATCATTAAAAATATTATGTCCATGTCCTCATCATCATTTAATGAAACAGGTTCATACTTAACAAATGTCGCCTGTACAACTTGTAGATGTCTATAGATGATCAATATTTTTTCCACTTCTATCTATATGGAAGATTCTATATATTTTATTCTCCAATTCTTCAAATGTCATACCATATTTAATTTTAATTATCTTTTTCGATCTCTGATTGTACTCAATACCATATTTGCCTCTAATCATAGAACCATTTATATAGCATAAGACTGTGATTATTTCTCCCATTATGTCCTACATGTTTAATAAATCAAATATATTTAGAGATAAATTTTCAAAATATATAATACCATCATTAAAAATGTAATAAAACAAATAATAACATGATAATAAATTTACAAATATAATTAATTTTTTAAATATATAAATATAGATTTCGATATTTTTAAGTTTAATACATACGTATGGAATTTTGGATGACTTAAATGATAAATGCATCTTATCATTAACTACTGGATAAAGATAGGTCCTATCCTATTCAGGAATTGCATTAATATTACAGGTTAACTTACAGTAATCAAAAGGTGTGCAACAAAGATCAAATAAAATTTTGGTAGCATTTTTTCTTAGTTCTCCACATACAAATATTTATGTATGCGGAGAACAAAAGAAAAATGATACTCAAAATTTCATTCGATCTTCGTTGCACACCTTTTGATTGCTATAAACTGATCTGTAAAATTATTTGCAATTCCCAAACTATTCACTATAAACAATCAATTGATTAATGTGCATAATTCTCAGCTCCGTTCAAATATAAACAAATGTATGGATACTATAGATTATGCATATTAATCAATTAACGGGTCTACGGTTCAATGTAATGCAAATTTTATATTCGTATATACAAAAAATTGAATGTTTAACTTAACAAATAATTTTGACACATAATTTATTCAGTAATAACAATTTCTGCATACTATATGTTACAGCCGTGACAGTGACGTGGCCAGGCTCAGGTATCGCCGAATGCGAGCGAGCCACGTGTGAGTTTTAATGCCGGAATCAGCGCCACGTCCTCAAGGCTGGGGTCGGCAAGACCGCACCGCCCGATACTGTCTGAAGCAAACGGCCCCCGCCGAGGTCGAGTTCGGCCCGAAGTTCCCCCACCAACTCATCTGCGCCCGGGCTCGGAGGAGCCCGCCCCGTGTGAGGTCGGCCGAGGTCGGCTGACCCTCCGCCTTGCGCCAGGTGGCCGCCCGGAGACGGGTCCACCTCGGCCGAAGCCAGGCGATCTTCTGCCACCTCGCCAAGTGTCCACCCAGGAGGGGTCCACCTTGGCCGAGGTCGGCTGACCCTCCGCCTTGCGCCAGGTGGCCGCCCGGAGACGGGTCCACCTCGGCCGAAGCCAGGCGATCTTCTGCCACCTCGCCAGGTGTCCACCCAGGAGGGGTCCACCTAGGCCGAGGTCGGCTGACCCTCCGCCTTGCGCCAGGTGGCCGCCCGGAGACGGGTCCACCTCGGCCGAAGCCAGGCGATCTTCTGCCACCTCGCCAGGTGTCCACCCAGGAGGGGTCCACCTTGGCCGAGGTCGGCTGACCCTCCGCCTTGCGCCAGGTGGCCGCCCGGAGACGGGTCCACCTCGGCGAAGCCAGGCGATCTTCTGCCACCTCGCCAGGTGTCCACCCAGGAGGGGTCCACCTAGGCCGAGGTCGGCTGACCCCCCGCCTTGCGCCAGGTGGCCGCCGGAGACGGGTCCACCTCGGCCGAGGCCAGGCGATCTTCTGCACCTCGCCAGGTGTCCACCCAGGAGGGGTCCACCTAGGCCGAGGTCGGCTGACCCCCGCCTTGCGCCAGGTGGCCGCCCGGAGACGGGTCCACCTCGGCCGAAGCCAGGCGATCTTCTGCCACCTCGCCAGGTGTCCACCCCGGAGGGGTCCACCTAAGCCGAGGTCGGCCGATCTCTCGCCTCTCGCCAGTCGGCCCCCGGAGACAGGGCCAACTCAGCCGAAGCCAGACCGCTCGTACGGAGAGGCCCCCGGGGGAAAGCGACGGGTCCTGAGGCCATCCCTCGGGCCGTACCGACCCCAGACGGCGTCGCGTACGGAGGGCGGCGGCACGCGGAACGTGACTTACACTGGCCCGACAGGTCCCGCAGTCGAGAGATCCGATCCTGACGGAACAGGCCCCGTAAACGGATGGCGCCCACGCTCGGGGAAAAGAGCACTCTCACGAAGCCCGAGGCCTGACGACTGGCCGCTCTGCTAGCGCCGCCCTCCCTCCTTCTCTCTTCTGTCCTTGCCTTCTCCCTGCTGGGCCCGGCGGACGAGGTCGGAAAGCCGCCTGGCCTCCTTCGCCAAAAAGGGAAAGGAAAGGAAGACAGGGGGGAGGAGTTTTCGAGGAGGAAAAGGACAAGCACACGACGGAAAGCACACGACGGAGGGAGATAAAGAAGGAAGAATCCAAAGACTGCAAGGTAAGCCAACTAGCCTGGGGACAAGAAGGAAGCACCGGCACAAGGCCTCGCTCCGAGAAAGAAGCCAGAGATCCCGAGAGGGGAATACTGGACGCGAGCTCGGCAGGCAGGCCCAGCCGAGATTCCGGTCCCCGGCGCTTCCCCTTCACTAGTTAACTCTCCAAACCTGGGACCCTTTAGAGGGCCTGGGAGCGAGAGTCTGTTCCCCTCGTCGTCTACTGACTTGACCGTTGGAGCCCCCTCGCCGGAATCCCGGTCAGGGTCCTCTAACCCCTTTGTTGCAGGTTTCTCGCAGGAAGGGAGGCTCCCTTGCCAGGCGGTCAGGGAGGATCGGCTGATCCTCGGCACGGGCGCGGCGACGAGGACACGGGTCCACCTCGACCGAAGTCGAGCGCCCCTCTGCCGCTCCGCCAGGTGTCCGCCCAGGTGGGGCCCACCTCGGCCGAAGCCGGCGGCCCCTTGCTCCCTCGCCGAGTGGCGTCCTGAGACGGTCCCACCTCGGCCGAGGTCGAGACGGGCCTTCCTGCTCCTTCGCCAGGTGGCGCCCGGACACGGGTCCACCTCGGCCGAAGTCGAGCGCCCCTCTGCCGCTCCGCCAGGTGTCCGCCCAGGAGGGGCCCACCTCGGCCGAAGCCGGCGGCCCCTTGCTCCCTCGCCGGGTGGCTCCCTGAGACGGTCCCACCTCGGCCGAGGTCGAGCCAGGCCTTCCTGCCCCTTCGCCAGGTGGCGCCCGGACACGGGTCCACCTCGGCCAAAGTCGAGCGCCCCTCTGTCGCTCCGCCAGGTGTCCGTCCGGACATGGGTCCACCTCGGTCGAAGCCGGCTGCCCTGCGTGGTGAGGCCATCGGGAAGCAGGGGCACGAGTTCCGAGACCGCCACTCGGGCAACGCGCACCGCACCTCGAGAGGAGCGCTGGTACGGTCGGCAGTAACGTGCGAAACCTCATTTACATCGGCCTGACAGGTTCCGCAGCCGAGAGGCGGAGTCCTGGTAGACAGGACCCAGTAACGGACGTTGTCAACACCTGGGAAGGAGAGCGCTCGCACTCAGCCCAAGGTCTGGCCGGTGTCCTCCCTCTACCCCTTTCTCGCTGGGCTCGGCAAGCAAGACAAGGAGGCCACCGGGTTCCTGGACCCAAAGGGGAAAGGGGAAAGAGAGAGAGAGAAGGAGGCGAAGGCGAAGAAGGAGCCTCCCAAGGGCGGGAGGCCGGAGGCAGCGTGATGGGATAAAAGGATGGGAAGAGCGGACAACCAGGTAAGGGAAAAAAAGGCTGGAAAAGAGAAAGGCACCAAGAGTAGGATCCAAGATCCCGAGAAGGGTCCCTTGGCGCAAGCTCGGTGAAGGAATTCGGCCCTATTTTCACTCTTCAAAAGACCTCTTTTATTAAGATAATCTCTGAGCCTGGGACTCCTTCGGGGGCCCACCTTGGAGATTCTGTTCCATCTCGCCGTTTTCTAACCTGACCGTCGGAGCTTCCCCGCCGGGATCCCCGGCCAGGGTTTCTGATCTTGTTTTGCAGGATCGGGAGCTCAGGGACCTCGAAGCGAGACGGTCCGAGCCCGGTACCAGTTCTGAAGTTACAGGCCACGGCGACGGGATCGGCAACAACTATGATTACATTTCTCAATTAAAAAACTTATAATATGATTAATGTAGCGTAAATTAATAACTTTATTCATAACTTAATAATTTATTTATATTTTTCAAATATTTATAAATTTGTACTACATAATTTTTAATTTTGTTTTAATAAGCATGTACATTACTAACCTTATTTATATTTTAATATATTAATTTTGTACCACAACTTATTTATATTAAATTAAAAATTTATTTATAAGCTATAAAAATTCATATATTTTAACCATTTAACAAATATACAATAAATTTATGTAGCAAGATAATATTTTTAATTACATTATTTCTGTATATATTTTAAAATATTATATATTTCAATCATTTATTATTTACGTCATAATTTTTTTCATAATAAACATATCAATTATTGGTATTCCTATGTTAAATAATATAATCAATATTAATATATTACTCTTACATAATTATGTATTCATAAATAACTAATTATTAAATTTGTACAATAACAAACTAATTTAATATATTATTTTTTAATAATATAATTTTAAGAATTCCATATATATTAATATTTACTAGCTCATTTTATGTACTATTATAATTTTATATCTATTTTAAAATTAAAAATAGTTATTTTTTAAAAATAAATATTATAAAACATCTTTTGAAAATCGAATTAAAAGATTTATAAATACAAGTTTATTCTAAAAATTTATTCCAATAACTATTTTTTAATAATGAATATTATTAATTTTTTAAAACTCAAAAAGAGAATGATTACTTGAAAAAAATTTAATTTTATTTATGAAATAATTAATTTCATGTAACATTATAACATAACATATATATTATAAATCATTATTTAATCTAATATATCAAACAAGAATATCTAATTATATTAACAAAAATTAAACTAACATGGCATCGCAAGATGAAAAATATCATAAAATATAATATAATAATAAATTAATTATAAGAAAATTATATAAATTATACTTGCAAGATTTGAACACCGGATCGGACTAGATCTGAAATAAGCTCGAAGTAATTTTAAAAAAAAATAATAAAAAATTAGATCAAATAGTTCAAATGGGAGATCAAATCCTGGTTTAATCTCTAAACAACTAACAATAAAAAAATTTACTTGGATAATTCCGAAACCACCTACGATTCGAAGGAAATCGAAAGCCAACAAAAAAATTAAGATGGGACCAAGATAAGACCGGTGGTGGGGCAAAGAAAAAAAAATAGTGCTGGGGCCTAATGCAAACCTCAAGAGCGATGAAAAAATAAAACGAAAGAAGGGTTACAGGTGTTCGACTGGAAAATCATGGGTTCATAGTGTGAAATCGCGGGTTGTACCCGCGTTTTCACCCTGTATTCACCCGCATATTCAAAGCCAACCAATCCCGTTTTCTTGCAAGTAGTTGTGCGGTGGACGAAGAGCAATCTTGTCATTTCGGTTAGTCCACGGCACACATAAGACTGCCAAGTTCCTGACAAATATACAACATCCGCAGGGATCAAATCAAACTAGAAAACGATCAAATTAGGTGACCCTATGACAAAAAAAACTCGCCAGATAGCAGAACCATCACTTATATATTATGTCTGCCAAGTTCTGGAAAATGATTTTTAGCCAGATGTGGCACCAAATTTGCTGCCTTCTTAAGCATTAAAAATCCGATCTCCTTGTTTTTAGATCCTGCATGCCTACTCCACCTTCAGCTTTGGGGGAGAGAGATCTTCTCCCATGCTAGTAAATGTAATCACTTTTGGGCCGTGGAGTGAACTCAACGAGAAGCCCCGTAATTTCTCTCAATGGAATCAATTAGCTGCAATCATATAACCGAGTTTGGCATCGGACAGACCGGAACAGGAGAGAGGAACAGAGTTGTCCGACCAGCAAGAAACAGTTTCCTCCACATCCAGCTTTGAATCATTCATTGATACATATACAAATAAACAAATAAATAAATAAATACAAAAGTTGCAAGATTGATGCACATACCAAGTAGCCACGTAGGAAGATGGACATGGATGTCTCTAAAAAAAATCAG
This sequence comes from Areca catechu, assembly GCA_021397845.1. NCBI lineage: Eukaryota > Viridiplantae > Streptophyta > Magnoliopsida > Arecales > Arecaceae > Areca > Areca catechu. The sequence goes on from CM038039.1 coordinate 31,620,010, forward strand.
CCACGAACTGCGCTCGGTCTAGTCCCGGTACCAACTTGGAAAAAGATGCTGCAAAACTATTCCAACTTGTGCTGTTAACTTCTGTTCAATATAGGCTTATAACGAGGCTACGACTGTCTAGGCCATTGCAAAGGTAATGCAGTCCACATTCATCAGCAATCATTGTGGTGAGATTTCAACATCAACAGTTAAGATCAGCTCACGTCACAAGAAAACGTTCCACTTGAATATCAGACTATAAATTCTGATCAGTATTACAATGACCACCTCATTATCAGACTATAAATTCTGATCAGTATTTCAATGACCGTATCGTGGTCTCTAATTATATTTATATATATCAAAAAAAAATTCTAAATTAAAAAATAAAATTTTAAATAGTTAACTATAATTTAAAAATAATTTTGAATTATATTAAAAATAATGCATTGTTTTCTTAATATCCATTGCACATTTTTTTTTCTTGCTTGAAATATTTTTGTTTTCAAATTAATCATCTCGACCTCATCTCCCTTTATCAACGTCTTCATCTCCTTTCCTAACTTTATCTCCATCAAATATCCTTTCATCTTTGTTCCCTTGTCCATATTAAAACTTTCTTTTTTTCAGATTAATCTCTCCCTGTCCTTTTAAAATTAATTTCTATTAATCTCCTCTCATCCCAAACCTTAACATTCTTCACATTAATCATATCTTATTTTTATTTTTATTTTCTTTAATTGTTTTGTTATTCCAAAGTACTATTTGAGTTTGCCATCTAAACTTTTTTTTTCCCCAGATTTAGAATATTATCAACCAAACAAAAAACTACTTTCTGCTAAAGCATCTTTAAAATCAAAACATAAGTTTTGCTTAAAAACCACCTTTTAGCCAAAAGTACTTCATTGTCAGCATTGTCAAACAAATCTGAGATAACTAGAAACTAACAGAAAAGTTTCCTGCTATTAGTTTTTATCATAACGGCATAGGAAAAGACAGATCTAACTAGTGCTTCACATCATCTTTCAGAAAAACAATTCTAATATTCGGTCATTAATTGCAAGACTGCTAGGCCTGGAATAAATGAACCATCAAGATATCCAAGCAACAAAATATACAAGATCCCGCCTTAATTTCGCTGCCATTGTCCATAATCTTTTTCTTTGTAGTTTGTCCATCAGTAGCAAGTTTGCACAATAAAGCTGATAAACCTTACCATAGTTATCCAATGAGATGTTTAACAATTTAACAAACCACATGCAATGGTCCTTCAGATAAGACAACAGAACTTACTTTGACATGAATATACCGGGGAGCTGTTTAAGTCTTCATATTGATAATAAGTTAGATGGAATCCACATCAGAGCATGTTATCTGCTCAAAATGTGTTCGTCTCATTGTTTGCTGATACAGATAAATCAACAGTTCAGACAATTCAACAAGCTTAACATAACAGCCATCATAAATGGCAGAATCTTAATATACAGAGCAACTTGAGACAAAATAAAAAGATTCATTACATCATTCATTCATCAGAAGATTAAAGCTCCCTATTCCAAGAGTACATGGACAATGGGCAGCCTTCAAGAAAGGGAATTATGACTCATCATCGCTATCATTGCCAAAGACCGAGGATACAACTATTTTTGGTTTCTTGTTGATGCCGCCGGTAGAAGTCTTCTGGTAAAAAAAATAGTAAATAGCCATATATATCCTGAGAGCTCAAACACATTTGAAAAATTGGTAAATAACAATATTACAGCTACACAAACAACTTGCACAACCAGCAAAAACATAACATTAACATAAACAGTTGATAATGATGGTATACCCTCCGCAAAGTAACTGACAAGGAAAAGAAAAAAAACTACAAAGCAACATCATGAAAAATTCCACTACATAATGAACTCTGTCCAAAACCTGCAACCATTCCGCACGCCACCATGGAGAATAAAACATAAATTACTTGAAACTCTGTCCAGCTCAAGCAGCAAACTGGAAAATTAATAAATTCTTCATTCTTTCAAACTTTCTCCATTATACTGTATGATAGGACTAATGAAAATTCTCATCTGGACCGCCCCAAAGCATCAAATACCTTTAGATTTTCTTTTGGTGAAAATGCCACACAAGCTTTCAATAATCCACTTTAGATAAACCTATCATTGCTTAAAAACTGACAAGACAGCTATTTTACTAAAAGCTTAAATTATTGTTGGAGATATTGACAGATCCCGCACTTCTCAGATTTTTTTTTTAAAAAAAGCAGGTTCAGCTGTCTGTAAAAATTATGCACGCTGATTGATATCTCCAAAAGAAAAGAAAAGATAAAAAAGGATAGGCAGTTCAATGAGTTCTAACCTTCCAAGACTGCCCCATTGAGTTCAGAATTGCATTGAATGGATGACCATCTACATTGTTGGTTGGAATGGTGTAGGTGGAACACTATTGGTTACAACAAACTCTGGTTTGAGATAGTAAGTTGAAATAGAAGGGTATGGCAGTTTGAGAAAAGTTTGAGATAGTGATGCAAGTTTGTAAAGGAGTAAGGCCATAAAATAGAAGGGACAAAAGAAGCATTTCACGAAAAGGAAACGCACTAACAAGTAAGATGTAAAATAAAGGTAGAGCACTCCTCTATTGAACTACAAGATAATGAATAGCATTCCCCCGCCCACCGGGGAGTTTCTTTTAGGCAACTTCAACCTTAAAATCCTCTAGAGTTCTGAACCTAGAAAGGGTTAACACAAATTCTAATTTCCTATAATTCCTAGAAAGTAGAAAACTTTAATATGCTTCTAAAATAGTTCTTAAAAATACATCAAGATTAGTACATGTAATTCTTTTATGACTTACCTAGATCTTCTCTATAATACTTCCAGATATTTCAAAGATCCCAACTCTATTTCTATGATATCTTTAAAAAAGTGCAGTATATTTTCACAGCTGTCGATGTGTTTTTCGGAGATTCCAAGCATTTTTTGAAGCATTTCAAGTTCAAGCACAGAAAGACGCAGGATCACAGCAAGTATATTCATATATTCATGAAAGTACCATGAGAATAAAGTTCAAGACACTTTGAGGCGTGCTTGGAGACTAGAGGAAGCACATCAAGGAGGTGATAAAATATAATGCACATTTCTGGAGATTTCATAGAATTATCTTTGAGAGAGATTTTCCAAGTATTACAAACCAATCTAGAAAAATATTAAGAATATATTTCCTAGAAGTTATGGGATCTTAATGGCATATAAAGATTCCCATATTTTTTTGTAATCATAGGTCCAGTTTTCTCATAATAATTAATTTATCAAAACCTCTCACAAAATAGTTTACTAACATCTAAAACGTCCAGTTTATTACAGAATTTTACTTTATTCAAGGGTTATCAATGGTACAATTTATGTAAAATCTTAAATTGAGTACTGATGAAAATTACAATTAAGCTATCACAAAAAAAGGAATATGTGACCTGTGCCCATGGAAAAGTCACATTATGTTTTAAAGAAAAAAAAATAGTAAAAACAACACCAAAACAGAAATCCAGAAGTGGCAACCAGAAAAAAAAAAACATCCCAAAGAAGAATAGGAAGTTTCCTCTTATAGCATGCAATGACATGAGAGAAACATTTTAAACGGTAATAAGACCACAGAAAAAGATGGACCAAGATGCTTTTTGAAAAAATAGCGAGATAACATTAATGACAAACAATCTGCAAGTAACAAACATGAAATACATATAGTATTACACATATAACATAATTGCTATCATATAGAACGTGTCAAATTTATTCCTCTTATAAAGCATAAGGCAGTTATTTTTGAGTCATCATAAATCCTAATTTAACAAACCTTGGAAACACCAGTTCTAGAGAAGCCAAACTTCAATGCCTGCCGCTGATCTGGAGCCAAAAGTTTGGAAGCACTCTTTGGTGCACCAGTATCTGCCACCACTTCCAATTGTTCCTGTTGCTGCTGCTGTTGTTGCTTATGAGCATCTGCCCTAAAATGGCATCAGGGAAATTGTAAAATAAGTTGTATTGACAAAGTCACAGATTTTCCAATAAAACTTAGAAATTATCTTCTGGTATAAAAACTACATTGTAAATGTTTTTCTAGAAATGGATACATTTGGGCAAATTTTGCCATTTCCTTCTCTTGACGTAATTGTTCACGTTTCTGCCTCTCATCACGGCTGCTGCTCCCATGCATTTCTCTCATTCCTTTAAACCTCTGTACAAAAGACACCATGTTATTGGACCAGGGTTAGGTCATGAAGCAGAGGCCGAAATGGACCCAAGAGACCAAAATGCCTTTCTTAACATATTTGCAAAGACTTTAGCACGCAGATTGTTTAGCATGACAAAATAAGAAATTCGAGATATACTAACAAATATAAGGAAAATAACAGATTTTTGAAATAAGCTACTTTATTATGATTGCAATTTGCAAATGTATTGAACTTGTAAGCATAACCAGAGAAGCCATACTTCATAGGTCAACATGACAGACGAATGAGACAAAGAGCTTATGAAGCAATTAGCAATCATCATTTTGAATGGCAATCAGATAATTGGTCATGAGGGGTGGAAGAGCTATAAATTACTTGTGCAAACCAAGAAGGGAAGCTCAAGCTGAGCAAAACAAAGGATATTCTACACTTTGCATGTAAAGCAAAGATGGTAGTGTCCACAAAAACTGCAATATGACCTTTAATTTGTGGGCGTCAGGGTGGGGGGATACTGGAAGACATTCATGCACAAGGGAGGAGTGTGGGAATTCAAAGACTTGGTATCCTAAATAGATCTAGAAAAAAAGTGCCAAAAATCAGGCTTCCATATCATATTATTTCTTCTTAGATATCAAAGCACTTTCTACGGCCTATGAAATGATTTCAAGATTTTAAGGATGAGATAAACAAATTCTAAAGTCATTGTAGTTGCTTGATATGAAGTGATTGCCTAATATAAAATATCATGCCATGTCTACTGTCCTACTTATGTATGAACATAGCTGAACTATGATACAGCATACATTTTGGCAAAAAAGCACTATTATAATAAACACACACATGTAAGTGCATATGAAATATCAATCACATGGTTTCTTAACTAGCAACTACAAAAAGAAAATTTTGATATAAAATTCTAAATTAAAATTGACTTGCCTTTCTGTGATTGTGATCATATGAGCTCAGATGACTCTCAAATTCCATTGCTAATTTGTACTGTTTGTTGCAAAGATCACAAAAGAAAACCTTCTTTATTTCCTTCACCTCGGTTTGGATTTTCTGCTCACGCTCTGCTAGGACCTGGATTGTCATCATTTGCACGAAGCAGGCAGTAGAAGCCACCAGGTAATAAAAAGTGCACGAAATTCTCAAGACCCTCGAAAGCTCCCTTATGATATATCATTCCCGTCAAAAGATACGCATATATGCTATATGCTGCCTACTACTAGATGTAGGTTTTGAAAATGTCAAGCATCAACCCCAAAGCATCAAATAATGGCTATGGTGAAGAGCATCTAAAGACATACCTCACGCTTCTTTACAAGTTCCTCAGTCTCCTCTAATTCAATATCAAGTTTCCTCCGTTGCACATTTTCTTCAGCTGTAAAAAAATCATCTTGCTCTTGTTTCCCCACACCCAATTTTGAGTCCCTTATACCAGTTTTTATTGGCTCAATTATACCTGCATATCCACACAAAAATGATATGGAACATTAACACAACCAAAAAAAGGGGTTAATTCAGGTTAAACAAATCAGAGAAAATATAGTGTGCACCAGTAGAATACACCCTATATTTCCGTAACATTAAAAGCAAACACAAACCCGAGCCATTGCCCAATAAAGCGGGCAAAGATTATCAAAGGCAATCACCAAACTAAGTATTTAACAAAAATTGCAGACAAGATTGTACATAATTTATTGCAACAGGAAAAACAAACACAGGACAACAAAACAAGAAAAATAAAGGCAAACAACGATTGTATCATGAATACGATGACACCAAACAGCAGCAATTGACATAATGAAGAAAATACCTTGTTCGTCTTTGCCAAGACCCTTGCCTTTCCATCCCATTTTCTGCAGAAGCCTAAAACCTATGTTAGATGAGGTGAGTTGTGTATCCAGAGATGCTTGTTCCAAGTTTTCTATATCAAGGTTTTCTGTGGGACGGTGATCAATTGGCAAACGAAAATCTTCACCCGAATCCTCAACAAGGGAATTAGAATATGCCTGCAGCAGCAAACAACATAACCAAGACATACTCAAATGAATATTTATATATCTTAATTCAGAAACAGGATAGTGAAGCATGGAGATGTCAAGAACAGAAAACATGTGTGCTAAAAAAAGCACATGACCAATACAGCCTATGAGTCCAGACACACTGATAATTATGTCTACAAACCAAACTATAAGCAAAAAAGAAATACAATTTCTAAAATAAACTATAACCAATTGGAATTGATGGAGAACCGAACATTAAAACTATCTCAGAAAGAAGGCTCTTACTTGTCAGGATCAAGCATGCAGACCAAAGAAACAGCTCTTAGTCAAGTTACAAAACTATATGAGATCAAAGGAAACTTACTTCTTCCCTATCTCTTTGTTGTTCTTTAAAATATGCTTCCTGTCTGCCACTGTAATGTTTGCCTTCCATTTTGAATAAACCTTAATATATTGATAATCAACCTACAGGAGTTACACAAATCACGGATACAAAAAATCCAGAACCGAGGTACTTTACAGTAGATTCAAAAAATATGACATTTTACATGGCAAGCACAAACATATAAAGAGTAATAAGAAGAATAATGAATAAAGCATATAAAACAACGCCCAAAATCTACCTTCCCAGTTCCCTCACCTAAAGCATATGATGGTCATGCAATTATACTTGTATCCAATTTTCAGAATCTCTAACCCAACCTATAACAAATGATCATGGGGCTTAATAAACAATACAAGACTTTCCTAAAAGAGGAGAGAAAAATGTTCAAAAAGTAAAACCATAGATTTAATGGCAAATAGTTATGATAAATCAAAGGGATTATATTTGGCTCACAAAGTGTATTTAATAACCATCTAGCAATGCAACTTTTCTAAAAGATGAGAGAAAAATATTTAAAAAATAAAACAATAGATTTAAGGAAAAATGGTTGTGATATATAAGTGTCTGTCTCTGGCTCAGAAAGTGTAGTTAATTATCATCTAGCAATCCAACTCATGAAATGAGTATATAAACCAATCAACCAGATCACACATACAGTAATCATGCAAATTGGTCAGGTCAACCCATGACTAGAACAAGTCAGGACTGGTAATCTGATCTTCCCATGAGTCAGATTTGGTGTACAATATGGCCCTTTCAAAAGACCGTGTCAGATCTGGGTCAGTTTATTCCTAACCAACCCATGGATTAAACAGGTCTCAAATAATCAAACTTTAAATGTCCTGACCTGCTTCATTTTCAGCCAAAAATCTCATGATGTTGAAACCCTTAAACCCTTCATTGTTCAACCCATAGCCATGTTTGGGTATGAAGAGTGGGTATTATTTAGTTGCAGGTTGGAGCTCAATTAAGATTGAAATGCATTCTTGTTGACGATATTAGTGGTATCACCAACACCCTTTTTAGTCTTATCCACTCATTAATCATGTCACTACTAGTCTTTCTTCTAGGAATGGATGAAATAATATACTTTCCCTTTATCTTGCAATGGACCAAGACTTGGAGTGAACAGTCTCAAATATTACCAGTTTTTCTTCAACACCAACACCCCTTTTTTTAGTCTTCTATGCTTGTTGTTCATATCACTATTAGTCTTTCTTCTAGGCATAGATGAAAAGTATACTTTCCATGGACCTGACCTTGACTGAGCACAATCTCAAACACATTGTGTTGGGTTTAAATATTACTCGTCCGGGACTAGATGGGTCTAAAATACTTTCATAGACCTGACCTACTCTGCCCTGGTTGGTTGGTGCGTTTGGTCCAGTTCTGAAATCATGACCCACAAGGAAATAGGGTCACATCAGCATCATGCTCCTGGTCCAGACAAGGCCCATTTGCAGACCTAATAAACAATCATCATCCAATAAATAATCATCATTCAATTCTCATGTATAAATACTACACGATTGGCTGTATTCCAAATCTTATCCTCTACAGAGCACACATTGCCACATCATTCACCACAAATTTCATACAAGTGAGCTTATTTCTTAATGTTTAATAACTAATCAGATAAGTCTTCCTCCTCCAGTAATGATGTTAGCCTTCATGGGACCAAACTTAGCAAAATACTAAGAGATTTCAACAGCCATGTCTCGATTGTTAGTTAAGCGATGAAGATCAAGTTTATAGGCAAGTAAGAGTTTCAGAACAATACATTCATTGTTTCTCTGGTTTAGTAGGGAGCAAGCAAGAAAGGTAACTTCAAATGTTTTGAAGTTACCATATCCAAAATGAAGTCAACATTAAATTGAAAATATAACGACACAAGCATAAATATAAGGCCTGCTGAATTTTTACTTGTATACTATGATACGATGTGAGGGAAGGCTGCAAGTATCGTCATACGATTGACCCTGAGCCCCAACCTATCATTTCACCTTTCCAAGATTTAATTAATTGTCATTAAAGTCCCAAAAGTTGGGCCAAATTGACAAAAATAGGCTAGAAGTTGAGTCATGATAAAGAAATTCTTGAGTCCTTGTTGGGTGGCTTACTAGGTTGCTTATTGCTACTCTTGAGTTTAGATCTAATAGCTTTATACTAAGGAGTACCACATTGACAAACATACCATCAAAATATATGTTAACCATCGCATGGTAGAATTTGTAAAATCCTATGCCGGATAGCCTGGATAATAAAAATATCCATTTGTACGTTTCTATTAAATATCACATACACTATTTTTTGCAACATGCATTCCTTTTTTTACCTGTCATTTTCCTTGAATGGCTATCAAAACAAAGGATCTAAAAGTCTTATCACAACTGTAGGTACTTAGCTCTTGACACCCCAAAAACAGACCAAAAGTGTCACTAATAACAACCCCCAGACCCCCACAATCCAATGAAAAAGTTTGGCCTTGGCATACCCTGCATCCCATGCAAAGCAGAGAAAGGGCCTTCTTGGAGTCAACAAACAGTGGTATCGTAGCATTGGTACCCTACCGAAGATATGCTCTTGCCATTAGTATCATCCTGATAACATGTGACAACCATCAAAGACATGGGTTTCTAGAAGGGACCAACTCATTGGGGGTCTTGACCATCTTGCCTACTGACGACTAGCTAATTGGCGTGGATTGTACACAGAAAGAGCCAACCCTACCATTGGTAGGATCCTAATCTCTATTGAAACTTCAACTCCCCAAATTGATTTCTACTTGAATTTTTACCCAATTTTGACAAATTTTAAGCAAATTTTCACTAATTCTCTTAGTACCAAATTGGACGCACAAGCTCTAGACCTCCCCAGAAGATCCTATACAAAACTCCACAAGGGGACCAAGAATCATCAAAAGATCGCTAAGTAACAGCCAAAGTCTCAAAGAAGGAGCTTTAAGCCTTTGCAGGAGCACGCTTCTTAATATTAAAGTTTCAGGTCACAGTTCATAGCCTTTTGTATTCTTGGAGTGTGTGAAGGACTCGATCGGGCTTCATAGGAGAAGGGTCGGACCTATGGCTCAATTCCCCAAAAGGAGAGATTTCTTCTTGTTTCTCTTTATTTTCCTCTAGTTTTACTTAATTTTCTACATTAGCATAATTTAGCTTAGTTCCTGCAAACTAGCCTAGCCCTTCTTTTCTTTTTCGAGGTCTTAAGGGAAGGCAAGATGTTCCTATACCTTACAAAATCTCTCGTCTTAACATCATAGCAATTAGTTACCTTTTCAATTTCTAATTTAGAATTACTTTTTGCACCCAAATTAGTCTAATTCCTTTCAAATCTTTCTTTTCTAGGCACTTTGAAATCCCTAGGTTGGTATATACATGTCCTGGGGAAGTGGGACCTATATCAAATATCCCCCACAAAAGCAATCTTCGTATACCGGCAGCAGGAGCATTGAGTGATGATCATGAGCAGTGCATTCACAGCAGTGGGAACCTATGGCAGATTGAGTACTACATATAGAGGCAACCCTTCACCTAGAAGAAAAGGGTGGAGCAACCAGGTGTAACAAGGAAAGCATGAAAATGAGGTTTCACACAGTGAACTAGAATTAGATGATGGTAGCCTTCCTCATAATGTGCATCGTCACAATTTGCCCATGCCACCTAAACCATTTGGAAATAATAGTTCTTCCAATTCATATGTCAAAAGCCAACAGATTTATGTGGTATCAGGTATGTAATGGAATGATGAAAGATGCATTGGTTTTCATCATCCATTGTTCTGCTCTACAAGTTCCCAAAGTTATGATAGTGGGTAATATAGAAGAAGGAGAAAAATGATAAAAAGGAGACTTACAGGTGAAATGAAACTGCCAGCAAAATGAAAAGGTATAATATTTTTATATATATGATTGTACGGACTTCCTCCCCCTCCTCCTCGTTGAATCCTTCCCACGATTTATCTGAACAGATAAAAATAACGGACAATTAGAATATAATGAAGATTTGATAGACAACATAATAAACCAAAAGATTAGAATACAAAGAGACAAAACAGGGAAAAAATTGCTCGCTATCCAGTTATCATGCAATAAAGTTTATGGTAACCTGCCCTAAATCGAAGATGACCAAACCCATAATCTTACAAGAAAATAAATTAGAAGAAAAACTTTATAAGGAACTAGATTAAAGGAAAATTGTTGATAAAGAAAAAAGGAAAAACTTTTCTTTCTTGCAAAAGAATACTTGGCTTCCTCCGAATTATCTAGCTGACGCCCTCTAGGGTTTGCTTTAGTGAAGAAACAAACAAGAAATTGAGGTCCTTTAGAAGAAAAATCAGGAACGGCGATCAAGATAGGAAGAATCCGACCAAAAAAAAACCATAGGCAGCACCTTTGGATCATCCCCCGATCCGACCATATCTTATCAGACGAGGAATAGGCGCCGCATCGCATAAACATCAGCTCAAGGAAAGGAGAAAGATCTCTGCCAAGATTAAGCGATATGCGACAGAGAGACTAAAAATTGAGAGCAGGGAGAAATCCGGAGAGATGTCCGAACCTGTGACCGCCCGAGAGCGAGGAGAGGGAACGCGATGCCACCAACCGATCGGCGCGACAGCGCCGGAGATGGAAGCCTTCGGCCGCCGCTGACTCCGGTAGAGGTCGCGACTCGACAGAGGAGGGGAGAATCCGACTGGAAATTAGGGCAAGTAGGGTTTTCAATCTGGAAGGCGGCGACATTGGATTAAAAAAATTAATTAATTAATGACAATAATAAACACATTTATTTATTTATTTATCTAAACGGATGACTCAGCTAGGTGGTCTATCTAGAGTGGCCCATAAAAATTCGGACTTTTTTTTTTTTTTTTTTTTTGCTGGAAAAAAAAAATTCGGACTTTCAGAGCCCATTTCAGATCAAGAAAGCATTTCTTTTTCAATTTTTTATTAATTTTTTTGATCAAAAATAAAATATATCGTAAATTTAAATATTTAATTAAAAATACTGGGAATAATATTTTAGATCCATTAAAATTTAAATAAGATGACAAAACAAAAAAATAGACCGGAAAAAAAAAAATTAGTCTACATAAAAACTCAAAAAAAAATTAAACAGTAATTAATGAAGCTCAACTATTAATTTGTTATATGCCATGCCCAGTTAAACCGGTTAGGATACACGTGGATTAATAAAAAATAACAGTATGGATCATATTGGATTTTCTGTACCACGTCCACGTGTGGTGCACAAAAAATTACCCTACCCTAGAAAACCAAACACCGCCACCTCGGGCCCCACCCCAGCCTAATAAAACCTGTCAAATAGAGCAAGCAAAAAGAAATCAGCAGAGAGATGGTGAATACCTTACCAATTACATAATCCTGGATATAATGATTCGCAGATCTTCTTATCCACAGAATTTTTAGTGGGCTGCATCCATATCTTGATATGACTTGCTTTTTCGCCTCCTATAGCATGACATTAGCTAAAAGTATGATCACCAAAAAAGAAATTAGCTCCTTACCCCAAAAAAATTACATTAGCTAAAAGTGGACTTTATCCATTAGGTCTATTTTAATTGACGTTTGGCATTAGATTGTTATTTTTCTCCATGTATGAATATTAGAGTTTGATGGAGATGAGTTACAGTATAACAATGGGCTACAAAATTATGTCCTTTTCCTTTCGGACTACTGTTAAGCAGTCAATTCAAAAATGGGTACTTGCTGCCCGATTTGGGCTCTGTGTTCATCCTCAATTTTTTTTAATAAATCATAAATCTAGGCTCCGATTTCATAACTTGCCACGTGCCAATTTGAAAGATTTGTTGGGGTACGATAATCTCAATCCACAATATGGCTTATTTTCATAAGCCTTTCATTTGGGTCAGGTCAAGTTCATTATCCGACAAACTTGGCCCTCCACCGATAATTATTTAAGATAATTTAGCTTTAGCCAACGTAATTCGCAGCACAAAAAAGAGACCAAGGCAGGCGTCGTACAATGTTCCCTCCTGATTCAAAGCTTTTTTGAGGTATTCCGATGCTGAGTGATGACATTGCAGTCATATTAAATTCCTCTTTCATAAAGCTGGCTCTTTCTTCATTGAATGCAAGGCAGGTGGGTCCTCAATTTTGGGTCCTCAATTTCTTTTGTTTATCCCCAAGTTTTAAAAAAATCCTCCATTTTAAAATAAATAATAAACAGAAATTAAGCAGATATTTCGGAAAAAGTTTTAGAAGGTACTGTAGCTAATATATATATATATATATATACCGTGGTTGTGTTCAACGGATGATGAACCGTTTGAGTTGGTTTTTAGTCTTCTTCGCTTCCCCGAGGCTCGCGCCTATGAGATTTGAATGATGTCAAGTCTCAAGTTAATCTATAATCAGTTCCATACCTTCTAGGAATCCAACAATTTAATGGCATTCTTTGACATATCTAACAAAAAGAGCATATAAATATGCAAACTCAAATGCCTGCATCCATAGGAAGATGGTCTCCCTACATATTTAGAGTTGGATTGCACTAATGTTGCTCCTTTTAATATTTTTTTTAAAAAAAAAAATCCAACATTTGAACCATTAACCTTCATCATCTTTACCGGTAAGCTCTTTGATTGCGTTTGATGGATCGCCAGGAAATCTTGAATGGTAATCTGGATTACCTGCAAGATAGATTATCATTGGATAGATTGCCAGTAATGCTGATTACTGTGTTTGGTATACGGGTAATCTATCAATAAGATTGATTATTGTATTTGGTATGACAAATAGATTACCAGAGCTCAAATTTTCAAAATATTTCTAGATCAAATTTATTAAAAATATATTATAATATAATATAGTAATGTAATATAATATTACATTAATATAATATATTATTTGATATCTTGTAATGTAATATAGTATTATATTATTTGATATTTTATAATGCAACTATTTATAAAATTATATAGTTAATAATGTATTATATAATATTAGTATATATTATATTATATTAAATATATTATACTATATTTAATATAATATAATATATGTTATGTTATATTATAAAATGTAATATATAATTTAAATTATATTATATTGCACTCTATTGTTATATAATATATATTTTAAAATATTGTATTTTCTAATATTCCAAATAAAATAAAATAAAATATATTAATGTAATTTAGAATAATATCATTATATATACTGATGTAGCAGATCACTGACATGGAACAGCTGTCAGGCACCACGACAGGCAAGACGCCACATCAGGTCCTTCGGCCTGGCCCCTTGGCCAGGTCGGGACCCTTCGGGACAACGGGGCCGACCACCGAGCCGAGCCTTGTCCTCCACCAGATCGAGCCCCTTCGGGATCGAGTCCTGTGGTCGGAGTCGAGCTCAGCCCTCACCCACCACATGGAGTCTCTCTCCGAGGTTGAGCCCTCTGGGCCAGAGCCGCCACCTATCCTCCACCAGATCGAGCCCCTCCAGGATCGAGCCCTGTGGTCGGAGTCGAGCTCAGCCCTCACCCGCCACGTGGAGTCTCTCTCCGAGGTCGAGCCCTCTGGGCCGGAGCCGCCACATGTCCTCCTCCAAATCGAGCCCCTCCGGGATCGAGCCCTGTGGTCGGAGTCGAGCTCAGCCCTCACCCGCCACGTGAAGTCTCTCTCCGAGGTCGAGCCCTCTGGACCAGAGCCGCCACCTGTCCTCCACCAGATCGAGCCCTGCCTCCCCTGCTCGGCCTCTAGCTCGGGCAAAGGCGACTGCAGATGGGAGGACAGTACTATCACACCAGGACACCGGAAAGCCACCCAAGGACCGCTGAGCAGTGCCCACCATACCGCAATAATTGCCTGCCCGCCACTTACACCAGAAACAACGGAAACATCCTGATCAAGGCGCCACACCCTCCACCGGTCGCCCGTACTGCCAGAGGGATGGGCCAGCCAAAGGGCACGAATCCCGGGGGCGGCGGCCCATGGATCGAGGCTCTGCCAAGCTTCCTGGAACGAGGCGACCGGAGAGAATGTCAGAGCGAATGGAAGTTTTCCCTACCGCATGTCAGGAAAGGCGTCCTGTCTACGGCACGGTACCCCACTGCACGCGCTTGCCAGCCCAGCGGGAATCCCAAGGCAAGCGCCCAACAGTCACCTTGACTACAAAGAGCAATCGACACCCTCGAAGGGGGAGGTAACCAAACTCAACTCAACTCAAGAAAATACAAGCAATACAAAAAAAAGACCGAGTGCAAGCTCAACCAGAAGGACGATGCACCACCACCACTCCAAGTAAACAAAGGAGGAACAGTTACGTAGAGAATCCCTCTAGCTCCGCCGTCGTCCTCCTACACACTTTTATCTTGTTCTCATACCATTAACTCCTCCTAGCGTGGAGTCCATCAAGAGGGGCTCGACCAGGAGGATCTGTTCTCCTGGATCGTTATTGACTTGACCGTCAAAGTGCCCCCGTCGGAATCCCCGGCCTGGGTCACTAATCCCGTTTTTGCAGGTCTTGCTGGACAGGACCTCCCAGGAGCATCAAGTCACGCACTCCGGCGCCGACAGCAGCTATAGGCCATGGCAATCTTGGCGGCAACATATACTATAATATTATATTACATTTTATTTTATATTTTATAATATAAAATATATTATATTCAATTATATTTAATATAATATGTTTTTACATTATATATATATAATATAAATATATTATACTAAATATTAGTAATGATATAGCAACATCGCTGACGTGGAGTACACCTCGAGTCTAGCCGATAGCAGGATGGGCAAATAGCGCCGCGCCAAGTTTCTTTCCGAGCCCCCTCGCCAGGTGGCCTCCCCAAGGGTCGAGCCCACTCGGCCTGAGCTTGGCACCCCCGCTCCTTCGCCAGGTGGGGTCCACCTTGGTCGAGGTCGAGCGCGCCTCTGCTCGTTCGCCAGGTGGCACCTCCAGGTGGGGTTCACCTCGGTCGAGGTCAAGCGTGCCTCCACTCCTTCGCCAGGTGGCACCTCCAGGTGGGGTCCATCTCGGTCGAGGTCGAGCGCTCTCTTCAGAAGCATTGAAAAGGATAAAGGCGCAGCCCCAAGATCAGACGCACACGGTGCGGCACGCCTAGTATGACGCCCCCAAATCTGTAACGGTGCACGTAACCTTGTTTGCACCAATTTGGGAGAAGCACCCTAATCGAGATGTCAGATCCCGCGATCGATCATCTGAAATCCTCCGAAGAAGAAGGCCGTGTGTAGGATCTCAGATCCAAGGGCTGCTGCGCCCAGATCGAGGTTCTGCCTAATTTCTCCCTTCGTGACAACACATCGAGCGAAGCATATTCACAACTTAACTCCCAACTATAAGAGGAAATGATTTCAAGAGAGCGGCCAATGGACACCATTGACCCCTAAGCTCCCAGGGAGGGCAAGTCGAGGCACTGAAGCAATCGGCGATCTACAAAGACACCAACGGGCGAGAAAAAAGGTAAGCGAACAGAAGCAACAGAAAGAGGGAAAACACATACAAGAGCGAGGCGAGTGACTTGAGGCAGGAAGCTCTCTAAAAACTCTCAGAGTAAGTCCCCGTGAGCACAGATGCCGCAACCCAAGCACCGTTCTCCCCTCATTCTCTCCTACTCAATCCCTTACTCAAAGCTCCTCTAAGCACGGTGATCCAAGTGGGATCCGTCCTAAGGGATTTGTTCCGCTTTGCCATCCACTGACTTGATCGTCGGAGTGCCCTCGCCAGGATTCCTGGCCCAAGTCTCTAACTCTATTTTACAGGTCCGGGAACTCCAGGATTCCGGAGTAAAGGGGCAGACGTCCGGCGCCACCTCATAGCTGCAGGCCACGACGGTAAGGTCGGCAACAAGTAACATAATATAAAACATTAATTATTATATCATATTATACTACAAAATATAATATTATATAGTATATTATATAATATTACAATTTAATATAATATAACAATTTATTTTATATTTTATATTTTATTATAAAAAATATATTAAATATATCATATTTAAAATAATATAATATATTTATATAACATAATATTTATTTGAAATATATTTATATATTATATATAATATAATATCTATTTAAATTATGTATTTATGTAGAATAAAATATATTATTTTAAATTTAATAAGATAACATATATAAATTTAATATATTACTTAGTATATTTAAATGATTATATATAATTTTTTACATTTATTTAGTATAAAAAATATTTTTCAATTTTTCAATTTTAATATAAAAATATTAAATATTTTATATTTAATATTATAAAATATTTAAAAATTATATTTTTAATAAATATCTAAAATGTAAAAATTATATTTTTATAAATAAAATATAGATCTAAGAAGAGATCCCAATCATCATCCAGAGGACATAGATGAGAGGGAGAAGGAAAATGTTTCATTCTCACCGAAGAGAAAAGGACGGGACAATTTTGTAAAAATAAAAAATACCAGATTATCACATCTCCAGTAATTTGAATAGCCACCTCTTCCTGAGGTAATCTGGATTGCCACATGAGAGGTAATCCAGATTACCACTACAACATAGATTATCGATTTAAAAAAATACCAAACAAGATTATCTGGTGGGCCCAATTTAAAATTACCGGTAATCTGGATAGATTACTGTCTATCAAACACAACCTTAGAAAGATATGCCAATCAACTAAATTAACAAATGCCGGAATACTTGCTTAGTTGGTATCATCTTTTGCCACTCAAGCAAAGGACCGATACAATTCTCTCTTTGTCACCAGAGCAAAGATATGATTGGGATCTATTATTATGTGTATCTGGTCAAGCTATTAACCTCTTAAAATCTCATCTTAAAATGAGCCCAAAGGTGCCTACTGATATTAAACACCAAATTTGTGTCTTCACTCAAATGCATCCTTCCTATTTCTAATAGGCCTTTGAATAAATATACTTTTTTATTTTTGAAGAAAAGATGGCTACCAGGATTCATAGTTGGAAATGGAAATTCCTATCCATGGCAGGCCATAATACTTTATTAAAGTCTCACAACCAGCTGGCAGGGGTTCAAGTCTTGGTTTGGACATATTTCGACGAGAAAGTCCGAAGGTAAAATAAAAAATAGAAAAATAGTCCAAGAATAAAATCAAAAAAAGAGAAAAATTAATAAAATAATCCTGTAGTCCCTGTTGGCTAGTGGTAGTGAAATAGTTAGGGATATATATAATAAATCTCGTTCACTCGGCTGACACCAGTGGTAGTCCTGTTGGCTGGTAGTAGTGAAAAAGTTAGGGATATATATAATAAATCCCATTCACTCGGCTGACATCAATGGTAGTCAGGTTGACGTATGCGTCGTATATCGAACATTCCCTGGTTGGGGTTGGGGGACTATCTGGGAGTGGCCACGCCCGGGATCTAACTCCTGCCCCACTTTTCTTCTATCAAAAAAAAAAAAAAAAGCCGTGCTAACCTTTATTCTAATTTACTATTTCTCTTGTATTCATGTGTTAGCTTCTGTGATTAATAGGTTAGAGAACGAACTTCGGGCTTTCTAATGGGGGCATAGTTCTAACAAATGTGGGCTTCATTTAATTGCTTGGAAAAATATCTATAGCCATCTTAATAACGGGGGTCTACGAATTATTCATCCCAATGTTATTACGAATGCTTTCCTTTATAAATTGGCTTCTCAACTTGTTCTGCATCATAATTCTCTGTGGGCTTAGGTAGTCAGTGCCAAGTATCGATTACAAGATACGTGGACTGGTTATCAGAAGTCCAGGAAGAGCTCAATCATTTGAAGGAAAATGTCTTGTTGGGGGGCCACAATTCAATATCAACTCCGGTGGGCTATTAGAAATGGGCAATTAGTCGATATTGAAACAGATTCTTAGCTTTTTGGTTTACCTATTAACAAATGGCCTGCATATATAAATGTAAATGTTGATTTGGCAAAAGTAAAGGTTAGTTCCTGCCTTACCTCAAATAAAGAGCGGAACTCGGCCCTTATTTCTTCCCTAACTCAACTGAAATGATGGCGAAAATTTATATGATTCCTTTTGGCCAAAAATGATTATTCTGATTAGTTGATGTGGGGAACCAATATCTTTTCTCACATTAAACTCAAGGAGTTTTACTCCCTAGTTTGTTGTAGCACTTGGAAAATAATCATCATATTGGATGGGTATGGCAGCTTACAATTCCTCCCAGAATCTAGATATTCTGATGGAAAGTCATGTGGGATAGACTTTCTCGCAAAAGCCTCATTGTATCCAAAGGTATCATAAATGCGGCCAATAGGGATTGTAATCCATACCCTCGCGTCCTGGAGGACATAACTTTTGTGTTGCTCACTTGCCCTTTTGCATTTCTTATTAGAACCTTCTTGTAAACTATGAGCATTACAATCACTGTCCCCTAACTCTGTAAGATCTAGTCTCGATCATAACTAATATTCGGATTGATCAAAAGGTAAGATCTACTTATGCTATGGCTGCTTGGTTTACTTTGGTCAGCTCAAAATGAGAGAATTTATGAGCACAACATGCAACACCCTATTAAGTTGATCAGAAGATCACATGCTTATTCTACCACTTATTTTTCTAATATCCCTTGGTTTCATTCTAATCTTTCATGCAAGCACTATGGTGAAACCAACATGCCCAATTCGAGTATCTTCACAAACATCCTCATCTCTTGGTCACCACTCCCCTATGGAAGTATCAGATATAATTTTGACATAGCTGTCAAAGACAACTCAGCATCCATTGCCTATGTTATTAGAGATAATAATGCAAAGCTTATTTATGCAGCTAGGAGACCTATTCAACCTAGCTCTGTCAACTATGCTGAAATTATGGCTGCATGGCTAGGTTTTTCTGATGAGGTTAGTCTCCTCAATGCCAAAAACATTTTTCTGGAAGGAGACTTAGCATTTGTTATTAAACTGATTGTATCACTATGCAAGCACACCAACCGGTTTCACCATCCAATATTACATGATATACGCTATTGGATACAAAATTGTGATATGTTTTGTGCTAACCATGCCTACAAGGAAGCTAACAAAGCTGTTCATTTTGTTGCTCGATGCACTCTTCATGACAAATGCTGCTGGTTGAATCAAGATGTTATCTTAAATGACTTGCTTTACATTTTGCAGGCAGATAAAAGTTGAACAGAATATACGAGGTGCCTGCAATAGCATTGGCTGGTGTCTCCTACTGATGAATGGCAACTGGATCATTGGAGATTATGTTCAGAGGATTTCAGTTGATCAACCTTGGGCTCACACCTCTATTCTGGTAATGCATAGATTCCTTTGGAACCTTTATGCACAACAACCTTCTATACAAAATGCCTTAGGATTTAGTCTTTCTATTATTATCATAGTCAGGTTTACCTGCTATATGCAGCCAGCCCAAGTAATTATTATCCTTGATGGTTTATCAATGCATGTTGTTTGGGCTGCTAGATTTGCTCATTCTCAATTTTCACTACTACAGCAATACTCTGGATTTCCACTCTCTGCAAGAATTGATGCTGAGATATATGACAGGTATATTGTTCTATAGTTTATATTCCCAACAACTCAGTTGGTTAGGCACAGTACAGGCTCAATAGCAGATTTTTGTTCCAGAAACAGAGAGTTTATTATATTTTGGCTATTTCTCTCAGTTGCTACTTATGGCAATCTGGTTATTGACCTATGAAAAATTACTATTTATTTTTTAAAGGGAGATCACAATGAAATCTAAGATGGCATGAACTATTCTTCTTACTGTTAGTCCTCTATGTGCCACGACGTATGTAGGATACATTCCTGTAGGATTTTATCAACCTTCTTGTATCTACAAGGAAGTTTATGAAAATAACCCTCTTGTAAATTCTTGGATCGGTTGCATTACAATGATCTCTGTTATTACTCTTGTTCTATTACATTATGCAACAGGAAAGAAGGCAATCCTTCATGTCCTGCAACCTCTCTGTAGCTTCTCTATAGCTTCAACCTATGGGTTATTTCTTCAACGCTAACACTATTATAATATAGCAGGAGACATCTTCAAGCAGCAATTGGGCAACCAGCCATCGTGGCTCTTTTTGTTTATTGCCTTATAATTTACCAGTGGTGGAATTTTTAGGTCTTTGGTAATGGTAGCTTGGTAGGAATCTTTGCAATGTATCAGTCCGGTTTTTCCTACTATGTTACATCGTTCCTTACTATGTTAAATCCTTCCAGGTTACGATTTTATGTTATTTTGAGTGGGGGTACCTCTGTTGGGCTGTTTTGTTCAGGGATATCTTACTAATAGTGGCCCGGACCTGTTCTTGTACTCTTTTTATCTATATATACAAGGTGCTAACCTTTTTTACCCAAAAAAAAAAAAAAAAGGCAAAAGACTGGTCTAATTGGAATTGGTCACCAAAGTGGAGAAGGGAATAGGCTAGAAAAGATGGGAATCTATCATTTTCTGGCCCATGAACTAAGATATGTAATAAGGGATGTGGAATGCAGGATATTGGACAAATTCTTTGATATAATTTTTGATAAAAAAATTAACTAAAAGAAAAAATAATCTAACTACAATCAAGAGTTTTATTTCCAAAACTAGCATATGCATTGCACAAACAATATCAAATTAAAGTTCATTTTCAGAGTCCTTTTTTTCCGTATGACTTGATATAAATCTTTTATACAATGTTTAGTTGTTGAATCATTTATGAGAGTAAGAAAAAGATATCCAAGTAAGAGATGAGCTTAAACTGCAGGATAAATATTTGTTAGCGTTTGGTTTGAAGAATAAATTAGAGGGGATATGGAGAGAGAGTAAAATATTCATGAAAATTTTCTTTTATCACAAAGCAGAAATTATCTTTATACTTCTTGATGTACTTAATTATGGATAGGAAAGGTGGAAGGGTAATGAAATAATTAACTTATGATGTGAAAGTGAATATGTCAAGAGGGAGGGTGAATTGGATTTTTCAAAAAATTTAACTCAAGTATGTTGCCTTTCAAAATTATGAAACGATGGTAAGCAGAAATATGTGCTATGTCAAGTTCGTAATAAGATACTGAATATAAAAACAAATAAGCAAGAGAGCACACATAAATATAAAAAAATTTATAGCGGTTCCGTACAGCCAACATCTACATATACTCTCCAAGCCTTTTCTTGAAAATTTTTACTATAATCTTCCTAAGATTATAGCCTCTTCCTAAGATTATAGCCATTTGTTTTATCAGTCTCACAAATAAATCTAATTGGCTTTACAAGGACAATCAATCTTTGGCTAAATACTTAACTTCTAACCTCAATTAAAGTTAGAAAATAAAAGAACCAAGAAGGAATAATATAAATATAAAGTTCTTTTAAATGAGCAAAAGTAAAACAATAATACATAAAAGAGGAGATTCCTAGAAATCTATAGAAGCTTCAATACTTGTTTCCTTGCTAAGAAGTCAATGATTGGAAGAATATTTTAATTAATTAGAAGTGGAAGCTCTCAATTCAATACTTTTGATTTTTTCACTTTATTTTTTATTGCATTTGGAATATTTAAAATTTGTTCATATTCTTCAATAAGTTTGGTGAGCTTTAAATATGCTTCAAAGGTCAAAATAACTATTTTTAGCTATTGGAGGATGAAATAGAGAAGTCAGATTCATATTTAGATCATTCGAATTTTTTTGTAGAACTGGCCGTTATACTTGTTAGCAATTTTTAAATTAATTAGAATCATTATTGAGTTGACTCGGATCTCATTCGAGTTGGCTCGATCCTTAAATAAGTAAACTCAGTTTCAGTTTACCAAAATTTAACATTTTTGTTTTCCATTATTAAGTCAATTCAAATTATTGGGATCAACTTAATTTCTATCCAAGTCGGCTTAATTAATGTTTAAGTCGGCTCAGCTATTAGCCTTTAGAAATGTGGCTTCTATATTTTCAGCTCCCCTATCAAGTCAGCTTAGTTTTTGAGTCGGCTCGGCAGCATGCTGCCTAAAACTTTCTATGCCAAGCAAGATTTTCTCGTATCAGGTTAAAACTTCGATCCTTCAAAAATTTCCTTGACTCTATATCCTAATATATTATGTAGGATCGACGTCCCAACCAACTATCCAAAAGGAAGCTCCCTATTTAGAAGTGGCGGTTTATCTTTCTTAAACCGGCAGTGCAACAACCCCAGGGAGCACGAGTCGACCCCCCACCAAGCATCGCAACACCAACCCAACATACTATCACCGAGCCAGTTTCCGCCTGGGGGCAAGGACCGTGGCGTGGGCCCCAGCCTCACCTTAACAGTGCCACCTTCCATGGGCCCAGACCCCCATCCCGAGGGTGTGAGCTGGCCCCACCCAACAATCCCCCAGCAAAAAATCCCTCAAGAATTTCGCCTGCGAGAATTCGGAATTCGAAACCATGACCTCGACTCTAATACCAGCTGTAGGATTGACGTCCCAACAAACTATCCAAAAGGAAACTCCCTATTTAAAAGTGGTGGTTTATCTTTCTTAAACAGGCAGCGCAGCAATCCCGGGGTGCACGAGTCGACCCCCCCACCGACCACCGCAGCACCAACCCAGTATACTATCACCGAGCCGGCTCCCGCCTGGGGGCAGAGACCTTGGCGTGGGCCCCAGCCTCACCTTAACAGTGGCACCCACCTTCCATAGGCCCAGACCCCCATCCCGAGGGTGTGAGCTGGCCTCGCCCAACATATTATTTTTATTTGATTTTATCAGATTTTTGTTTTCTTTGGAGCTTCAAAAACTTATTTTTCTGGATAATATTTTTTTAGTACATTTAGTTTATTAGTTACATTATGTTGTTGCCCGACCGCCGTGACCTGTAGCTGAAGACGACCTCAGACTCCACCCTCATCGTTCAGGAACCTGCTCGCATACTCGAACCTGCAAAACAGAGGAGACCCAGGTTGGGGATATGGCGAGGGCACTCCGATGCTCAAGTCAGTGGCGATCCAAGGGAACGATTCTTCTGGTCGAGCCCCGTGGATGGACTCCACTCTAGGAGGAGAAAGATTATATGCTTAGAGAGTGAATGGATTGAGAGTAGGGCGGGGGTAGTGACAGCGGAGGAGTGTTTGAGCTAGATGGCTGTGTCCGTCGAGACCCTTTCGGTAAGTCTCCGGTAGCCTAGAGCACTTGGCATCTTAGTTGCTCTCCTGTATGCCGCCCCCTTTTCCCGTTTGTTGTTACTTATCTTTTCTTGGAACCTTGGAGAAATCTTTTAAGCCAGGATGGATGCCTGCCACCTACATCGGGATCCTCCCCTCCTTTGCAGGCGCGTGCGGCGATGCTTCGTGCCGTGCGCAAGATGCCTTTTCCCATCCATGATAGGGAACTACACCGTGCGTGAAACCTGGTAGAGCCTCGATCGGGGGGCAACAGCCTCCTAGATTTGAATCTCTCGGGATGATTTTCTCTTTTGGGTGGCACAGACGATCGGTTGAGAGCGCAACGCCTTGATCAGGGGACTCCTTCATTTTCGGTGTAAGTGGTAGCGGGGACAATTATTACGGCTTGGTAGACACCCCTCCGTGGTCCTTGGGTGGCTTACCGTCATTCAAGGAAGGCGGTGATGTCCCCCAGCCGCTGGCCCCTCGTCCGAAGTGGGGCCGGTTTAGGGAGAAGGAGCTTGACTTCAGCCAGGGCACCTCGACCTCGAGGGAGCCGCCTAGCGAAGGAGTTCGAAGAGAGTCGAAGCTCGACTTCAGCCGGGGCATCTCGACCTCAAGGGAGGCACCTGGCAAGGAGTCCGAAGAGAGGATGAGCTTGACTTCGGCCAAGGCATCTCGACCTCGAGGGAGCCACCAGGTGAAGGAGTCCGAAGAGAGGAGGAGCTTGACTTCGACCAGGGCATCTCGATCTTGAAGAAGCCACCTAGCGAAGGAGTCTGAAAAGATGAGAGCTCGACTTCGGCCAGGGCATCTCGACCTCGAGGGAGCTACCTGGCGAAGGAGTCCGAAGAGAGGAGGAGCTCGACTTTGGCCGGGACGTCTCGACCTCGAGGGAGCCACCTGGCGAGGTTGTCCGAAGAGAGGAGGAGCTCGACTTCGGCCAGGACGTCTCGACCTCGAGGGAGCCACCTAGTAAAGGAGTCTGAAGAGAGAAGGATCTCGACTTCAACCAGGACATCTCGACCTCGAGGGAGCCACCTGGCGAAGGAGTCCAAAAAAAGGAGGAGCTCAACTTCGGCCGGGGTGTCTCAACTTCGAGGGAGCCATCTGGCGAAGGAGTCTGAAGAAAGCTGAAGCTCGACTTCGGCCGGGGCGTCTTGATCTCGAGGGATCCACCTGGCGAAAGAGCCCAAAGAAGGATGTCCGATGTGGTAGCTTCCTCTGACGTGGCATCTGATTGGGTCTGATATAGACTCCACATCAGCGATCCTGCCACATCACATTATATACTTAAATATTTTATTATTCATCCAAATCA